>CM069135.1:124472633-124595133 GCA_035221665.1 Okamejei kenojei | reverse complement strand
CGGTGAAAGGCGCGTCACATTCAAATTGGATAATGATGGATTGCCGCCAGTCGGGGCTGTACTGGAGTACGGTGATCCGTATTATGGTTACATCAACCTTAACACTGGGGAAGGTTTTGTCAGCTACTACAAGTGAGTTGTCTATTCACTGCCAATACCCAATCAAGTATGGCGGCACAGTGGCGCGGCGGGAGAGTTGCTGCCTCACAGCGTCGCAGACCCCGTCTCGTTCCCGACTACAGGTGCTGTCTGTGTGGAGTTTGTACCTTCTCCCTGTGGCCATGTGGGTTTTCTCTGTTCAATAGACAATAGACAATAGGTGCAGGAGTAGGACAATTGGCCCTTCGAGCCAGCACCGCCATTCAATGTGATCATGGCTGATCATCCACTATCAATAATCCGTGCCTGCCTTCTCCCCATATCCCTTGACTCCACTAGCCCCTAGAGCTCTATCTCTCTCTTAAATCCATCCAGTGATTTGGCCTCCACTGCCCTCTGTGGCAGGGAATTCCATAAATCCCCAATCAGTACCTCATTCCTGCCTTCTCTCCATATCCCCTGACTCTGCTATTTTTAAGAGCCCTATCTAGCTCTCTCTTGAAAGCATCCCGAGAACCTGCCTCCACCTCCCTCTGAGGCAGAGAATTCCACAGACTTTCCACTCTCTGTGTGAAAACGTATTTCCTCGTCTCTGTTCTAAATGGCTTACTCCTTATTCTTAAACTGTGGCCCCTGGTTCAGGACTCCCGCAACATCGGGAACAGTTTCCTGCCACTAGCGTGTCCAAACCCTTAACAATCTTATATGTTTCAATAAGATACCCTCTCATCCTTCTAAACTCCAGAGTGTACAAGCCCAGCTGCTTCATTCTCTCATCCCGGGTATTAACCTTGTAAACCTACGCTGCACTCCCTCAATAGCAAGAATGTCCTTCCTCAAATTAGGGGACCAAAACTGCACACTGTGCTTGAGTTTATTCCCGCATCCCAAAGACGTGCGGATCCGTAGGTTAATTGGCTTCTGTAAATTGTCGCTAAAACATGTGTAGTATATTTCAAAAATAGTTTCACTCTGCAGTTCTAGGTGTGGCAAATAAGGCACCAGTAAATTGTCCCTAGTGTGTTGGATAGTTCTAGTGTACAGGGTGATCGCTAGTCGGTGCAGACGCGGTGGGCCGAAGGGCCTGTTACCACCCTGGATCTCTAACGTCAAAACTCTATGTTTGCAAAATTGATTTGAGTTAATTTATTTAGGCTCATTTCGTTTCCCACCAGAAGCTGAAACTTGTCTATATCTGGCAGGGGCTATAGAAACGCTTTATTTGTTCCTTCTGATATATTTACATGCGTGTTAAAACAAAACTAACTTTGGACATAAAACTGTAATGATAATGAGGAACAAACAATCTGCTGGAGAAACCCGGCAGATTAGGCAGCATCTGTGCGGGGAGAGGTTTTGGACAAGGATTCTTCATCTCAACTCAGTGGATTGCAATTGGTTTTGGGTTCGGACCTTTCATCTGGGCTGAGAATGAAGACTGGATTACAAATACAGGTGTTGCCCGACTTACATAAGGGTTACATCCTGTGGATCCTTGCTTAAGTCAGATGTTGTGTAAGGTGGAGAACCATGTGGGATCTCTGTGGAGACGAGGGCGGTCACGGCGGCGCAGCGGTAGAGTTGCTGCCTTACTGCGCTTGCAACGCCGGAGACCCAGGTTCCATCCCGACTGTCTGTACGGAGTTTGTACGTTCTCCCCGTGACCTGCGTGGGTTTTCTCCGAGATCTTCTGTTTCCTCCCACACTCCAAAGCCGTACAGGTTTGTAGGTGAATTGCCTTGGTATAAGTGTAAATTGTCCCTCGTGTGTGTGTGTGTGTGTGTGTGTGTGTGTAGGGTAGTGGTAATGTGCGGGGATCGCTGGTCGGTGCAGACTCGGAGGGCCGACGGGCCTGTTTTCTCTCTGTATCTCTAAACTAAGAAACTAAACTAAATGGGGGTGCTCCGACGTGGACCCACAGGGGGGAGCAACAGGAGAACAGCCGACTGGCTTGCGGAAATGGCCGCATGCGACGGCAGTGGTGTACCGCTTCGGAGACGCGCAACTCGGAAATAAGGCGGCGGCTTAAAGAATTTCTTGCATCGGTGCGAGTCTTTGTAAGTCGCCTAATTTAGTTCAGTTTAGAGATACAGTGAAAGATGATCTCGCAGAACCCTTCTTCCGACTGCTTCTTTAAGTTTAGTTTAGCAATACCGTGCAGACACAGGCTCACAGAGTTCGCGCTGACCAGCGATCCCAGCACACTGACATTATCCTACACACACTAGGGACAATTTACGATCTTCACCGAAGCCAATTAGCCTGCAATCCTGCACTTCTTTGGAATGCGGGAGGAAACTGGAACACCTGGATTAAACCCACGCAGGTCACGGGGGGAACGTACAAACTCCGTACAGACAGCATCTGTAGTCAGGATGGAACCCGGGCCTGTGGCGCTGTGAGGCAGCGACTCTACCCCTGTGCCACTGTGCGTCCGTACGTAAGTTGGGGAGCGCGTGTGGTTTAAACGTGTATTTGTTCCCCTGCAGGAGCAAGGAGAGCGGCGTGGTGGATAACATCAAGGTGTGCGGCAACGACAGTGGGACAGCGCTGTTTAAACGGGTGTGCATCACCCTGAGGATCCCGCGCAACCCCACCATTGGGGATAAGTTTGCCAGCCGGCACGGGCAGAAGGGCATCTTGAGCCGGCTGTGGCCGGCGGAGGACATGCCGTTCACGGAGAGCGGGATGGCGCCGGACATCCTCTTCAACCCGCACGGCTTCCCGTCCCGCATGACCATCGGCATGCTGATCGAGAGCATGGCGGGCAAGTCTGCCGCCGCACACGGCCTGTGCCACGACGCCACGCCCTTCACCTTCTCCGAGGAGAACTCGGCGCTGGAGCACTTTGGCAAGATGCTGCGGGCGGCCGGCTACAACCACTACGGCACGGAGAGGCTCTACAGCGGCATCAGCGGGCTGGAGCTGGAGGCGGACATCTTCATCGGGGTGGTGTACTACCAGCGCCTGCGCCACATGGTGTCCGACAAGTTCCAGGTGAGGACCACCGGGGCAAGGGACAAGGTGACCAACCAGCCCCTGGGGGGCAGGAACGTCCAGGGGGGCATTCGCTTCGGGGAGATGGAGCGCGACGCCCTGCTGGCTCACGGCACCTCCTTCCTGCTCCAGGACCGTCTCTTCAACTGCTCCGACCGCTCGCTGGCCCGCGTGTGCGTCGGCTGCGGCAGCCTGCTCTCGCCGCTGCTGGAGAAGCCACCGCCGTCCTGGTCCGCCACCCGCCACCGCAAGTACCAGTGCACCGTCTGCCGCCAGTCCGACACCATTGAGATCATCTCCGTGCCCTACGTCTTCCGCTACTTTGTGGCCGAGCTGGCGGCCATGAACATCAATGTCCAACTCAACGTGCGATGACCACCGCTGGCCCCCCTTTAGTTTGGGACATCGAGTCCATGCCAACCGTTCGCCCGTTCGCACCAGTTCCACATCATCCCATTTCATCCGCTCCCTACACACCAGGGGCGTTTACAGAGGGCCGATTAACCTGCACACCCCCATGTCTCTTGTGATGTGGGGAGGGAAGCCAAGCATCCTCAGGGAGAACATACAAACTCCGCGTACAGACAGCACCCCAGGTCAGGATAGAGCCTGGGTCTGTCACGCTGTGAGTGAACACCTCTACCGGCTGTGCCACTGGTGGAGCTGGCAATGGGATGGTTTAAAAAAATAGTATTTGTGCAGCTTGGTGGAAAAATGAAATACAGAGAAACATGGACTGTGCTAAAAAAACGAAATGACTTATAATCAAATCTTGCTGTGGACTCATGGTGACTGCACCCACGCTTTATTTCTGCAAAGCTACAGGTCAAAATGAAAGCAATTGTATTATCGAAGATGCCTTTTATAAAATGAATTATGTATTGAAACGACAATACCATTCCAACAACTTTCCCACCCTACCATCTGTGTATTGGATTATGATGTTAGTGCACTGGGTTGTTAGGGTGTGGACAGACTGGAAGAAACATTACAGTAAATTACATTTTTCAAATAAGATGTGCTGCCATTTTTATTTTGAAGTACTTACTTGTCAAAAGTGTTCCTCAATGTTCCTGCGAGCTTGCATCTCCACCTGTTCCTGTGTCCTGGCCTTTCTAATCCCTTAGGGCTGATCTGCCCCAAGCCTCAACTCTTCTGTGCCAGTTCCCCACTTGCCCTTAATTCCTCGATTTGTCAGAAACTTATCCGTCTCCTCTTTAGGTATCCCTAGTGACGAAGCTGGCACGGGGCCACAGCGGTAGAGTTGCTGCCTTACAGCGAATGCAGCGCCGGAGACCCGGGTTCCATCCCGACTACGGGCGCTGTCTGTACGGAGTTTGTACGTTCTCCCCGTGATCATGTGGGTTTTCTGCGAGATCTTCCGTTTCTCCCACTCTCCAAAGACGTGCGGGTTTGTAGGTTAATTGGCATGGTATAAATGTAAAATTGTCCCTAGTGTGTGTGGGACAGTGTTAAGGTGCAAACTCGCTTCCTCTCTAAACTAAACTAAACTTTAGACTGTAGGTAACAGCGCTGAAACAGGCCCGTCAGCCACCGAGTCCTCGCCGACCAGTGATCACCCCCATACACGAGCACTATTCTACACACTAGGGACAATTTTACAATTTACTGAAGCCGGGTGGGTTCCCAGTTCCACGGCAGGTGAACCAGGCTTTCTGTTTGAGATTCTCCCCATGAGTGGAAACATTGTCCACACAGTCGTGCTCCCTGACGATCTTGTGTTCCTGTAGACATCACGCCTCATTACTCTAAACCCCAACACATAGAAACATAGAAAATAGGTGCAGGAGGAGGCCATTCGGCACTTCGAGCCAGCACCACCATTCATTGTGATCATGGCTGATCGTCCCCAATCAATAACCCGTGCCTGCCTTCTCCCCATATCCCTTGATTCCACTAGCCCCTAGAGCTCTAACTTTCTCTTAAATCCATCCAGTGATTTGGCCTCCACTACCCTCTGTGGCAGGGAATTCCACAAATTCACAACTCTCTGGGTGAAAAAGGTTTTTCTCACCTCAGTCTTAAATGGCCTCCCCTTTATTCTAAAACTGTGGCCCCTGGTTCTGGACTCGCCCAACATTGGGAACATTTTTCCTGCATCTAGCTTGTCCAGTACTTTTATAATTTTATATGTTTCTGTAAGATCCCCCCTCACAGATAACCTCACATTTATCTATATTATACTGCATCTGCCACGCATCTGCCCACTCACTCGACCTGTCCAGGTCCCCCTGCAACCTCCTAACATCCTCTTCACAGTTCATTCTGTCATCCGCAAACTTGCTAGTGTTGCTCCTAATATAGATCTAACCTCTGTAGCCGCCGTTAATAGGACAACCCTCTCATGCCAAGAATTAGCCTATTTACTCTCCTCTGGAACCACTCCAATGCCAGTATATCCTTTCTTAAATAATGCAACCAAAACTCTTCCAAGTACCGTAGTTTGTCTTCACCAGTCCCTGTGACTGTACTTCCCTATTGTAAACCCCAGTTCTTTTGGAATAAAAGGGAGCCCAGGACAAGGAGTGTGGGGCTGGGTGTCAGTGAGTCCGGGCTGAGGATCGTGGAGAAGCTGAGGAATTCTTTGCCACAGAAGGTTGTGGAGGCCATCAATGGATAAATTTAAGGCAGAGATAGATAGATTCTTGATTAGTACGGGTGTCAAGGGTTATGGGAAGGCGGCAGGAGAATGGGGTTAGGAGGGAGAGATAGATCAGCCATGATTGAATGGCGGAGTAGTATTGATGGGCCGAATGGCCTAATTCTGCTCCTACCACTTATGAACTTATAATAAAGACCATATGCCATTTGCCTTCCTAACCACTTGCTGTACTTGCCTGCAAACGTTTTACGATCTGTGCACAAGAATGCCAAGGCACCTTTGCACTTTGTACATCTGAAATCCTTCTCCACTGAGATAATAATCTGCCTTTGTATTGCCCCAACCAAAGTGCAAGTCCTCAGTAAACTCCATCTGTCACTTTTCTACCCACTCACTCAACTTGTCTACATCCTGTTGCACAGTCCAAATATCCTCATTGCAACATTCTCACAATGTTTGTGGCATAGAGAGATACAGTGTGGAAACAGGCCCTCCGGCCCAACTCTCCCACACCGGCCAACAATGTCCCAGCTACACTAGTCCCACTTGCCTGCGCTTGGTCCATATCCATCCAAACCTGTCCTATCCATGTACCTGTCTAACTGTTTCTTAAATTTTGGAATAGTTCCAGCCTTAACTACCTCCTCTGGCAGCTTGTTCCATATTCCCACCACCCTCTGTGTGAAAAAATTGCCCCTCAGATTCCTATTAAATCTTTTCTCCTTCACCTTGAACCTATGTCCTCTGGTCCTCGATTCCCCTACTCTGGGTAAAAGACTCTGTGCATCTACCCGATCTATTCCTCTCATGATTTTGTAAACCTCTATAAGATCTCCCCTCATCCTCCTGCGCTCCAAGGAATAGAGACCAGCCTACTCAATCTCTTCCCATAGCTCACACCCTCTAGTCCTGGCAACTCCTCGTAAATCTTCTCTGCACCCTTTTCAGCTTGACAATATCTTTCCTATAACATGGTGCCCAGAACGGAACACCATATTCTAAATGTCGATCTCTACAAAGCGGAGACCGCGCGCCAACTCTCGGACACCTCCTCCTACTTACCCTTGGACCATGACCCCACTGACGAACACCAGGCCACCATCTCGAGCACCATAACCGACTTCATCAGCTCCGGCTCCCTACCCCCCCGAGCCTCCGACCTCATCGTTTCCCAGCCCCGCACGGCCCGATTTTACCTTCTCCCCAAAATCCACAAACCCGACTGCCCTGGCAGACCCATTGTCTCTGCCTGTTCGTGCCCCACCAAACACATTTCCACATACCTTGACGCCATCCTATCCCCCTTTGTTAAATCCCTCCCCACCTATGTTCAAGACACCTCAGACACTCTCCGTCGGCTCCGCGCATTCCATTCTCCATGCCCCCTTCCTCTCATCTTTACCATGGACGTCCAGTCACTCTACACCTCCATCCCCCACCAGGATGGTCTCAAAGCCCTCCGGTTCTTCCTCGACCAGAGGAGCAACCCATACCCGTCCACTGACACCCTCCTCCGCCTTGCAGAGTTGGTCCTCACCCTCAATAACTTCTCTTTTGATTCCTCCCATTTCCTCCAAACAGAAGGCGTAGCTATGGGCACACGCATGGGCCCCAGCTACGCTTGCCTCTTTGTTGGGTACGTCGAACAATCCTTGTTCTCGGCGTACCAGGGCCCCATCCCCGACCTCTACCTCCGTTACATCGACGACTGCTTTGGTGTCACCTCCTGCACCCACACACAACTGACTGACTTCATTCATTTCACCACCAACTTCCATCCGGCACTCAAATACACTTGGACCATTTCCGACACTTCCCTACCATTCCTTGACCTCACCATCTCTATTGCAGGTGATACACTCCTGACCGACATTCACTACAAACCCACTGACTCCCACAGCTACCTGGACTACTCTTCCTCCCACCCTGCTTCCTGTAAGGACTCCATCCCCTATTCCCAATTCCTCCGTCTACGCCGCATCTGCTCCCAGGATGAGGTGTTTCATAGCAGGTCATCACAATTGGCCTCATTCTTCAGAGAACGGGGATTCCCCTCCCCCACTATTGATGAGGCTCGCACCAGGGTCTCCTCCATACCCCGCAACACTGCCCTCGCTCCCCATTCCCCCACTCGCAAACAGGGCAGAGTCCTCCTGGTCCTCATCTTTCACCCCACCAGCCGGCAAATACAACACATAGTCCTCCGCCAGTTTCGCCACCTCCAACGTGACCCCTCCACCCGCCATATCTTCCCATCTCCCCCCCTGTCTGCCTTCAATCCTGCCATCCTGCACCCAAGATTTGCTGGTTTGTGTAAATCAAGCAATGTTCAAGCTCCAGATTATTTATTTGGAGACAACCTGCCTAAGCAAATTAAAGATATTGATGAGGAGGCAAAAACTATCAGCCTCATGAAACCTTTTATATTTGGCCAAAGGAGACAATCTGGCTGGATGAGAAGAGGGTTTGATTCAGGAGCGGGAACAAGCAGAGGCAGGGGTATGGTGAGAAAGTATTATCACCCATCACAGCTCAATGTTAATCCATATATTGGGAGAAGGAGACCGTCACGGTCATTTGCTGAGGTACAAAACTATTCTATCACAGAGGAAACTGTTGTAGAACCTCTGATTGGTGGTAAATTTCAATTGTTTTATGATGAATGGTGCTGTATAACATCTGATCGGTTTATATTAGATACTGTGTGAAGTGTTATAATAGAATTTATGGAAGGAGTTGATCCACCTGTACAGAATAAACCTGATCGGGTTTTGGTGTTTTCTGCACCAGAAAATTCTCAGGTAAAAGAAGAAGTAAAAAATTTATTTGAAAAAAGAGTAATTGAAAGTACGGGGAATCATCCGCAATAATTTGTGTCAAATATTTTCCCCAGGCCAAAGAATGATGGGGGTTGTAGAGTCATTCTGGATCTCACAAAATTAAATTCATATGTCCAGTATAGAATTTCAAAATGGACACCTTCAACACTGCAAAGTAGTTGTTGTCCATAGGCTGTTACATGGCTACTATAGACTTAAAAGATTCATATTATTCAGTGCCAATTCATCACCATTATCGTAGGTACTTGAAGTTTAATTGGATGGGTCAGCTGTGGCAATATAAAGCATTACCTAATCAGTTAAGTTCAGCTCCCAGGCTGTTCACAAAATTATTGAAGCCAGCACTTGCATTATTAAGGGCTCAAAATCACATTGTCATGGCTTATCTTGATGATATTTTAATTGTTAACGCCACTCAGGAATCAGCTGAAGAATCAGTTTCAGCAACAATAAGCCTGTTTGAAAGGCTAGGGTTTCTGATCCATCCAACGAAATATAAGCTACAGCCAGCCCAAACAATTGAGTATTTGGGGTTTGTCATTAATTCAGTTGCTATGTCAGTAACTTTACCAACAGATAAAATTGTGGATATTACAAATGAGTGTGAATTCCTTGCTGACAAACCTTATCCCTCCATCTGAGAAGTAGCTAGGGTTATTTGGTAAGATAGTAGCAGCATTTCCCACTGTTGAGTTTGGCCCTTTGCATTATCAAAATCTTCAAAGGGCAAGAGCACAAGCACTAAAAGAATGTGCAGGTCATTTTGAAAGACCCATGCAGTTGCCAACAGAAGCTTTGGCTGAATTACAGTGGTGGATTGGGAATGTTGCACAAGCTGCTAAAAACATTTTTGTTCAGCAATCTTCAGTGGTATTGCAAACTGATGTGAGTGCTCTAGGATGGGGGGCTACGGACAATGACACCAGCTGTGGTGGTAGATGGACTGTCCAAGAGGAATTAATTCTCCAAACATATGGTCTTAATTATTTGGAGTTATTGTGGGCATTTTTTGGATTAAAATTTTATTGTTCTACTATGGAGAAGATGGAGCGAACCATAACTTCATACGCGAAGAAATGGCTCGGTGTCCCACGATGTCTAACTAACATCGGCCTCTATGGCAAAGGGGTCCTGGAACTACCTCTCACTAGTCTAACAGAGGAATACAAGTGTTCCAAAGTAAGACTCCAGATGACACTGAGGGACTCTAGAGACAAGACCATCAGTGCTGTTGCGCCGCCCCTAGTAACCGGCCGGAAGTGGACACCATCTGATGCAGTACAGCAAGCTTCATCAGCCCTGAGGCACAAAGACGTCGTGGGGCAAGTGCAGCAGGGAAGAGGAGGCTTTGGCCTTACGACAAGTAAACCAACTTGGCGAAAGGCCACAACATCAGAGCGGAGGACATTGGTGGTTGAGGAGGTGCGGCGACAGGAGGAGGCCGCAAGAAGTGCAAAGGCGGTCTCTCTTGCCAAACAGGGGCAATGGATGCAGTGGGAAGGTGTCGAGCGGAGGAAGATCAGCTGGAAAGAACTTTGGGAAATGGAATCAAGCAAGATCAGCTTCATCATCAGAGCGACATACGACGTCCTTCCATCACCAAAGAACCTCAATCAGTGGTACGGCGAGGATCCAACCTGTGCTTCTGCCCAACTCCAACGACCCTCAAACACATCATGGTAGGCTGCAAGACCAGCCTCACGCAAGGGAGATACACGTGGAGGCATAATCAGGTATTAAAAAGCCTGGGAACAGCCCTTGAGAACAGGCTGTGTGCGACCAACTACTTGCCTCCGAGAGCAAGCAACCCCTCCCACTTAAGGGCGACAACCTTTGTCCGAGAAGGACAGAAAACACCGAAACATCCTTCCACTAGATCAGAAGAAGGAAACCTATGCAGGGCCCGTGACTGGAGGATGCTGGCGGACATCGTCGGACAACTCATCTTTCCACCTGAAATTGCTTCAACCAACCTCAGGCCAGATTTGGTGTTCTGGTCCCTTTCACAGAAGACTGCTTACATCATAGAGCTCACAGTTCCATGGGAGAACTCTGTTGAGGAGGCCTATGAGCGTAAGAAGCTGTGCTACACAGAGCTTGCAGCAGAGGCAAGGCAGCGTGGCTGGAACATCAACGTTTATCCAGTTGAAGTGGGATGCAGAGGATTTGTTGCGTCATCTACCATCAGACTGCTGAAGGAGCTTGGAATCCACGGTCAGGCTCTGCAGAAGACCATAAGATCACTCTCAGACGCGGCTGAAAGAAGCAGCTGTTGGATTTGGCTCAAGCGGAAAGACCCATGCTGGGCCCCAAATGCGTCATGGTGAATCTTTGAGGCAGTTTGACACGGGACACACGCTGAGGGCTGATCATCCTGCAGCGGGCCGCCCTTGTGGAGGGTGTATAGTGATAAAAGGCCGAAACACCCAGTGATGCAAGGGTACACTACTGATGATGTGTCCTGTGCCCAGCTGTCCTGAAGGTGACCCAGGCCAAGATATACGTATACGTACCCCCCCCCCCCCCCTGATGTTGAGCGTCGACCATTCTCAGCAATCAATGAATGTCGTGAAATGCTCCCCACCTACTGGCACAAGGGACTTCTTAACATCTAGTCCTGTGTATTTGATTCTATGGAGGACTTGCATGTTCAATTACAAGTAGACAATACCACAGCTGTAGCATATATCAATCACATGGGTGGAGTAAGATCAGTATCATGTGATCATCTGGTCAACCTGATGTGGCATTGGTGTGTATCTAGGAATATCTGGCTTTCAGCTATCTATCTCCCAGGGAAAGACAATGTTGTGGCAGACAACAGATCACGGGAGTTTAAAGACAATACAGAATGGATGTTAAATCCACAAATTGTCAATCAGTATGGTGTACCAGACATTGATTTTGTTTGCGTCCAGATTAAATCACCAATTGCCTAAATATGTGTCATGGGAGCCTGACCCAGGAGCTGTAGCGTTGGATGCATTCTCGCTACATTGGGGAAATATGTTTTTCTATGCTTTTCCCCCATTTTGCCTGATTAGGCAATGTATCAATAAAATAGAGCAAGACTCTGCTAAGGGCGTTTTGGTGGTTCCAAACTGGCCCACACAGGCATGGTTCCCATTGATGCTGAGAATCATAATTAAACCTTTTATGACGATTCCCAGCTCCAGGGATTTGTTGGTACAACTAGCGACACAACAAGTTCATCCATTGCATGATCATATTAATTTGTTAATCTGCAGGTTCTGACCAGACCATTACAAGGGCTGGACTGTCGGATAGGACCATGGAAGTCATAACGTCAGCTTGGAGAGATAGCACTAAGAAACAACATATGTTTCACATAAAGAAATGGGAAGCTTTTTGTATTCAGTCAGATATATCTTATCATTCTGCAAACATATTGGATGTATTGGAGTTCCTTGCCATGTTGCATTTTGATCAGCACCTTAGTTATAGTGCTATTAATAGTGCTCGTAGTGCTTTGCCTTCCTATTTAGGACAATTTTCAGAACACCTATCAATCAGGTCTAATCCATTAATATCCCGATTTATGAGAGGGATTTTTAATAAAAATCCTCCCAAACCCAGATATACAGAAATTTGGGATGCTAGTATAGTCCTCACATTACTTCGGCAATGAGCTCCAATTACGTCACTGTCTTTTCAGAAGTTAACATTTAAAGTGGTAATGCTTATGGCATTAGTGTCGGCACAAAGAGTACAAACATTGCAAATGTTACGTTTAGATTGTATGCATTTGTCTGCAGATAACATTACTTTTTATGTTTATGATCTAATCAAACAAAGCAGACCGGGGAAGTCTGGAACCAAGGTAATCTTTAGAGCATATCCTGTCGACCAAACATTGTGTGTGGTTAAGCATCTGACTCAATATATTGAAGTAACCAAGAGTCTCCGAGGTTGTGAGACAACAATGCTTATTGCTCATAAAAAAACATACAAAAAAGTGTCAGTACAAACTATTTCTAGATGGTTAAAACAGGTTTTGGATTTAGCTGGAGTAGACACTGATGTGTTTAAATCTCACTCCACCAGGGCGGCATCCACATCCGCGGCAAAGGCACAGGACGTGCCGCTCGACCAAATTTTAGAGGCCGCAGGATTGTGTAAAGAAGAAACTTTTTCCAAGTTTTACAATAAACCTGTTATCATGGTGCCAGAATTTGCACATGCAGTGTTGAGTTCTGTTTGATATTTGCTTTCTTTTATGTAATGATTCATATCTTTTGTTGTAATTTCCCCTATTATAAAGGGGTATTACTTTCTTCTATTATTATATTAAAATACTTATTGCATTATTCAAGCAATGTTCAATAATATTATTTACTCACTACTGGGTCTATTGAAGCTGTATGGAATGAATCTACGGCATGAAAATGACAGAGCTTCAAAATCTTCACGTAGTCACTCACGTGACTCCGAAGTAAAATAGTAAGATTAAACGAGAACTTACCTGTTCGAAGTTTGATCTTTATTTTATGAGGAGTTACGATGAGGGATTACGTGCCCTCCGCTCCCGACCCTCATAATCTAAACGATCATCTGGTAGTTCTAGTCTTGTGTGAGCCTTACTATCTTACTTCGGCTATTGCTTCTGTGTTTTTCATGCCACTGCTTTGAAGTATGCCGAGCATGCGCCTGGCGGGGCTTCTTCACGTAATCCCTCATCGTAACTCCTCATAAAATAAAGATCAAACCTCGAACAGGTAAGTTCTCATTCAATCTTACTATTAAAATGTGGTCTGAGAGCCAGAGAGCAGGAAGAATCAGAGGGGGAGCAGCGTTAGAGGGTGTTGCACAACTCCCGCTTCAGAGCGGAGGAGGGGGTGGAAGATTGCAACCTTCACGTGGTCCGCCCTGTTTCGACTAATGCAATCAACTCGACGTGCACAAACGGAAGATCAAATAGAACAAGTTGTCCAACAACTTTAGGCTGTGCACGCCACACGAAAGAAGAAGAGCGGAGGAGAACTTCTTCTATTCAAAGTAGGCACACCTTGAGGAGATATCACAGTGGAATTGACGAAATGGGTGGGCAGGAACTGCAGATGCTGGTTTACACCGAAGTTAGACACAAAATGCTGGAGTTACTCAGTGGGACAGGCAGTAACCAGAAGGCAATTTCAAAAGTTATTTACTGTTGGCTGTTATTATTTTTTTTACACTGATAATGATAAAAATGTGGAACAAAATCCATTCAACAGTTGATGCAAAAACTGAGAATTGAGAAATTAGTAAATGCACTAGGGAAATGTTTGTCCAATTTAATGTATCTAGTTTTGGTCACCCTTTAGTAGGAAGGATGTCGTTAAGCTGGAAAGAGTGCAGACATGATTTTTGAGGATGTTGCCAGGGCTTGAGGGCCTGAGCTACTGTATAGGGAGAGGTTGAGCAGGGTAGGACTTTATTCCTTGGAGCGCAGGAGAAGGAGGGGTGATCTTATAGAGGTGTACAGGATCATGAGAGGAATATATAGGGTAAATCTTTTACCCAGAGTAGGGGAATCAAGAACCAGAGGAGTGGCGCGGCCTTTCGTGGAGACCGACCCGGCGCTTCAACCACGGGTGCGGACTTACCATCGTGGAGCTTGTCATCCCTTTGCCGGGGATTCACTGGAGAACTTCAGCCTGTGGACTTTAACATCGTGGAGCCCGCGGTCCCTGGTTAGAGAACGATTCGGGAACTCCAAGCAGCGGAGAATTTCAACCGTCCCGACGAGGGAGTTTCGATCATCCGACACGAGGGCTTCGGATCATCGGCTGCGGGAGGTTTGATGGCCCCGACTGCGGATGGTTCAACAGCCCCGACCGCGGGAGAATAAAGAGGCAGAAGATTGGACTTTATTACCTTCAATCACAGTGAGGAATGTGGGGAATCCGCTGTGGTGGATGTTTATGTTATTTTATTTTATGTGGCTGTGTGTCTTGTTGCTTCTCACTTAGTATGGCTATATGGTAACTCAAATTTCACTGTACCTTAATTGGTACATGTGACAATAAACTGACCTTTAAACCTTGCACCAAGCTACTGGAGGAGGTAGTTGAGGCAGAGATTATCAGTGTTAAAGAAACATGGATGGGATAGGTTTAGAGGGAAATGGATCATATGAAGGCATGTTGGGCTGAAGGGCGTTTCCACATTGGATGATTCTATGACTAGATGATGAATTACTATGGACAAATGCCTCCTTATCGTTTTGAATTATCCGGTCAGATGTCACATTTGATAAGATGTTTTCCTGGGGTTGAATTTTGCTTGCGGCTAATCTAAGATGATGTCTTTAACATGAGGGGTGGGGTTCTCTGTTCCTCCGGTTTATTTTAGAACGGGTGTAGTCATCGGATCTCTACCTACTTTACCCATTATACAAGGTGCCATAAGTGCACTTTTAATTGTGCATCAGAAACCATGTCATCGTGCCAGAAAGGTGTGGTATCTGATTTTAATCAGCTTGGATATAATGCAGGACGTAACGACTGGTGCCTCCCAGTTACCATGCAATGTCTTTGAAAACTATACTCTGATTAACAGCTTTGTGAGCGCATCATTTCATCTTTCATGATCTCGTTGTGTGCTTAGATCACATCAACAGCTAAGTGCACCTCGTTGCCGAGGCACATTCTTACCTTTCTGTCAACCTGTGATTTGTTTGAGATTCACTTTTTCGTAGAACGCACATTTTAAGTGACGAGGCAACTGTGATGGCATGATATATGTGAGAAATCTAACACATTCTACCGCCCTTGTAATTGAGGTCAACTTCTTTACCACTGAACCCTTTTGAGATAAGAGAGGATTATTAAACATGACTGAATTTTACAGCGACTCTTTGGTGGGGAAATGATTTTCTATAACATTTAAAAGTAAAGTGGATAGGTATATGGACGGGAAGGGAATGGAGGGGTATGGTCTGAGTGCAGGTAGATGGGACTAGGGGAAAACAAATGATCGGCACGGACTGGAAGGGCCGAGAGGGCATGTTTCCGTGTTGTAATTGTTATATGGTTATATGGTTATTTAATGTGTATGTGAGAAATCTGTAACACTATAGAGCCTACAGAACCAGCGGCACAGTGGTAGGGCTTCTGCCTTACATTGGCAGAGACCCGGGTTCCATCCTGACTACGGGTCTGTACGGAGTTTGTATGTTCTCCCCATGACCGCATGTGTTTTCTCCAGGTGCTCCGGTTTCCTCGTACATTCCCAAGACGTGCAGGTTTGTAGGCTAATTGGTTTGGGCAATGGCCCTGTCTCACTGTGCGACTTGACCCACGAGGTACCCCGAGTGAGAGACTCGTGGTTGTGCACGATATCCCAAGTTGATGTTCAAGTGTTTGAACCGAGTTCCCACGGGTATGGTATACTGCGATGTTCCAAGTTCGTCTCCCGTTTACTCTTGAGCTGACAAAGTTCGTCTCCCGTTAACTCTTGAGCTGACATCTCCTGAAATGTGACACAGTGTTTCTAACAGGAGTGACTTGATACACACAAATAGACTGGATGGGCTCAACAGGTCCAGTGTCATAATGAAATATGAGGCATTCTGCGGTTCGTCCGTGCGCTTGTTCACGCTGGATATCGGGGACAGATCTCACTTTCAAAGTTCATGGTAGAAAACGAGAGGGGATATGAGATGAAGCTTTTGTAGTGAAGAAATGGGTAATTGTGATTGGCTGCATATTTGGCCCATGTGCATTTCTTTACCAAATTCCTAGCATAAGCAGCCCTGCCCGGATCTGTCAGTACCAGTAGTATGAGAACAGGTGGGGACGGGCGGGCAGGCAGCAAGCGGCGGGGATGTTGGCCAGGAGTGGGGGCATCATGTACACATTAGCCAGCTCACCTCATACATGTTGGACACATACATGTGGAGTCCACAAATACACAGACTGTACGTTTACTTGTGTGTGTCTGTCAATGTCTGCGAGTTAAAATACCACTACAGAACTAACAACATATTTGTAGAGGCAGCGGGTCGGCCAAGCCCGGCTCCCCACCACCGGAGCAAACTCAGCGGGATCTCTGGAGAAGTCTGAAGTAAGGTCTCGACCCGAAATCTCACCCATCCCATCTCTCCAGAGATGCTGCCTGTCCCTCGGAGTTACTCCAGCATTGTGTGTGTCTATCTCCGGTGTAAACCAGCATCTGCAGTTCCTTCCCAATCCCACACTCTCGGCCCCGGGGGGTGGATGGAGCATCACACGTGGACACATCCCACCCACCACCCCAGACTTGCCCCTTCGGCAGGTCTTTAACCGCGTCCTCATGAGACAGAGCGACGAATACGAAGCCACGGGGCAGGCGCCTCAGTAATAAAGGACAAGTGGCAGATCATCGCAGAAAGGCCGAAGATAGACACAAAATGCTGGAGTAACTCAGCAGGACAGGCCGCATCTCTGGAGAGAAGGAATGGGTGGCATTTCGGGTAAGTCTGAAGAAGGGTCTCGACTCCATTCCTTCTCTCCAGAGATGCTGCCTGGTCCGCTGAGTTACTCCAGCATTTTGTGTCTATCTTTGGTTCAGTCTTTACTCGAGCAAAAGAACAGATTATTAAAGTTCCCACGGTAGACTCACGAGACACTAAGATAAACGCACGGGCCACTACGTTATTACAACGAGTTTAAATGTTTCCATTTTTAACTTGAACAGTTAATTTGACTCGTGGAAAAAATCAAACATGTTTGGTTTTTTTCACGAGTTAACAAGTTTCCCGAGTACCTGCCGTTAGCGCCACGAGTCGATAAGTTGCTCGTGCGAGTTCCGACGTTCCCACTACGTGATCACCACGAGTGAAATCTCGGGGTCACTCGTGGGCCAACTCGCACAGTGAGACAGGGGTTTAAGTGTTATTGTAAATTGTCCCTGGTGTATAGGACAGGGCAAGTGTATAGGGACTACACAAAATGCTGGAGAAACTCAGCGGGTGCAGCAGCATCTATGGAGCGAAGAAGATAGGCAACGTTTCGGGCCAAAACCCTTCTTCAGACTGATAGGGGGTGGGGGGAGGCGGGGGAGGGAAGAAAGGAAAAAGGAGGAGGAGCCCGAGGGCTGAGGGAGAGGTGGGAAGGGGAGGAGACAGCAAGGGTTAACAGAATTGAGAGAATTCAATGTTCATGCCAAGAGGATGCAGACTCCACAAGCGGAATATGAGGTGCTGTTCCTCCAATTTGCGGTGTTGCTCACTCTGGCCGTGGAGGAGGCCCAGGACAGAGAGGTCGGATACGGAATGGGAGGGGGAGTTGAAGTGCTGAGCCTCCGGGATGTCGGATTGGATATTGCGGACCGAGCGGAGGTGTTCGGCGAAATGATCGCCAAGCCTCTGCTTGGTCTCACCGATATAGATCAGCTGGCATCTGGAGCAGCGGATGCAGTAGATGAGGTTGGAGGAGGTGCAGGTGAACCTGTGTCGCACCTGGAACGACTGCTTGGGTCCTTGAAAGGAGTGGAGGGGGGAGGTAAAGAGACAAGTGTAGCATCTCTTGCGGTTGCAAGGGAAAGTGCCCGGGGAAGGGGTGGAGCGGGAGGGAAGGGAAGAATTGATAAGGGAGTTGCAGAGGGAGTGGTCTTTGTGGAAGGCAGACGGGGGGGAGATGGGAAGATGTGGTGAGTGGTGGGGTCACGTTGGAGGTGGCGAAACTGGCGGAGGACTATGTGTTGTATGTGCCGGCTGGTGGGGTGAAAGGTGAGGACCAGGGGGACTCTGCCCTTGTTGCGAGTGGGGGGATGGGGAGAGAGGGCAGTGTTACGGGGTATGGAGGAGACCCTGGTGTGAGCCTCAACTATAGTGGGGGAGGGGAATCCCCGTTCCCTGAAGAATGAGGACATTTGCAATGCCCTGGTGTGGAACACCTCATCCTGGGAGCAGATGCGGCGTAGACGGAGGAATTGGGAATAGGGGATGGAGTCCTTACAGGAAGCAGGGTGGGAGGAAGAGTAGTCGTGGGTGTCAGTGGGTTTATAGTGGATGCCGGTCAGGAGTGTATCCCCTGCGATGGAGATGGTGAGGTCAAGGAATGGTAGGGAAGTGTCGGAAATGGTCCAGGTGTATTTGAGTGCCGGATGGAAGTTGGTGGTGAAGCGGATGAAGTCAGTCAGTTGTGTGTGGGTGCAGGAGGTGACACCAAAGCAGTCGTCGATGTAACGGAGGTAGAGGTCGGGGATGGGGCCCTGGTACGCCGAGAACAAGGATTGTTCGACGTACCCGACAAAGAGGCAAGCGTAGCTGGGGCCCATGCGTGTGCCCATAGCTACGCCTTGTATTTGGTGGAAATGGGAGGAGAAAAGAGAAGTTATTGAGGGTAAGGACCAACTCCGCTAGGCGGAGGTGAGTGTCAGTGGACGGGTATAGGTTGTTCCTCTGGTATAGGGACCGCTGGTCAACTTCGGCTGGAGGGCCTGTTTCCACTCTGTATCTCTAAACTAAACTTTAAACTCTGGGAAAAGTAATTGAGGCCACCTTCTTTACCACTGACCTCTTTTGACTGAATTTTACAGGGACTGGAAGACAAGAATTTCTACAATAAATCCTTTAAATACTATACATATTGACAAGTGCACAAATTAGCTGGTTTCCTTTATTACATCTTTTTGATGCTATTGTCAAAACTGTAATAACAGCCTTAATAAAATTCATTCCCCACACATTCAATATTTCCCATAACCATCATAATAAGCATGTGTTCCACTGTTAAACTCCGAAAGCATTACAACATTTTGCTTTTGAATGATAATTCTTAAAAAATAATCGTTTAAAGTCCCGCCACCACAATTTGATGATTTTCACACAAACATTTTTTCCATTAAAATAAATACCAACAGTCGATTAGACGACACGAGACTGCAGATGTTAGGATCTGGAGGAAAAAAAGGACTGCTGGTGTACTCAGCAGGTTGAGCAGCAGCTGTGGGGAGACGTTTCTGGTGTATCAACAGGAGATTACAGGCACCTTGCGTTTACGTGTGTGTGTGATTTATGCATCTTTGAAATGACATGCTTGTTCCTTTCATACTAAAGTTTGATTTATGTGTTGGTATTTGTGGAATAACGGGCTCAGATTTATTGCTGACAGAGTCGTTGCGTGATGTTTAACTTGCACGTTTTGAATCAAGCGCTGCCGATCTATACTGGTCCCACCTGCCTTACACGTAACCCCACATAAAACACCAGGTGCCTGCATTTTCAGTTAAACTTTAGACTGCTCTTTCCCCAAAATGTCCATAACCTCCAGTACAGATTTGACAGTGTAGTCGGGCACGGCACCTTCGTCACATTTTAGATTAGTATTGTTGATCCAGACAGTGGCGCCTAGACCAGCGTTCACACCGCCTTTAATGTCGGTATCTAGGCTGTCACCGATCATCATGCATCCGTCTGCCTTCACTCCCAGCAGCTGAAAGCATTTCTGGAATATAGAGAGAGCTGGTTTCTGCTCCTGGTGTTCGCCCCCTATCACGATGGTGTCAAAGTACTGCTGGCACTGGCACGCGCTGATCTTCTCCCTCTGGACCATGGCGCTGCCGTTAGTTAACAAGAGCAGCTTGTAGGACTGGCGGAGGCTCCTCAGCATGGCCTTCACTTCGTCCGGGATGTGCATGTGTTGGAGCCTCGTGGCTTTCCAGAGGAAGTAACACTTAGCAGCCAGGCCCTGATCTGGGTCAAGACCGTCTGTTTCTTGCAGAGCCGCCTCAAAGAGCAGTATCCTCTCCTCATCAACGTTCACTCCTGGAATGCAATCTAAATTCTCCATCTGCAACTTGGTGTTAAACTTCTCAATCACCAGCTTTGCAGTAGATTCTTCGTAGCCATATTGTGACTTCAATAAATCTTCAACCTTTGAACAGAAAAAAAGGTATAATAGATGATATATAATAGTTTATATAATATATATAAATGTGGAAACAGGCCCTATGGCCCAACTTGCCCACACTGACCAACATGTCCGATCTACTGGTCCCACCTGCCTTCATTTTGCCCATATCCCTCTAAACCTATCCTATCTACGTACCTGTCTAAATGTTTCTTAAATGTTGTGATAATTCCTGCCTGAAGTACCTCCCTCGGCAGCTTGCTCCATACACCCACTACTCATTGTGTAAAAAAGGTTACCCCTCAGATTCCTATTAAATCTTTCCCCCCTCACCTTAAAGGGCCTGTTCCACTTAGATGACTTTTTAGGCAAGTGCAGGAGACACTGTGCTCGCCTCATGATCGCCACATGGTCGCCACATGCTCGCTGGTGGTCTCTGGTGAGTCTCCTTCATGGTCGCAACGAGTTCCCGCATTCTGAAAAATTTTCTGCGACCAAAAATCGGTAATCCGGTAGCCTTAGGTGCATTTGTAATGCGGTCGCCATGTAGTTGTAGGTAACTGAGGTCATCGTAGGTAGTTTTAGTTAATGGCCTTTGCTGACCGGGCATTTTCATTGGCTCATTGGGTTTTCAGAACAAGGAAAACTGACCGGTAATGTTAAATGACCCGCCAAACTTCACAGCTGTGTATCTCTGGTTTATTAAAAGTTGTCTGGCTTCTTGAGAGTGTCTCCTTCTTCCCTCCCCGCTCTTTTAAAGGACTTGCCGTACACTGTGCTAGCCATCTTAACCTTCCTGTTCATCGCGGTGTGTGTCTGTATCACCTTGGCTTTGCACCGTGTGAATTTCAGACAGGCGTGCGTGCACGTTTGTTTGTTTGTTTGTTCGTTCTCCATCCTTGACAGTCGCCGTTCCAGCTCCCAGTTTTTCAGGTGCTGCGAACTTGACAGTCGCTGAAAAATCGCCTAAGTGGGACAGGCCCTTAAGCCTACGTCCTCTGGTTCTCGATTCCCTTACTCTGGGCAAGAGATCTTGTATGTTTACCCAAACTATTCCTCTCATGTTGGAGACACAAATACATCAAAAACGCTATAACCAATCTTAAATCTTTTTGCTTTAAAAAAAAATCATTCTTCAATTAGGACTGAATTTGTCAATGCAGGATCTAAAAATACTTCCACCAACGTCAATCTCTAAAATCGTGGGTGTGTTCTATTTAAGATATGCAGATTTTTACTTGGGTGTTTCAGAAATACAAATGTTTTCGCTGCTGTGAAGATGACCATTTCCCAAACAACCCACAAGGCTGCAGACAATGTGAGTCTCCATTAGAAGTAGAAGAGTCAAGACTTTGTACCTGGACTGAGCAACCTTATCTTGAATGGTAGGCAGGTGGGTACTATCGCAACGTTCAAGAAACGTCACCCATTCCTTCTCTCCAGAGATGCTGCCTGCCCCGCTGAGTTACTCCAGCATTTTGTGTGTTCAGAAACATTTAGACAGGTACATGGAAAGCATTTGGAAAGACAGGGACTGATTGAAGATGGTCAGCATACCTTTATCTGTGGGAAATTGTGTCTGATGGTATTTCTCAAGAGGATTGATGAGCGCAGGGCAGTGGACGATGTCTATGGGCACCATCGTGAGGCCTTTGACAAGTCCCACATGGTAGGCTGGTTAGATGGTTAGAACGCATGGAATCAAAGGTGGGCTTGCTAAATGGAAAATGGCTCAGAGGATGGAGTCAAAGGGTAGTTATGAGGGTTTATTTTACTGATTGGAGCCATTGGGATCAGCAGACAGGGGTCAGTTCTGGTTCCACTGTTGCTTGGCATCCAATTGCAGAGAGTTGTGTCCGTGGCCGCAGAGAATTTCAGTGGCCGCCGAGAACAAAGACGGAGATGGACACACAATGCTGGAGTAACTCAGCAGGGACAGGCAGCATCTCTGGAGAGAAGGAATGAGTGATGTTTCGGGTCCAGACCCTTCTTCAGAGAGCAAAGACAGACCAGGCAGCTGAAGAGAACATAGCCCCAGAGAGCGGCGAGAACAAGGACGGTTGCGGTGGCCTGGAATGGAAACAGCTCATAACAACTAGAGCACGGACTGCACTTTGGAAAATGGTGCCAAAACCTGGCACCCCTTGTATGCGGGATTACTAGACTATTTCTGTACAATTTGCTAATCAGGGATGGTACTGGGCTATGGCAATACTCTACTGCTCTGTTTGTAAGAAAATAATTTCAATCTGCCTTTGCACTTCGCACAAGTAACAATGAAAGCACTACTGAGGTGAATAAACAGAGACAATACACTCTGGAAGGACAAGAAGAGTCAGAGTATTATATAAATAGGTAACTCAGTGGGGAAATGTACACAGTGATCTTTGTACACCAGTCATTGAAAGGAGATGTGGGTGCTGCAAGCAGCTGTGGCCACGGCGTCACTTCCAAACACCATAGTTTGGGAACAGCCTCATCCAAGACTTCAAGACATTGTGGTCGCAGCCCAGACCGTCACACAAACCAACTCCCCATCCATTGACTTAATCTACACTTCACGCTGCCTCGGCAAGGCCAGCAGCAGAATCAAGGGCAAGTTTCACCCCAGTCACTCCCTCTTCTCCCCTCTCCCAATAGCAAGAATGTCCTTCCTCAAATTAGGGGACCAAAATTGTACACAATACTCCAGGTGTGATCTCAGTAGGGTCCTGTACAACTGCAGAAGGACCTCTTTGCTCCTATACTCAACTGCTCTCGTTATGAAGGCCAACATGCCATTCGCTTTCTTCACTGCCTGCTGTACCTGCATTAACTGATGAGCAAGGACCCCCAGATCCCATTGTACTTCCCTTTACCAACTTGACACCATTTAGATAATAATCTGCCTTCCTGTTTTTGCTACCAAAATGGATAACCTCACATTTATCCGCATTAAACTACATCTGCCATGCATCCGCCCACTCACCCAACCTGTCCAAGTCACCCTGCATTCTCATAGCATCCTCCTCACAGTTCACACTGTCACCCAGCTTTGTGTCATCTGCAAATTTGCTAATGTTACTTTGAATCCCTTCATCCAAATCATTGATGTATATTGTAAATAGCTGCGGTCCCTGCACCGAGCCTTGCGGTACCCCACTAGTCACTGCCTGCCATTCTAAAAGGGACCCGTTAATCCCTACTCATACCATATGCTCTTTTTCCCACTAATCTCCTGTGTGGGACCTTGTCAAGGGATTAATTCGATTATTTACAATACTATCCACAATGCTATTCACAATACTAATGACAATACTAAACAAACCCACCACCATAGTACAAGTGAAACAAATATACTGAACATTGGATGACAATTTCCCCATCCTTTAATAAAATAGATTCATTCAATTATTCACAATACTATTTACAATACTATATACAATACATAGAAACATAGAAAATAGGTGCAGGAGTAGGCCATTCGGCCCTTCGAGCCTGCACCGCCATTCAATATGATCATGGCTGATCATCCAACTCAGTATCCCGTACCTGCCTTCTCTCCATACCCCCTGATCCCCTTAGCCACAAGGGCCACATCCAACTCCCTCTTAAATATAGCCAATGAACTGGCCTCAACTACCTTCTGTGGCAGAGAATTCCACAGATTCACCACTCTCTGTGTGAATACTATTTACAATACTAAACAAACTCACCACCATAGTGCAAGTGAAACAAATATACTGAACATTGGATGACAATTTCCCCATCCTTTAATAAAATAGATTCATTCAATTATTCACTATACTATTTACAATACTATATACAATACTATTTATAATACTATTTATAATACTAAACAAACCCACCACCATAGTACAAGTGAAACAGATATACTGAACATTGGATGACAATTTCCTCATCCTTTAATAAAATAGATTCATTCAATTATTCACAATACTAGTTACAATATTATATACAATACTATTTATAATACTAAACAAACCCACCACCATAGTACAAGTGAAACAAATATACTGAACATTGGATGACAATTTCCCCATCCTTTAATAAAATAGATTCATTCAATTATTCACAATACTATATACAATACTATTTATAAACTAAACAAGCCCACCACCATAGTACACATTTGATAACTATTTCTCCATCCATTTTTCCCACAAAAGTAGATGTATTCAGGAACCCAGCAGCAGGATGCCCACGTACCCGGCGCAGGGCCCGGCTGCCGGCGCCGGCCGTGTCCACCAGCGTGTTGTCCAGGTCGAAGAGCAGGGCCCGGATACCCGCCGCTGCTGCCCGGGCCGCCATCACCCGGGCAACCGCCCCCGCTCCCCCTCCCCAACCCGGGCCCGGCCACGCACCACGCACCACGCCTGCGCGCCGCCGCCGCCGCCTCAGCCGGCACCGCCCACAACACGCCTGCGCGCCGGCCACCGCGTCTGCCGGCCGGCAGCCGGCTGCGGAGTCAGTGCGCACGCGCAGTATGGCCAACCGGCGGGCCATACGTCGGGATACGCATGCGTCGCGGACGGCAGCCGGTGGCGGAGCCAGTGCGCCTGCTCCGGACATCACCTTCCCCTTTTGCCTGAGAATGGAGAAGGTCGCGCAGGCGCAGGCGCAGCTGGAGCTCCAATGGTCCCAGAAAGAACCACAATTGGGGGTAATGTCATCGCCATTGGGTGACACAGTGTGGAAACAGGCCCTTCGGCCCAACTCGCCCACACCGGCCAACAATGTCCCACCTGCCCGCGCTTGGTCCAGAAAGGGGCTGTCCCACTACGGCGACCTAATCTGCGAGCTCTGGCGAGTTTGCCCTCGACTCATACTCGCAGCATGGTTGACACAAGGTCCTAGGAGGCTTTTGTAACTCTCCTTCATGCCCGAGAGTAGTCCCCGCGTACTCGAGGCTAGGTCACAGCGTATTTTTCAACATGCTGAAAAATGCCCGCGCGTAAAAAAAGGTCGCCATGTAAAAAATCGATATTCTTTTTACTCGTAGGTTTAGTCGAGGTAGGTCGGCATATTATTCGTAGGTAATCGAGGGTAGTCGAAGGTAATCGAAGGTAGTCTTCAACATAGTCGAAGGAGATCGAAGGAGGTCGTCTTCACTGTCCACTATTCCGTGTCCAATTTTCCCAAAGCTAGTCGAAGCCAGTCTTCAACATAGTCGAAGGAGCTCGAAGCTGGTCTTCTACATAGTCGAAGGAGGTCTTCAACATGACACTTTTTCATTCTCCTAAACGATTCTAAACTCGCCGCGGTGGAACAGCCCCTTATCCCTCCAAACCTGTCCTATCCATGTACCTGTCTAAACGTTTCACAAATGTTGGGTTAGTCCCAGCCTCAACTACCTCCTCTGGCAGCTTGTTCCATACACCCACTGTGTGAAAAAGTTACCCCTCAGATTCCTATCTTTGTGACAATAAATGTGACAATAAACTGACCTTGAACTTGTGCAATCTTCTCTGAACCCTTGACAATATCTTTCCTGTAACATGGTGCCCAGAACTGAACACAACATTCTAAATGCGGTCTCACCAACATCTTATACAACTGCAACATGACCTCCCAACCTCTATACTCAATAGGGTACACAAAAAGCTGGAGAAACTCAGCGGGTGCAACAGCATCTAAGGAGCGAAGGAGATAGGCGACGTTTCGGGTCGAGACCCTTCTTCAGACTGGTCAGGGATCAGGGAAACGAGAGATATAGACGGTGATGTGGAGAGATAAGGAACAATGAATGAAAGATATGCAAAAAAGTATCGATGATAAAGGGAACAAGCCATTGTAAGCTGTTTGTGGTGTGAAAATGAGAAGCTGGTGCGACTGGGGTGGGGGAGGGAGATAGAGGGAATGCCAGGGCCCGAGGGCTGAGGGAGAGGTGGGAAGGGGAGGAGACAGCAAGGGTTAACAGAATTGAGAAAATTCAATGTTCAAGCCCAAAGGATGCAGACTCCCCAAGCGGAATATGAGGTGCTGTTCCTCCAGCTTGCGGTGTTGCTCACTCTGGCCGTGGAGGAGGCCCAGGACCGAGAGGTCGGATGCGGAATGGGAGGGGGAGTTGAAGTGCTGAGCCACCGGGAGGTCGGGTTGGTTATTGCGGACCGAGCGGAGGTGTTCGGCGAAGCGATCGCCAAGCCTCCGCTTGGTCTCACCGGAGTAATTCCAGTAAATATAAGCCCAGTCGACATCATATGACAGTGTTGAGTTTGATAAATCACTGGATTTAGATAACAGAGTTTGATTCACTCAGTAATTTATTACACTACTAAATAAGGCATGTACACTCATGTATCCTCGAATATCCCTGAACGCACTCGCAAACCCAGAGTACACAGCAGAACACGCCACAGGGTGTATCTACATACATTCACGTAAACCCGTACGCACTCGCAAACTCATCAGAGCACGCCACAGGATGTTTCGTTCAAGATCACCTTGCACCGTTCATAACACGGTCTAAGGCTGAGGTTCTCTCACCCAAAGGGCACCCAACACCATCCTTTATGGCATTTCTTACCAGAGCAGACCGCGCACTGCCCCTTCCCCGAGCCAATCTTAAGCCCCACTTGTCTGCAACGTTTTTGCGCTACTAGCGGCAAGGGGTGCGGGTGGTCTACCCTATTGCTGTTGTGTTGTTTCCTATAGAACAGCTTGGGAAAGGCTGTGTTCCCAGACAATGATCGCAGGTGCGAGGAGATAACGCATCTGGAAACTTGTTTTCGAGAGGCTATGGGATGTAGGGCTGTTCATTTAGCTGATAACTCCATTCTATATCTATATAACTGAAAGTCTCATCTTGACCACTTCCTGTCTGCGCTGTACATTGATTTTAGAAAAAATGCTACCCGAAATCGCTATGATTTTTGGCCATCTTACTCACAGTCCTCCTGCTGAGACAGCCCTGAGGATTTTTCCGATCGATGAAAAATAAAAAAGTTCTGAGTGTTTAAAAAATCTTGATATCAGCTGATTGGTCCTCTCGCCTGCCAATCACCATGATGAAGGTAACGTCCCTTACGGGGGGAGGGACAGGACTATAAAACCCCAGATGCCTGGTCGTGAGTCAGTTATTCTGGAAGGTCGAGAGGGAGAGGCCACAACTGTGATTTCTAAGGTGTGAGTCAACTGAACTGTGACTCTGCAATGTCCTTGCAATAAATTATTTGTTAGCCCTTAATGACAATGCCATGAGTTGTTTGGCCTGCCCTGCCTGTGCTTGAAAGTGCAATGAAAAATTGGAAATGAAATGACAATGCAATGAGTTGTTTGGCCTGCCCTGTGCTTGAAATGGATTGACTTGACTTGACTTGAAATGGATTGACTTCACTTGAAATGGATTGACTTGACTTGACTTGACTTGAAATGGATTGACTTTACTTGTTGGCCCTGCACTCACTGTGCTTGACTTGACTTGACTTGACTTGACCCACAATGCCCATGCTAGTGCTCCAGAAAGCCCCCCCCCCCCCCCTCCCCACCACTGGCCAGCAATATTGGATTTGGTGCAGAGGTGGAATATTGCATTGGGGGACCAGCCCTCGCATGTGAAGCTAGCCATCTAGTTTTAGCTGAAATTGTCAGTTTAACCCTTGCACTACACTCAACCCCTTGGAGTCATCAGTCTACATTCGTGCCCATCTAACGACATGTTTGAGTATACAAACAATAATAATCAAAAGTACAGTATAACAATTCTACCTATGAATGTGAGGTGATTATGTGTCAAACTAATTATCCATGCCATAATGGCGTGAGTTATGGTGCCCTCCATAATGTGTGGGACAAAGACCCATCATTTATTTATTTGTCTCTTTACTCCACAATTTGAGATTTGTAATAAAAAAAATTCACATGTGGTTAAAGTGCACATTGTCAGATTTTATTACAGGTCATTTTTAAACATTTTGGTTTCATCATGGGGGACCACGCACGGCCATTAGCTGGTGAAGACAATGTATCCTCAGTAGTATCCTACTGTTTGGGGAGGAGGGGGTGGAGAGCTATTTGGTTATGTGCAATCGTTTTCATTGCCTGAGCACAGCATTTGTTCACAGGTGGTATACCTACAGATGAACAAGCTTACTTTATCTCAGCAACAATAACTATCGTGTCTCACGTATTCCTTACTTGATTATTACAGTGTGCCTCCATTATAGTGCAACTTAATAATTTCAGGAAAGTTTTACTTTCGCAGGATTGTTCAGTTCAGTTCAGGTTTTATTCCAGTTCAGTTCAGTTTAGACAATAGACAATAGGTGCAGGAGTAGGACATTTGGCCCTTCGAGCCAGCACCGCCATTCACTGTGATCATGGCTGATCATCCCCAATCAGTACCCCGTTCCTGCCTATTATCACGTGTAGCGAGGTATGGTGAAAAGCTTTTGTTGTGTGCAGAAAGTCAGCAGAAAGACAATACCATGATTGTGTTCATGTATTATTAATTGTAGAGCACACAAAAACCTTTCACTGTATCTCAGTACACATTATGGTAATTAGCCAGCATCAAACTTTGAACAACCTTGATTTTGTGGTTGTAAATTTAGGCATTACGGGCCTAAGTTGTTCATTTTGCAGAGGATCCATGGAACATAGAACAGTACAGCACAAGAAGAGGCCCTTTGGCCCACAATGCCTGTGCCCATCATGATGTCACATATCTACCCATATCCCTCCATTCCCTGCATATCCATATGCCTATCAAAACATATTTTGGTGTTTTATCATTAATGTTTTATTATTATTAATGTTTAATGCTTTCTGAGTCATTCGTAACTGTCACTGTATGTCATGTTGTTACTTGTGGGCGGAGCACCAAGGCAAATTCCTTGTATGTGAATACTTGGCCCATAAACCTACTTAAACTTAAAAAAACTAAAAAACTCTTAAATGCCATTAACATATCTGCTCAATTACCGCCCCCAGCAATGCCTTCCAGGTGCTCACCATCTTCTGTGTCAAAAAAAAGTCCCATAAGACAAGATGAGGGGTGATCTTATCGAGGTGTATAAAATCATGAGAGGAATAGATCGGGGAGATGCACAGAGGCTCTTGCCCAGAGTAGGGGAATCGAGGACCAGAGGACATAGGTTCAAGGTGAGGTTGGGAATATTTAATAGGAACCTGAGGGGTAACTTCTACACAAAAAGAGTGGTTGGTATATGGAATGAGCTGCCAAAGGGGGGTGGTTGAGGCAGGGACTAAGGAAGTGTTTAAGAAACAGTTAGACAGGTACATGGATAGGACAGGTGTAAAGGGATATGGGCCAAATGCAGGCAGGTGGGACTAATGTAGAAGGGTTATGTTGGTCGGTGTGGGCAAGTTGAGCCGCAGTTTCCATGCTGTATGACTCTATGATTCTAAGTATTATTAAGGTGTATAGATGAGTCTGTGGGAAACAGTAGATCCAGTAAATGTGGGAAGGACCTGCAGATGCTGATTTACACCAAAGATAGACACAAAATGTGGGGTAATTCAGTGAGAGGCTGCATCTCTGGATAGAAGGGTGTGTGTTTTGGGTCGAGACCCTTCAGACTGAAAGGGAGGGGAGAGGGATACAGAGATATAAGGAATGGTACGGTGTAGAAACAAGACATCAAAAGAGATGAGAATCAAGAAAAATGTAGAATAGATCATTGTTAGCTCGGAGAAGGTAACAACGAAGCAAACAGAGATAAAATGTAATCAGGGAGACAATCAGACTGGTCGGAGAACTGGGAAGGGGAGGGATGGAGAGAGAGGGAAAGCAAGGGTTACTTGAAGTTAGAAAAGTCAATGTTCATACCGCTGTCCAAGTGAAATATGAAGTGCTGTTCCTCCAATTTGCGCTGGGCCTCAATCTGGCAATGGAGGAGGCCCAAGACAGAAAGGTCAGTGTGGGAATGGGAGGGGGCATTAAACTGTTTAGTAACTGGGAGATCATGTAGGCCCTGGAGGACTGAGCGGAGGTGCTCAGCGTAACGATCGCCGTGCCTGCGCTTGGTCTCGCCGATATGTAAGAGTCCATGCCTGGAACAGCGGATACAGTAGATGAGGTTGGAGGAGGTACAAGTGAACCCCTGCCTCACCTGAAAAGCCTGTAGGGGTCCATGGACGAAGTCCAGGGAGGAGGTATAGAGGCAGGTAAGATGGCCAGGAGTTGAATGGACGATGGAGGTTTAAACTGGATATATTTTGTACTAGTTTGATTTCTAAAAAAAGATGGTGCTGTGGCGGCACCGGGCGGTGGGACACGCACTGTACATAACCTTCGGCTCTTGGGGGGGTCACGTGTCCCGGTGACGAGAGATAGGGGTCACGGGTGCCCCTGGGGAGTATGTAAGGGTTAAATGCGCGAGCGCAGTGTTGGTGAGTGAGGAGAGTTAGTGTAGAATAAAGAGCCAGTATTTCGGACAAACTTCGTGTCTGCCTCGTTCTTTAATGGACAACTCTGCGTCTGCTATATTTGGTGACCCCGATGTCCAGAATAGATATTCTGGAAGAAAAATGCGCCCGGCCAAAACCCAACCCTTCGCCGCTGCCGCCGACGATGACCAGGCCTAACGCAGTGCCGTCGCCCTGAAGCTGCCGACCTTCTGCCGACCACCCAGCCGCAGGTACGGTTCCAGCAGGCCGAACCACAATTGTTCTTCCGCAGCATAACAAACGATGAGACCCGCTACCATTACGTGGTCGGCGCGCTCGACCAAGAAACGGCTGGGGGAGTCTACCCCTTCTTGCAGGATCCACCAGCGGCCGATAAATATGGCGGCCTGAAGGCGCTGATGCTCCATACCTTCGGCCTCAGTGGGATGGAGCGAGCGGCCCGCATTCACAAGATGGTCGGGCTTGGCGACCGTACACCATCGGCCCTAATGAGCGAGACGCTCTTGCTCACGGACGGCCACCACCACTGCATGCTTTTTGAATATGCCTACCTGCAACAGCGTCCATACGACATCCGCTCGCTCCTCACAGGGGTAAGTTTTGAAAGCAGCTGGGCTCTAGCGGAGCATGCTGACGAGCTGTGGCTGTCTAGGCGGCAGGAAGTGGGCTGGATCGGGTGTCCACAGTGCACCGGAAGGCGCAGAGGCCTAGAGCTACGCCCACAGGTCGCCCTTGCGGCGCACTTACGATGGTCCTTTCCGGGTGCCAGGGCACGGGCCCACGACTTTTGAATTGGACATGGGGGGGTCAGGGGGAGACCGTTTCGGTCGCTCAATAGACAAGACAATAGGTGCAGGAGTAGGCCATTTGGCCCTTCGAGCCAGCACCGCCATTCAATGTGATCATGGCTGATCATCCCCAATCAGTACCCCGTTCCTGCCTTCTCCCCATATCCCCTGACTCCGCTATTTATAAGAGCCCTATCTAGCTCTCTCTTGAAGGCATCCAGATAACCGGCCTCCACTGCCCTCTGAGGTAGAGAAATTCCACAGACTCACCACTCTCTGTGAGAAAAAGTGTTTCCTTTAATAATTTCTGGACTGAGTTTTTAGAATAACTTCTGTAGTTATTAATACTAAACTGGATCCGGACCCAAAACTAATAATACTTGGAACATCAGAACAAAGTTTAACTCTTACAACAAGTCAAAGAAATTTCCTAGACTACAGTATAATAATTGGGAAGAAATTAATATTAAAATTTTGGAAAGGCCCTATATCCCCCACAATTAAAATGTGGATTATGGAAATGTCGGAGACCCTACACCTGGAAAGAATCAGATTTGCCCTAATGGACAAACAAGAAGTTTTTGTTAGAACATGGTCTTCTTTCATTGATTACTTAAAAGGGTAGATCGGTTCGGCAGGGAACCCTAACTGAAACTTGGGTTAAGGAATAGATGAAAAGTTATATCTTATATTACTTGATCTTATCTCCTACGATGTATTAATGGTAAATTATTCCTTTCTTTATGATTTTCTTCTTTGATGTAGATTTTTATTCAATTTTTCTTACTGTTCTCCTCTCTTTATAAAAAAAACTATTAGAGTCAAAATGATACACCTGATAATATTAATAATGTATGCTTGTTGAACATGTAATATGGCTATCATAATATATGTTTGCTAATTCACTGTCTAAATACTGTAATAAAAAATATATATTCAAGAAAAAGTGTTTCCTCGTCTCCGGACATGGACATGGGAGGTCGGGGGAGACCGTTTCGGCGGCTCATTTGAAGCCGGCCCATTTGGACCTGAGCGAGCCAGTCCAGGTGACCCAGCGTCGCCGTTGAGTGGGTCCCACCTAGTTCATCCTTACCAGAAAATAAACCTTTGCGTGATAACGTACATACGAGGTCCGGCCGCCTCGTTCGGCTGCCCGTCCGTTTTTGTGCCTCCGGTTCTGGGGGGGGGGTAATGTATCGGCACCGGGTGGTGGGACACACACTGTACATAGCCTTCTTGGGGTGGTCAAGTGTCCCGGTGACGAGGAATAGGGGTCACGGTTTGGTCACCGGTGTCCCTGGGGAGTATTTAAGGGTTAATCACGTGCGCACAGTGTTGTTGAATGAGGAGTGTAGAATAAAGAACCAGTATTTCAGACAAACTTCATGTCTGCCTTGTCCTTTGACGGGCAACTCCGCTACAGTGCTGTATTTATGCAATGCCACTAGATGTCAGTATATTCAATTCAATTTTGTAATGAGATTGATCTGCCAATTCCAAACTATCCGGACATTTTACCTGCTGCAGGTTAGGGAAGGAAGACAGAGGTATTGGTTTTATGCTGCATTTGTGTAGCCATCATCCAGGTTTGTAGCTCCATGGAGGATAAGCTTACAACAAGCTTACACCATACAACAAAGTACATGACAAATAATTTTTTTATCTCTAGTTGATTGGGAATGTTTATAGTCATACTCCATGGAAACAGACCCTTCAACCCAACTTGCCCACATGCACCAAAATGTCCCATCGATGCTGGTCCCGCCTGCCTGGGGTTGGCCCATATCCCTCTAAAGCTGTCCTAGCCATGTACCTGTCAAAATGTTTCTTAAACGTGGTGATAGTCCCTGCCTCAACTACCTCTTTTGGCAGCTTGTTCCATACACCCACCAATGTTAAATTGTTGCCCCTTTGGTTCCTATTAAATCTTTCCCCCCCTCACCTTAAACCTATATCCTCTGGTTCTCAATTCCCCTACTCTGGGCAAGAGATTCTGTGTGTTTAACCGATCTAATTCTCTCACGATTTTGTACACCTCTGTAAGATCACTCCCTCATCCTCCTGTGCTTCAAGGAATAGCGTCCTAGCCTGCTCAACCTCTCCCCATAGCCCAGGCCCTCGAGTCCTGGCAACATCCTCGTAAATCTTCTCTGCACCCTCTCCAACTTGACAACGTCTTTTCTATAACATAGTGTGCAATACTCTAAAACATAATACTCTAAACGTGACTTCACCAACCTCTTACATAACTGCAACATGACCTCCCACTTCTATACAGATTTATCTTTAGAATTTCTGCAATTCTGAATCAGGAAAAGATGATTGAAAACAACAGCATGGAAACACGCCCTTTGGCCCCTCATGGCCAGACCAACCATCAATCACCCATTCACACTATTTAGTTTAGTTTAGAGATATAGTGGTTCTATGTTATCCCACTTTCACATCCAACCCGTGCAAACCAGCGGTAATTTACAGAGACCAGTTAATCCACAAACACGCACAACTTTTAGGATGTGGTAGGAAACTGGAGCACCTAGTCCAAACAAGGAGAGCATGCAAACTCCACGCAGACAGCACCCGAGGCCAGGATTGAACCAGGGTCCCTGGCACTGTGAGGCAGCAGCTCTACCAACTGCACCACTGTGCGCGCTCAGATGTTAGTACCTCTGGCATTATAGTTCACCTCCTTGTCTTCTATAGAAGGCCCAAACTGGAGACCATTTACAATTTTATTGAAGCTAATTAACCTACAAACCTGCACGCCTTTGGAGTGGGAGGAAACTGGAGCACCTGGGGAAAACCCATGCGGTCACGGGGAGAACGTACAAACTCCGTACAGACAGCACTCGCAGTCAGGATCGAACCCGGTGCTTGAAAGCAGTAGCTCTACTGGTGCGCCACCGTGCTGCCCTGTCTCTGCTTCTAAGCAGTTAAATCACTCTGTTTGTTCAGGTCCAGAGTCACACAATGCTGGACTGGCTGAGGATGGCAGATCTCCTTTGCTGTAGTGAATCCTTTTGGGTTATAATCGTGATCGTGTTCATTGTTCCTTCCTCATTTCATGCTTTCGTGCTGGATAGCTCTCTATTTCCATTGGAGCCTAGAATAAACTCAGCAATCGAGGCTCCACCATTCACTGAAGTGAATTCCAAATTCCAAAGGTTCTCAACCCTCTGAATGAAGAGGTTCTTGCCCACCTTCGTACTAAATGCTGGATTTTCCTCAGGATTATTAACCCAAGCCCGCCCCTAGCAAAACACGAAGGGCTGGAGGAACACACCAGGTCAGGCAGCATCTGTGGAGAGAATGGACAGATAACGTTTCCGGTCAGGACCCTTCTCCAGACTGTCCCGAAACGTCACCCACCCACTCCCTCCACAGACGTGGCCTGACCCATTGAGTTCCTCCAGTCCAGCATGTTATATTTTGCTCTCCCCACCCTCCTCCTCGATATCTAGGTGCTTTCTTTCTTCTTCCTGAAGACTTTTTTTGATACTAAATTCTTTGCCTAAACAAGGGCCCGACTCGAAAGACAATGCATGATTACAGTCGAGCGAACCTACAAACCCGAACATCTTTGGGATGTGGTAGGAAACTGGAGCACACGGAGGAAACCCACGCGGTCCCAGGGAGAAACATAGAAACATAGAAACATAGAAATTAGGTGCAGGAGTAGGCCATTCAGCCCTTCGAGCCTGCACCGCCATTCAATATGATCATGGCTGATCATCCAACTCAGTATCCCGTACCTGCCTTCTCTCCATACCCTCTGATCCCCTTAGCCACAAGGGCCACATCCAACTCACTCTTAAATATAGCCAATGAACTGGCCTCAACTACCCTCTGTGGCAGAGAGTTCCAGAGACTCACCACTCTCTGTGTGAAAAAAGTCTTTCTCATATCTCGGTCTTAAAGGATTTCCCCCTTATCCTTAAGCTGTGACCCCTTGTCCTGGACTTCCCCAACATCGGGAACAATCTTCCTGCATCTAGCCTGTCCAACCCCTTAAGAATTTTGTAAGTTTCTATAAGATCCCCTCTCAATCTCCTAAATTCCAGAGAGTATAAACCGAGTCTATCCAGTCTTTCTTCATAAGACAGTCCTGACATCCCAGGAATCAGTCTGGTGAACCTTCTCTGCACTCCCTCTATGGCAATAATGTCCTTCCTCAGATTTGGAGACCAAAACTGCACGCAATACTCCAGGTGTGGTCTCACCAAGACCCTGTACAACTGAAGTAGAACCTCCCTGCTCCTGTACTCAAATCCTTTTGCTATGAAGAACGTACAACTCCGTACAGGCAGCACCCTTAGACAGGATTAAACCTAGTTCTCTGGCGCTGTAAGGCAGCAACTCTACTGCTGCGCCTCCATGCCACTCAATTCTCTCTCAGTTGACCATCACCTTTATACAGTAGACCGTTGGTTGTCAATGACCTTCACACCCAACGTCATTGGCTGGGGTAAGTAACATTGTTACTAAGTAGTCCACTGATTAATCGGGCTATTGCTTGTTCTCAGGCCAAATTTAATGCTTGTGTTAAATCTGATGAAGTTTAGAGATGAAGGCCAGACAGGAATGACAAAGACACCCTGCAAACTACCATGGCATCTCTTGAGCTTGTGCCGACGGCCACAGCAATATCTGGAGAAACAATTGACTCACTAATGTGTGGAAGGCCATGGACTGGTAATCCAAGTGATCATCGTAAGGCATGGCAGAAGAATTAGGTTGTTTGGCCCATCCAGTCTACTCTGCCACTGGATCATGGCTGATCTATCTTTCCCTTTCAACCCCATTCTCCTGCCTTCTCCCCCTAAACGAAATTGCAAATATTACCCCGCTGTTCAAGAAGGGAGCACAGCAGAAGAGAGTGGAAACTATAGGCCGGTTAGTCTGACTTCAATGGTTGGTAAGATTTTCGAGTCCATTATAAAGGATGAGGTTATGGAGCACTTAAACATTCATGATAAAATAGGCCAAAGTCAGTCAGCGGAAAGATAATACATGATTACAACTGACCTATTTACAGTGTATAAGCAAATAAGACAGGGACTTAAGACTTTTGCCTTCCACCCCAGTGAGGAGGTGCCTGGTGAAACTCATTGTGGTGGATGTTGGATATGTGTTTATTGTGTGTTTTGTTTTTATTCTATGTATGACTGTATGGTAACAATTTCGTTCAGACCGTAAGGTCTGAATGACAATAAAGGAATCTAATCTACTCTAATCTAACGTTTAATGCATGACCTCCAGAGATGCTTCCTGTACCACTGAGTTTTCCTAGCACTTTGTGTTTGTTTGGATAGTTATGTGAATATGCAGGGAATGGAGAGATATGGATTATGTGCAGGCAGATGAGTACAGGTCTTGGCATTATGCTCGGCACAGACAGTGTGTGCTGAAGGGCCTGTTCTTGTGCTGTACTAAAATCTGTTCTGTACTAAATTGATACTAAATTCTTGATCTGAAGATCTAAATTCTTGAGTTTAGACCTGAAACGTCGCCTATCCGTGTCCTCCAGAGATGCTGCCTGACCCGTCGAGTTACTCCAGCACTTTGTGGTTGTTTTTTGCTGTTTGGAATTACAGTAAGAATAGTTAAAGAAGCAAAGCTTTAAGCAAGATTGGAGGATAAGTATATCTTCGAAAGGAATTTGATAATTCTTAGATTCTCATTTCATTTTTTCTGGAAAAGCTAATGTCTTACTTAAACGGCAATTAGCCTTTCTTTTAAAAGGAAACAGAAATATTCCTATCCCACTTGCGAGGAGTGAGATGCATACTTTAATGCTGGAGAAGCAAGTTGCAGCAAGAATAGTTTGAAATTGTTGATAAAGTCAGCCAGCCCAGGTGTTCCATCCAGATGCATACTTGCATGTAGTTTCCTCTATTAGAAACCTTCATCCACATGCTATTTTGTCTACACTGGAAATGTGGGTTGCAAGATATAGTTGCCAAAAAACCACTCCTTATCCTGGGCTCAATTCCAGGACTGCGAGCTATAAAATTCACCATATTCTTTAATGCTTTATCTTCTGAATGGCTCAAATAAACACAGAACGGATCTGAAAATGGAAATGAGTAGCAGAGAAAGCGTGGGAGCAAAGAGCCAGTACAATTTGACACAAGTCTTCACACACAAGGAACTGCAGATGCTGGAACCTTGCGTAGAACTCTAACGTTTGGATAGGTATGTGCCTATGCAGGGAATGGAGGGATTTGGATTACGTGCCGGCAGATCAGAGTTGGTCTTGGCACAGAGGTTGTGGGCCGAAGGGCCTGTTCTTGTGCTGTACTTTTCAAAGTTCCGTGCTCTAACTCACTGGGTGGGCAACATAGGACATGGATAGGTGACGTTTTGGATCGGGATCCTTCTTCAGGCTGATTGTGGTGGGGAAGGGTGGGGTGGGGTGGGACAGAAAGCTGGAAGAGAGACGGGACAGGGCAATTCTTAATTTTTCTTGATTAGTATGGATGTCAGGGGTTATGGGGAGAAGGCTGGAGAATGGGGTTCGGAGGTAGAGATAGATCAGCCATGGCGGAGTAGACTTGTGTAAGGAAGAACTGCAGATGTCGGTTTAAATCAAAGGTAGACACAAATTGCTGGAGTAACTCAGCGGGTGAGGCAGCATCTCTGGAGAGAAGGAATGGCTGACGTTTCAAGTTGAGACCCTTCTTCAGACTGATGTCAGGGGAGGGGGCAGGACAAAGATAGAATGTAGTCGGAGACAGTAAGACTAGTGGGAGAACTGGAAAGATGGAGAGAGAAAGCAAGGGCTATCTGAAGTTAGAGAAGTCAATGTTCATACCACTGGGGTGTAAGCTGCCCAAGCGAAATATGAGGTGCTGTTCCTCCAATTTGCGCAGGGCCTCACTCTGACAATGGAGGAGGCCCAGGCCAGAAAGGTCAGATTGGGAATGAGAGGGGGAGTTGAAGTGCTGACTACCGGGAGAACTGGTAGGTTAAGGCAGCTGAGCGGAGGTGTTCTGCAAAATGATAGCCGAGCCTGCGCTGGGTCTCGCCGATGTAGAGAAGTTGACCCTTGGTACAGTGGGTACGGTAGATGAGGTTGGAGGAGGTGCAGGTGAACCTCTGCCTCACCTGGCGGAGTAGACTTAATGGGCTGAATGGCCAAATTCTTCTCCTTTCACATGTCCTAATGACCTTCTGACAAGTGATAGGTGGATACAAGGGGGGGGGGAGGATTATTTTGTTAGGGAAAAAATAGGGTGTGGGCCATTAGATGGTGTAAAGTATTTCCACTATTGGAGCAGGTAATATGGACATAGTGAACAGTTTACATTTAGCTTTACAGAGCAAGAGGGTGATGCCAAAGTCTGTGGAATCTGGGGAATTCTTTGCCACAGAAGGCTTGGCCTCCCGCGCCCACGAGGTTGGCTGTGGGAGGCACCTCTGGGAAACAGAGGTGGACGGGTGAGGAAAGGATGTCGGATGTTGGTCAACAAGTCAATGGCTGGAGCAAAGATCCTATAGTGAAGCAAGATAGACCACTCCTGCTAAATGCAATGGGCTAAATGCAGTACGCAACGGAGCGGAACGTGGGCCTTTTTTTCATCCATTTCAGTAACCCGACCCGACCCGACCCGACCCGCAGTGTAATCAACGTTGCGGGGGAACAATTTGTGTTAATAAATTATAATTCTGAAAGTGAGGAGACGATTTTTCCCAAATAACTTTAATTTTTACGAGGATGTTTCCGTAACGGGCTTCCGTCTCCGCACTAGTATCCTACGGGATATTTGGTGCGGAGACGGAAGCCGGTTACGGAAAATGGGCCGAAAATTACCCATGAATCTGCCCATGACCGTACTACGTCTTTTTCGCCGAGTGAACTATCTTGCTCGCTAGGGGATCTTTGGGCTGGAGGCCTGCAGTTGCCTGGGGTTTTCCTTGAATTTGGCACCGCTCTGAACAACTTGAGAGTGGACCGGACTTGGAAAATGGCGCACAACATGGCGACTCCTGCGCGCGGGCTCAGTTGAATGTTTCTGCACAACTGCTAATTGGGGATGATACGGTGATACTTGACTGGACTGTTGGCAAGAAAATAGTTACACTGTGTGTTTGCACCATTGAACCGTCGAGTCCGGGTCAAAACATTGTCATGGGGCCGGAGAGCAGCAGGAAGCATAGAGGGGGAGCAGCCAGCGAGAGGAGAACTTCATCAAAGTGGGCATATCCCGCCGAGACTTTGCGAGACAAGAAACAAAGAGCTGCAGATGGTGGTTTACAAAAGAAGACACAAAGTCCTGGAGTAACAGCATCTCGGGGAACATGAAGGGGGATGAAGGGAGGGATTGTGGTGGGTGGGGAGGGGGCGGGTTCCATTCTTCACTTTCATTTCATATTAGATTCCAGAATCTGCAGCCTTTTGTTCTCCACTTATTAGCTACCAGCCTCTAGTGCTAACACCCCCCCCCATCTCTCTACCCTGGCAACTTCCTCCTCACTCTCTCGGTCCATGTCTCAGCTCAAAACATCAGCCTTCCATTCCCTCTACAGATGCTGCCTGACCAGCACACTTTTGCCAGCAGCTCTCACTTTTTTTGCACCAGCCTAGGCGTTCTCTTGTGGCTCCCTGGAGATATTTTGAAAGAACTATTAAGTTTAGAGCTACAGTACGGAAACAGGTCCTTAGGCCCAACCACACACCTTCCCCACAGCCACCCGTTTATTAAACACTGCAACCTCCAAATAAGCTCTGAACTAAGGCTTGGGCGTATCGGATTTGTCTTTTTGCACAATTATTGTTTGTTTGTTTTTATGTGTTAAAATCTACACACACACACATATATACACACATATATATATACACACACACTCCACACATACGCACACACACACACGCACATATACTGTATATACACACACATATACAAACACACACACCAACGCACACATATACACACATATTTACACACACACGTATACACACACACGTATATACACACACATATATATATATCCACACACACACACACACACAGCCAACACACACAGACACAGACACACAGACTCCACATATGCGCGCGCACACACACACACACACACACACACACACACACACACACACACACACACACACACACACACACACACACACACACACACACACACACACACACACACACACACACACACACACACACACACCAACATATATTTGCTGAAAAACACACACTGATCCTTTTTCTCATTTATTATGTTGTTTACAGACTACTATGTTTACACATTCTGTTATGCTGCTGCAAGTAGAATTTAATTGTCCTGTTTGGGACGTATGACAATAAACCACTCTTGAATAACATCTATCTATCTATACATAACTAAAGGTCTCATCTTGCATGTATATATATATATATGATATATATGTATGTATGCATGTATGTATGTTCCCGAAATACAGCCAAAACGGTACACGAGAGCGCATCAAGTTTAGGGGCACCTTGCGGGGCTGTCCCACTTAGGTAACTTTTTAGGCGACTGCAGGAGACTCTGCAGTCTCCACATGGTCGCCACATGTTCGCGGGTGGCTGCCGGGGAGTCGCCTTCATGGTCTTGCCTCATTATGGTCGCCGTGAATTTTTCAACATCTTGAAAAATTAGCGGCGACTAGAATGAAGCCGCCATGGAGACTAGCTAGAATTCTTGAGCCGTTGGTGGGTCGCCAGGAGGTCCTAGTGGGTTGCCAGGAGGTCGAAGGTTCTCGTAGGTTCTCGTAGGTTGGAGCCGGTGCTGACCGGTGAACTTCATTGGCTCATTGGGGAAAAAAACGTAAGCAGTAGTTTTCAGAACCAAGGATAACCGACCGGTAATGTTAATGTCCGCCGAGCTTCACAGCCGTGTATCTCTGGCTTCTTAAAAGTTGTCTGGCTTCTTAAAGGTTGTCTCCACTCCTTCTCCCCTCTTCGCACCCCCCCTCCCACCCATTTTAACGGACTTACTGTACACTGTGCTTTAGCTGTCTTAATGACAGCGCCAACCTTCTTGTTCATTGCAGTGTGTGTCTCTATCACCTTGGCTTTGCACCGTGGAAATTTCAGACAGCGCTCCCCCCGCGTACCTTGTCCCCCGCCTTTGTGGTGTGTGTGTGTGTGTGTGTGTGTGTGTGTGTGTGTGCGTGCGTGCGTGCGTGCGTGCGTGTGTGTGCGCAACTTAACAGTCGCCGGCAGTCGCCTGAAAAATGGCCGAAGTGAGACAGGCCCATTACTCATCAATCACCTGCAGTGTGCAGTATCAAGTTTTGTTCCATTTTACAAACTAATTCCCTTTATAAATTGTAATTAACTTTCTAGCATGAACGGCAATGCGCTCCCACTTGCCGGGCCTGTCAGGCACGCCTGTGCAGTTGGGGGAGGGTTTGCCGGGCCCGCTAACCGCGCGTGAACAGTTGGGCGAGGGGTGCTGCGCCAGGCGCCATTTTGAGATTGCCATTTTGATCTCATACTTATGTGTGCACTTGACTGGCTCCACAATGGGGACCCAACGGGTGCACGGGTCGTCTAGTTCTTTATAACATCAAGGGCATCAAAATATAGGCAATTTTACTGCCAGTAGGGGTCCTCAATGAGCTAGAGGACACACTAGTTCCTGGGCATACTGTGTACATTAATAATCTCTTCTGAGACAATTTCAGTTACTAACCCCAAGTAATATCATATTAGGAACACTTAGTTTGGCTATAGGAAATAATTTCCTCAGCACAGACGAATGATAAAAGGAGTTAAAAGTAGGTTGTTTTATAATCTGATGAGGAGTCGGAAGAAGGGTCCCAACCTGAAACGTCACCGATCCATGTTCTCCAAGGATGCTGCTGACCCGCTTAGTTACTCCAGCACTCTGGCTCTTTTCTATGAATGAATGAATGAATGAATAAGTTTATTGGCCAAGTATTCACATACAAGGAATTTGCCTTGGTGCTCTGCCCGCAAGTAACAACATCACATACAGTGACAGTTAGGAATGACACACAAAACATTAAACATTAATAATAAAATTATCAATTAAACATGTGAATTAAATAAAATACCAGAGCAAAAGGAGGCTACAGATTTTTGGCTGTTGAGTAGAACAACTACTCGTGGATAAAAAGTGTTTTTATGTCTGGCTGTGGCAGCTTTGACAGTCTGGCCAGGGTGAGAGGGGTGAGAGATGATCTTGCCCGCTCGCTTCCTGGCCCTTGCAGTGTACAGTTCATCAATGGAGGGAAGGTTGCAGCCAATAACCTTCTCAGCTGATCGGACGATTCGCTGCAGCCTCCAGGTGTCGTGCTTGGTGGCTGAGCCAAACCAGACCATGATGGAAAGGTGAGGACAGACTCTACGATGGCTGTGTAGAATTGGACCATCATTGCCTGTGGCAGATTGTGCTTCCTCAGCTGCCACAGGAAGTACATCCTCTGTTGGGCCTTTTTGACTGTGGAGTTGAAAAGGCCCCCATTTAAGGTCCTTGGAGATGATGGTCCCCAGGAACTTAAAAGACTCCACAGATGTGACTGTGGTGTTGTTGATGGTGAGTGGGGTGAGGGGAGGGGGAGCTCTCCTAAAGTCTACTACCAATTCCACCGTCTTAAGAGCGTTGAGCTCCAGGTTATTACGATGGCACCAGGACGCCAGCTGTGACACTTCCTGTCTGTAGGCAGATTCCTCCCCATCCTGGATCAGTCCAATCAGGGTTGTGTCGTCCGCAAACTTATGTAAACCAGACCTGCAGTTCCTTGTGTCTACTCTCAATGTTTTACAATTTCACTGGTTTATCTGTCGATACACAGCACAGTGGTGGCTCGGTGCACAGCTGGTAGAGCTGCTGCTTCACCAGAGACCAGGGTTCCCTCCTGACCTCGAGCGCTGTCTGTGTGGAGTTTGCACGCTCTCCCTGTGACCATGTGGGCTGCTTCCGGGTGCTCCGGTTTCCTCCCACATCCCAAAGACATGCAGGTTTGTAGGTTGTCACAATATGCTGGTGAAACTCAGCGGGTGAGGCAGCATCTCTCGGGAGAAGGAACGGGCGACGTTTCGGGTCGAGACCCTTTTGAAGAAGGGTTATGACCCGAAACGTTGCCCATTCCTTCTCTCCAGAGCTGAAGAAGGGTCTCGACCTGAAACGTCGCCCATTCCTTCCCTCCAAAGATGCTGCCTCACCCACTGAGTTATTCCAGCATTTTTTTTGTCTACCTTCATCCAGCATCTGCTGTTGTTTCTTATGCAGGTTTGTAGGTTAATTGACTTCTGTAAATTGCCCCCAGTATTTAGAGAGTGGATGAGGAAGTGGGATAACTAATGTGAACGGGTGATGGGCTGATGGGCCTGTTTCCATGCTGTAAATTCCAATTAATTTAATTCAATCGATACTAATCACAACATGCTGATTTTTTCAATGGAAGAGAGCAGCAGATTACTGACAAAGACACACTGCAATTTCAATTTCAGTGATAACATGAGGTGCCTTTCCTGATTGTCAACTTTTGCCACAGTCCCTACAAGCATATTTCAAGGTCTCCGAAAAGGAATAGAATCAGTTTGGATGAACGGTTTCTCTCTCCATGGGCGCTGCCTGATCTGCTGAGCATTTCCACGTTCAGGTTATAAATCAACACACGTCCAAAATAGACATACACCTGAATTCATGGAGGTTTCTGATGACCTGTAGTGGAGTTTAAAAGTGGAGTCAAAAGATTGGATTGTAACTGGACTGCCATCTCTGGTTAAGGGATCAAGACCTGTGAGCTGTGATTATCTATATAACTAAAAGTCTCATCTCGACCACTTCCTGTCTGTGCTGTATATTGATTTTAGAAAAAAAATGCTAACCTACGTCGCCGTGATTTTTGACCATCTTACTCACAGTCCTCCTCCGCTGAGGGAGCCCCGAGGATTTTTCTGATTGATGAAAACAAAAAAAGTTATGAGTGTTTAAAATATCTTGAGATCAGCTGATTGGTCCTCTCACCTGTCAATCACCACGATGTAGGTAACGCCCCTTCCGGCGGGGGGGGGGGAGGGGGGGAGGGGGGGCAGGTCTATAAAACCCCGGATGCCTGGACGTGAGTTAGTCACTCTGGAAGATCGTGAGGAAGAGTCCATGACTGCGTTTCTAAGCTGTGAATCAACTGAACTGTGAGTCTGCAATGTACTTGCAATAAATGATTTGTTAGGAGGTTGAAATGCGATGAAATTGGATTTGCTGGCCTGCACTTTGCTTGAAATGCTATGAAATTAAATTTGCTGGCCTGCACTCTGCTTGAAGTGCTGTGAAATTGGATTTGCTGGCCTGCACTCTACTTGAAGTGCTGTGAAATTGGATTTGCTGGCCTGCACTCTGCTTGAAGTGCTGTGAAATTTTTGCCCCTGCACTCTGCTTGAAGTGCTGTGAAATTGGATTTGCTGGCCTGCACTCTGCTTGAAGTGCTGTGAAATTGGATTTGCTGGCCTGCACTCTACTTGAAGTGCTGTGAAATTGGATTTGCTGCCCTGCACTCTGCTTGAAGTGCTGTGAAATTAGATTTGCTGGCCTACACTCTGCTTGAAGTGCTGTGACATTGAATTTGCTGGCCTGCACTCTGCTATAAGTGCTATGAAATTGAATTGGCTGGCCTGCCCTTTACTTGAAATGCTATGAAATTGAATTTGCTGGCCTGCACTCTGCTATAAGTGCTATGAAATTGAATTGGCTGGCCTGCCCTTTACTTGAAATGCTATGAAATTGAATTTGCTGGCCTGCATTCTGCTTGAAATTGAATTTCATGGAATTTCATGGAATAGTCATGAGTGAGCTGCTAGGCCACCAGCCCTGAGTGACTAATCTGCCAGCCCACCAGCCCTGAGTGACTGAACTGCCAGCCCACCAGCCCTGTCCACACACAAGATTAGAAGTTGTTCAGCCAGAGCTGAACGCACTTCTCGGCATCTGCACAATGGTGTCTGTCTTGCGCTTCTTGTGCCTGGTGGTGGAAAGATTGGAGGAAGCAGGGCCGCAACGTGAACGCTCTTTCCTTGACCCCTAGGGAGTGGATGAGAAAGTTGGATAACACATAACTAGAGTGAACGGGTGATCGATGGTCGGTGTGGACTCGATGGGCTGAAGAGATGGGCTGAGTTTCCATGCTGTATCTCCCAACGAAACTAAATATTTTCTCTTTTCATTTCAAGGACAATCAAATCAAAGTTAGATTGGGGAGGTAAGGAAAGATAACAAGGACAGAAAGTGCTTTTAGGATTCATTCCATACAGTGGAGGTATACTCGGCTAATTTGGAACAGTTGGCCTACGTTTGGTCATACCCTGGGCAACTCATTTGCAGAATGGCGCCTTCTAAATGTTACTTCCCATTGTTGAAAGGGGGACTGATGGTGTTGTCCAATTACCCCTTTGGTGGGGCTGTCGCCTCACATCTCCAACGTCTGGGCAGCACGGTGGCGCAGCAGTAGAGTTGCTGCCTCACAACGCCCGAGACTCGGGTTCCATCCTGCCTATGGGTGCCGTCTGTACGTTTGTACAGTTTGTACGTTCTCCTTGTGACCGCGTGGGTTTTCTCCGGGTACTCCGGCTTCCTCCCACACTCTAAAGCCGTGCAGGTTTGTACGTTAATTGGCTTCAGTAATGATTTTTCAATGTCCCTCGTGTGTGTAGGATAGTGCCAGTGTACAGGGTGATCGCTGGTCGACACGGACTCATTGGGCTGAAGGGCCTGCTTCCTCGCTGTATCTCTGGAGTCTAAAGTCTAAAGTATCTGGGGACCCATTGCCTTGACTGTGGCTACATTTACCCAAATTTTGCATGTTCCCAGTTTAGCTGTTATACTGGAGAAAAGCCAGCATTAGAGATCAGGGTTAAATGATTGTTTTTGTTGGATAGCCAGACTCGGTGAGTCTGTAATTAATGATTCAACAACAAAGCCTGCAATTTCCAGGAAGGTGATTTCCTTTGGCAGGTTTGTTGAGATCACCCCTCAGTGCCATGGCCATCAGAGGTGTGGAGGAAGGAACTGGTTTAAACCGAAGATAGACACAAAATGCTGGATTAACTCGGCGGGGCAGACAGCATCTCTGGAGAGAAGGAATGGGTGACGTTTCAGGTCGAGACCCTTCTTCAGACTTGACCTGAACCATAACCTATTCCTTTTCTCCAGAGATGCTGTCTAAACCCGCTGAGTTACTCCAGCTTTTGTGTCTACTTGTAAAGCACCAGTTTGACTCACATCACGCTCTCAGGATGTAATTTAGGAACTTCCTGTCGTTTAACTGGATACTCAATATTGCAATAGCTGGGCCGCAGCGGTAGAGTTGCAGCCTCGCAGCACCAGAGACCCGGGTTCGATCCTGACTACGGGCACTGCATGTGTGGAGTCTGCACGATCTCCCTGTGACCACGTGCATTTTCTTTGGGTGCTCCGGTTTCCTCCCACACTCCAAAGACGTGCAGGCTTGTAGGTTAATTGGCATCGGTAAAAATTGTAACTTGTCCCTAGTGTGTCGGGGAGTGCTAGTGTACTGTTCGGTGCGGACTCGGTCGACCGAAGGGTCTGTTTCCTCGCTGTATTTCTATACTAAGTTAAACTAAACTAAGCATACGCCATCAACTGCTCGGTGCTACCATTGTCATGCGGCAGAGCATGACTTCAGGAGGGACCCCTGCCCAGAGGCGATCGCCACTGTCTCTGATCACAGACGTTCAATGAAAAGAGAGACTGTGTATTAAAAGAAACTGCACCTCATATTCTGCTAAAATCTCCAATTTTAGGTAACTAACCTACAAATGACCCACTTTTATTTACTTCCCCCCCCCCCCCCCCCACATGGACTCAACCCATTTCTCCCCTTCCCCTTATATCTCTTCCTCCGGCATCACAGTTTGCATTTCTATCATTATCTCACATATTTTGTCTTTTCATCTCCGGCCTTTGTCCAATCATCTGCCCATCAAACCCCCTCCTCTCAGCTGTATCCACCTATCACTCACCAGGCTTTGTCTTGCCCCTCCTCTCTTCCAGCTTTCTCCTTCCCCCATCACAATCAGTTTGAAGAACCCAAACCATCACCAATGCATGTTCTCCAGAGGTGCAGTCTGACCTGCTGATTACTCCAGCACTTTGTGCCTTTGTTTTAACTTCTCCAATATGGACTGGGGCTTCCTTACTGCAAGAGGTTTAGATGGGGCAGAATGTGTAAGGTGCGGAGGGTTGCTTGTAAGCAACGTGAGGAAACATCACTCATGATGTGATATTGGAAAACGAGCCTGACCAGGTGACTGACCTTTCCATGGGGTTTCAATACTCCTTCAATTGTAAAATATTGGGGGAAGGCAAATTACAACTTTATTAAGAAGGAGGTAGGGAGAGGAAATAAGGAACAGCTGAAATTGGGTAGATCCACACCTGACTCGTGAGAATCAGGGTTCAGGGTCAACATGATCCAGTAAGGAGGAGGGACAAGGATGGCAAGGTCATGAGAGAAGTTGTAGATTTGGACACAAAGGAAAAGGAAGCATATATAAGGTTCATGTAGATCAGGATGATCATGAAGGTTCATGAAGATGCAATCAAACAGGGGCTTTTTGGAAGATAAAAAAACAATATAAACATGGAATTAGGAAGGTCATGAGGAGCCATGAAATACTATTGGCAAGTAGAATGAAACCATGATGGAATCCTTCCACATCAACACGAAGGGGACAGCTTCTCGGATCCCTTCTGCTCTGCTCCTGAAACATGCCTTCGGCACCGCAACAGAGGGGATCTACCTGCGTACTAGATCACATGGCAGGCTCTTCAACCTCACCCGCCTCAGAGCAAAGACAAAGTTACGTGAAGCTCTCATCAGAGACATGTTGTTTGCCGCTGATGCTGCAGTTGTGTCCCACACCCAGCGGGAACTACAGTCACTGAGGGACCGCTTCTATCGGGCATGCAAGGACACCGGGCTGGCCATCGGCCTGAAGCAGATGGACGTCCTGGGGCAGGATACAGTGGCGCCGCCTGTCATCACCATCGACAACTACGAACTTGATGCTGTCCATCATTCACGTACCTTGGCTCCACATCACCGACAACCTCTCCTTGGACACAGAGACTGATACGAGGGTCGGGAAGGCAGCTACAACTCTCGCTCGCCTCACAACTCGGGTGTGGACCAACCCAAAGCTGACAGTGAAGACAAAGATAGCAGTCTACAACGCCCGTGTCAACAGCACGCTGGTGCATGGCAGTGAGACATGGACAACATGTGGCAGACAGGAGGGAAGACTCAACACCTTCTACCTGAGAAGTATTCGCCGTATCCTGGGCATATCCTGGCAAGGCAGAGTGTCCAACGCCGAGATCCTGTCTCGCGCTGGCCTTCCCAGTATGTACACTCTACTCAGGCAGTGCAGACTGCGGTGGCTGGGCCTTGTCCACCGCTTGGAGCATGGCCGCATCCCAGAATACATCCGCTATGGAGAGCTGACACCTGGGAGGAGAACCATCGGCCGCCCCCAGCGACGTTACAAGGATGTCTGCAAGAGAGATACGAAGGCGCTCGACATCGATGTGGAGTCCTGGGAGAGCCTTGCAGCTGACCGCACGAGGTGGAGAGGAGGTACCCTGAACCAACATCTCAAAACGGGGGAAGAGAAAGTGTTGAAGGCAGCGGCAGACCAGCGGGCACGCAGAAAGGAGCGCAGCAACTTCAACCAACCAGTGACCACACACAAATGTGACCTTTGCCACAGAGACTGTCACTCCCGCATTGGTCTCTACAGCCGCAAGCGACGCTGCTCCAGCCGAGGTTTGGAGCAAGCAGCCAACAACTAGGATGCATCACCCATGGTCAGTCATGACCGAGGGGGCCTACGGCGAGTAGAATTAAACACAATTGTAAGACTTTTACTACGTACATTAAAAATAAAAGGGTAATTATGGAGAGGGTGGACAAAGTGAAAGATAAAGGATGAAATTGATGCTTGGAGTCAGAGGATGTAGCTGAGGTACTAAATGAGACCTTTGCCTCGGTATTCACCATGGAGAATGGGTTGTGACACGCGTGTGATGGTACCCGGACGCGGCGCCGACGGACGAAGAGTACGAAGAGTACGAAGATGAAACGCCAATAAACCGAAAGGATGGGACAGATGGGTGCAGACCCCCACGGCCACCCTCCGCGGGCTGCGGGTCGGGTGGAGCGGACGTATGGGACAATGTTCATGCCTTCACAGTGATGTGATGGACGCGGGGGTCTGGACCAATCGCTGACAAGTCCCGCCCCCCGGCAACGTCAAGTCCGTTATTGGACTTTTCTGTTGAGTGGCAGTCGGTCCTTTGGCTTGTAGGCGACGCCGCCTTTCGGGTAGGTGGCGTTTCGACAGAGCGGCCATTCGGTAAGTTTGTTTTTAGGCGACGCAGCCTTTCGGTTCCTTGGCTTTTAGGCATCCTGCCCTTTCGGTTAGTTTGCATTTAGGCGTCCCATCCTTTCGGTTAGTAGGCGTTTCATCTTCGTAATCTTTCGGTTTATTGGCGTTTCGCCCCCGTTTCCATTCCGTTCTGTGGCTTCGACTACTTTGCCTCGGCTTCTCGTCCGTCAGCGCCGCGCCCGCGCGCGGAGTCTGAGGCTGACTCCTTTGCTGAGGCATTTTGAGATTGAGAAGGCGGTGGATGTCGGATGGGTTGAGGAGCATTACAGTGGGTAAATCCCCCACAGCCTGATGGGATCTATCCAAGGTTAATGAAGAATGCAAAAGAGATTGCTGAGGCCCTGATGGCTGAGATTTTATCCTCTGTAGCTGCAGGTCCTGAGAGCCTGCAGAGTACCCCTATGTTTAAAAGAAATAGGAATAATCTAGGAAAATGAATATATTTTAGGGTTAGGATTTACTCGCATTTGAAGGAGGATGGGCTAATTAAGGATAGTCTATAGGAATGATGTTGTTAAGATGGAAATTGTAGGTTAAGATAAGTTGTGCAGCGAAGATTTACAAGGATGTTACCAGCACTAGAGGGCCTGGGCTATAGGTTGAGCAGGCTAGGACCTTAGTCCTTGGAGCGCTGGAGGCTGAGGGGTGATCTCATCGATGTACATGAAATCATGAGAGGAATAGATAGGGTGAAGGTAAAGTCTTTTACCCACAGTGTGGGAACCAAGGACCAGAGGACACAGGTTTATGGTGTGAGGGGAATGATTTAATTAATACCTGAGAGACAATTCTTTCACAAAAAAGGTGGAGGGAACATAGAAACATAGAAAATAGGTGGAGGAGCAGGCCATTCTGCCCTTTGATCCAGCATCGCCATTCAATATGATCATGGCTGATCATCCAAAATCAGTACTCCATTCCTGCTTTTTGCCCATATCTCTTGATTCCTTTAGCCCCAACAACTAAATCTAACTCTCTCTTGAAAACATCCAGTGAATTGGCCTCCACTGCCTTCTGTGGCAGAGAATTCCACAGATTCACAACTTTCTGGGTGAAAAGGTTTTTTCTCATCTCAGTCCTAAATGGCCTACCCGTTTTTCTTAAACTGTAACCCCTGGTTCTAGACTCCCTCAATGCCCGGGAATTAACCTGGTGAACCTACGCTGCACTCCCTCAATAGCAATAATGTCCCTCCTCAAATTAGGGGACCAAAACTGCACACAATACTCCAGGTGTGGTCTCACCAGGGGTCTGTACAACTGCAGTAGGACCACCCTGCTCCGAAACTCAAATCCTCTCCCAACATGCCATTAGCTTTCTTCACTGCCTGGTGTACCTGCATGCTTACTTTCAGCAGGAACGAGCTTTCAGAGGAGTTGGTTGAGGCACCTACTATAACCACATTTCAAAGACATTTGGAAAGGTACATAGATAGGAAAGGTTATGGGCAAAACGTGGGCAAGTGGGACGAGGGACATCTTGGTCAGCATGGACAAGTTAGGCCAAAGGGCCTGTTTCTGTGCTCTATGACTCTGTAAATCCATGTATTTGTTAAACTTGATATTAATTGAAGAATAATTGGCCTTTTACAGGAAAGGAAATGAGAGTGATGGGCTAAATTATGAGCTTCAGAGGCCACACACTGACAAGCTAGCTCTGGTTACAGGACACATCCAAATAGTATCAATAACTCCAATAATAGGATTGATGTAGTTGAGTGTTGTAGGCTCTGCACCAACTACAATAGTACATTAATGTCACCTCGTCAATGATATGTCAAAGTATTACACTTAGGTGCCAGAATTAGAATTAGAATTCCTACTCATCAAGCTGGACATTTGTAAGAAATAGCTAGACAGTGAGAATATGATTAATTTATATCTATCCTTTCTATGCCTCAAATGATCCAGAATACTTCATCAGATCTCAGCTTTGTCTGATGTATGCCTGTTTACCTTCGGTAAGGTAAAGGTTTAAATTATAGAATTAAGACATTAATTAAAAATTAATTAACGTTAAACTACCGAATCTTATTGATTGTATTAACTCACACTTTGCAATATAATCCTTGAAGTGTAAATTCCGTTGAATCAAAATCAGCCATAAAGGTATCCTCCTACATCCATTGCAACATATAAGATTGTTAAGGGCTTGGACACATTAGAGGCAGGAAACATGTTCCCGATGTTGGGGGAGTCCAGAACCAGGGGCCACAGTTTAAGAATAAGGGGTAAGCCATTTAGAACGGAGACGAGGAAACACTTTTTCTCACAGAGAGTGGTGAGTCTGTGGAACTCTCTGCCTCAGAGGGCGGTGGAGGCAGGTTCTCTGGAAGCTTTCAAGAGAGAGCTAGATAGGGCTCTTACAGATAGCGGAGTCAGGGGATATGGGGAGAAGGCAAGAACGGGGTACTGATTGGAGATGGTCAGCCATGATCACATTGAATGGCGGTGCTGGCTCGAAGGGCCGAATTGCCTACTCCTGCACCTATTGTCTATTGTCTATTGTCTACATATGTACACCACAGTGCTGCCACCCTTTTACTCTCTGCTTCCAAAACCGAATCTTGAGCAAACACATTTGAAATCTGATTCCCAGTAGCAGTAGTTTAGTTTTAGTTCAGAGATACATCACGGAAACAGGCCACATCGACCAGTGATCCCCGCACATCAACACTACCCTACACACACTAAGGACATTTTTTTACATTTATACCAAACCAACTAACCTACAAACCTGTACGTCTTTGGAGTGTGGGAGGAAACCAAAGATCTCGGAGAAAACACAAGCAGGTCACAGGGAGAACGTGCAAACTCCGTACAGACAAGCACCCCTAGTCAGGATTGGGTCTCTGGTGTCTACCCGGGTCTCTGGCGTCTACTGCTGCCCAGTAGTTTTCCTATATCATAAATCTTAATGTCTCTTTCGTTCTGCTGCCTCTTACTACAGTATCAGTCATCTGAAAACTGCAGAATATCACAGAGAATGCAATTACTAGTTTGGCAACTTTACTTACCAATTTAGACAGATTCATATCTCTCAAAACTCTCATCACAATCGTTGACTCGCTGTCTTCAGACCGTGCTCTCTTCTGAGCTCCCAATGTCCTCAGTACAGAGAGAATGTTTCTTAAACCAAAGTCATAATGAACCTAGTAGTAATGAATATGACAATAACATTAATCACGGAACAATTATGCAGAAGAAAGATATTCCCTACATATTTTGTCTTGAAAGAAATTATCAGCAAAAATCTGATTAAAACAACATACAATGTTTGACTTTTTAATTGATATACAAGCATGTGCTTCACTGCAAAGGATTGCCCATCCATAATCCCCAATTCTGATCACCCATCATGGTTTACTCCAGATCTCCGTGTGGAAGTACTTGCTCATTTTCAAATGAAATGAAAAGTGGCAATGCTCGCGGGCTTTGTGCAAACAAACAAACAAACTACAAACAGAATGGAACAGAATCACATATTCTTTTACATATTGCATATTGTGGGCGGAAGGAAAAAAGGAAGAAAAAAACCCAGCAATTTTTAAAAAAAAAGCAGTAGAATGGTCCAGTAAAGTTAGTCCCCGGTGAGATAGGAGTTTACAGTCCTAATGGCCTCTGGAAAGACACTCCTTCTCAACCTCTCCGTTCTCACAACATGGCAACGGAGGCGTTTGCCTGACCGTAACCTCTGACACCCGTACTAATCATGAATCTACCTATCTTTGCCTTAAAGATATTTACTGACTTGGCCTCCACAGCCTTCAGTGGCAAAGAATTCCACAGATTCACCACCCTCTGACTAAAGAAATTCCTTCTCAACTTCCTAAAGTAATGTCCTTTAATTCTGAGGCTATGGCCTCTAGTCCTAAACTCTCCATGTAGTGGAAACATCCTCTCCACATCCACCTATTTCCAAGCCTTTCACTATTCAATTAAGTCCCTCGTCATTCTTCTAAATTCCAGCGAGTACAGGCCCAGCACTGTCAAATGCTCTGGCTCACTTGAAGTTAGGGAAATCAACTTCCATACCACTGGGTTGTAAGCTGCCCAAGTGAAATATGAGGTACTGGTCCTCTAATTTACGTTTGGCCTCATTCGGACAATGGAGGAGACCTAGGACAGAAAGGTCAGTGTAGGAAGGAACTGCAGATGCAGGTTTAAACCGAAGATGGATACAAAAAGCTGGAGTAACTCAGCGGGACAGGCAGCATCTCTGGAGAGAAGGAATGGGTGAAGTTTCGGGTGAAGACCCTTCTTCAGACTGCGAATGGGAAGGGGAATTGATGTGTCCGGCAACCGGGAGATCTGGTTGGTTCACGCGGGCTGAGCGAAGGTGTTCAGTGAAACGATCGCCCAGTCTACATTTGGTCTCACCGATGTATAAGAGTCCACATCTTGAACATATACAGTAGATGAGGTTGGAGGAGGTGAGAGTCAACCTCTGCCTAACCTGAAAGGACTGTCGAGGTCCCTGGACAGAGTCGAGGGAGGAGGTACAGGGACAGGTGTTGCATCTTCTACGGTTGCATGGGAAGGCATCTGGGGAGGGGGTGGTTTGGGTGGGAAGGGAAGAGTCAACCAGGGAGATGTGGAGGGAACAGTCTCTGCAGAAGGCGGAAAGGGGTGGAGATGGGAAAATGTCACTAGTGGTGGAATCCCATTGGAGTTGGGGGAAAATGTCGGAGGATTATGTGTTGTATGCGATGGCTGATGGGGTGGAAGGTAAGGACTAGGGGGACTCTGTCTCTGTTGCGACTAGGGGGAGGGGGAGCAAGAGCGGAGCTGCGGGGTATCGATGAGACACAAGTGAGGGCCTCAGCTATGATGGGAGAGGGGAACTAAAGAATGAGGACATCTCGGATGTTCTAATATTGAACACTTCATCTTGGGCGCAGATGCGGCGTAGACGGAGGTATTGGGAATAGGGGATAGAGTCTTTGCAGGAAGCAGGGTGGGAAGAAGTGTAGTCGAGATAGTTGTGGGAGCCAGTAGGTTTATAATAGATGTCAGTCGATAGTCTATCTCCTATGATGGAGACTATGAGGTCAAGAAAGTGATGGGAGGTGTCGGAGATGGTCCAAGTAAATTTGCGTGTGGGATGGAAATTTTCAAAGAGCAGAAGAAATGTATGATTTTCTAGGTCCAAGACACAATTGACTCATTCATTTGAAGCATACATATGTGTAACCCTGTACTCACCATTTGCAAACTAAAGTTCCTCTGCCAATCTGCCCAACTCTACAAGACTGCCCTCTGATGCAACTGAACAAAACTGTATCTTGGAAATCACCTCTTAATGAAAGCAGATATTGACGTTGAAATTCATCATCGTTTTCAGTGCATCAGCAAATCCCTCAGAAATCATGGTCTACCACAAGTTCACAAGTTATATGAGCAGAATTAGGCCATTCGGCCCATCAAGTCTACTCCACCATTCAATCATGGCTGATCTATCTCCCCCTCCTAACCCCATTCTCCTGCCTTCTCCCCATAACCCCTGACACCCGTACTAATCAAGAATCTATCTATCTCTGCCTTAAAAATATCCATTGACTTGGCCTCCACAGCCTTTAGTGGCAATGAATTTCACAGATTCACCACCCTCTGACTAAATAAATTCCTCCTTATTTCCTTCCTAAAGAGACATCCTTTTACTCTGAGACTATGAGCTCTAGTCCTAGACTCTCCCACTCGTGGAAACATCCTCTCCACATCCACTCTAACCAAGCCTTTCATTATTTGGTAAGTTTCTTCTAAATTCCAGCGAGTAGAGGCCCAGTGCCGTCAAACGCTCATCATATGTTAGCCCACTCATTCCTGGGATCATTCTTGTCAACCTCTTCTGGACCCTCTCCAGAGCTACAGATTGTTCCTCAGATATGGAGCCCAGAACTGCTCACAATACTCCAAATGCAGCCCGATCAGCACCTTAATGAGCCTCAGTAATACATCCCTGTTTTTGTATTTTAGTGCTCGAAATAAATGCTAGCATTGAGTTTGCTTTCCTTACTACCGATTCCACTTGCAGATTAACTTTTTGGGAATCCTGCACCAGCTGCACCAGCACACCCAAGTCCCTTTGCAACTCCGATTTCTGGTTTCTCTCCCCATTTAGAAAATAGTTCAAGTCCTTCTGCCCCACCCCCTGCCCCTCCACCTATTTTCGTATCGTCCGCAAACTTTGCCACAAAGCCTTCAATCCCCTCATCTAAATCACTAATATACAACGTGAAGAGTAGCGGCCCCAGCGCCGACCCCTACGGAACTCCGCAGGTCACTGGCAGCCAACCGGAAAAAGCCCCCTTTATTGCCACTCTTTGCCTTCTGCCATCCAGCCAACCTGCTATCCATGCTAGTGTCTGCCCTGTGGGCTCACAATTTCCTTATCAGCCTCACGTGTGGCACCTTATCAAAGGCTTTCTGAAAATCTAGGTAAACAACGTCCACTTTGTCTGTGCTGCTATTTATTTGCTCAAAGAATTCGAGCAGATTTGTCAAGCAAGACCTCCCCTTGACAAAACCATGCTGACCGGCCTATTTTATCGTGAACTAAGTACCCTGTAACATGGGCAGAAATCCCAGGGGGGACACGTGCCCTCCATGTTATGAGAGGTGGGGGACAATCCCCCCCATGTTTTGTAATCCGGATTTTGAAATTCTGTGAAAAAAAAAATCTATTGAAATCTCCGCTTTCCGCGAAACAGTGGGGGTGGGACTGATGATCAAGGGTGTCGATTGGACGAGAGAGACGTCGGTCAGCAGGCAGTGGGGGGGTGGATGGGACTGATGATTGGAGGAGGGAGGTGTCAGTCAGAGGCTGAAGTAGGGCGGTGGGACTGAGGATAGAGCGCGGTGATTGGAGGAGGGAGACGTCCTGGTGGAGCAAAGATCATAGAGCGGAGCTTGAATTGGCCCATTCGCGGGGCCTTTCATCGCCTGGCGTGGCTTAAAATCGGCCGCAGGATCTTCCACCGCCCCGCTGTCAAATTGTTGTGTCGAGGCAATGGAGGCTACCGATGTTGAAGCCCCCACTGGCCAATTTTAAGCTGCGCGGGGCGATGAAAGGCCCCGCGAACGGGCCGGTTCAAGTCCCACGGTTCGGGGTGGACGAAGATGCTGGAGTTCGGAGTCGGTCACCAACCAGGTCAGCTCCCGATGTTACCGTCCACAGGGCCCACAGTCGAAGCTTCGCTTGTGTGTGTGTGTGTGCGCATGCGCGCGAGCGGCCACCAAGAAATGGTGTCTCCCCCCCCCCCCATGTTTTTATAGCGATTTCCGCCCCTGCCCCGTAACCCCATCCTTTATTATGGGACTCTAAAATATTACCAACCACTGAAGTCAGACTAACCGGCCTGTAGTTTCCACTCTTCTGCTTTGCTCCCTTCTTGTGCAGTGGTGTAATATTGGCAATTTTCCAATCATCCTGAACCACTCCTGACTCCAGAGTGCCGATTATCTCAACCGCCCAGTGGCTGGTCGCAGAGCAACATTGAGATAAGTCTGGGAGTTGTCTCCAGTCGCCTTTGTTAGCAAGGGAGTGGTGCATGTAATCAGGGCAGATTGCTTAAAAATAAATAGCCTTTACAATTAAATATGTGCAGCTCCCACTCGCTAACTAGAAGACTATTCTTGTCTGTGGTCAGAACCCTAATTTGTTTACTTGATGTACAACACAGATTATTGCCATCTAAGTGATGTGAAAATTGCAGCATTTCCAAGCACAATTGGACTGCTAAATGAAATCAATAGATAAATTGCACGCACACAAGCTACAGAGCACTGGAGTGGTCATGGTAAGGTGAAAGACGTCTAAATGAGTGTCAAGAATGTGTTGGTGACGTTCCTCATATTGTATGTTATCACCTAAATTATGTTTTTATAAAAGAGGGAGCAGTCGGACGTGTACGTGACATGGTTTCCAAAGCAATATTTACTTATCCGTGGTAGACAAAAATGCCGGAGTAACTCAGCGGGCGAGGCAGCATCTATGGAGCGAAGGAAATAGGCAACGTTTCGGGTCAAGACCCTTCTTCAGACTTATCCGTGTTCCAGTGGTAGCAAGGCTATCAACATAGAAACATAGAAAATAGGTGCAAGAGTAGGCCATTCGGCCCTTCGAGCCTGCACCGCCATTCAATATGATCATGGCTGATCATCCAACTCAGTATCCTGTACCTGCCTTCTCTCCATCTCCCTGATCCCTTTAGCCACAAGAGCCACATCTAACTCCCTCTTAAATATAGCCAATGAACTGGCCTCAACTACCTTCTGTGGCAGAGAATTCCACAGATTCACCACTCTTGTGTGAAAAATGTTTTCCTCATCTCGGTCCTAAAAGACTTCCCCCTTATCCTTAAACTGTGACCCCTTGACTTGGACTTCCCCAACATCGGGAACAATCTTCCTGCATCTAGCCTGTCCAACCCCTTAAGAATTTTGCAGGTTTCTATGAGGTCCCCCCTCAGTCTTCTAAATTCTACCGAGTACAAGCTGAGTCTATCCAGTCTTTCTTCATATGGAAGTCCTGCCATCCCAGGAATCAGTCTGGTGAACCGTCTCTGTGCCCCCTCTATGGCAAGAATGTCGAGGTTTACTCACACTGTTGACGGCACGGTGGCGCAACAGTAGAGTTGCTGCCTCACAGCGCCAGAGACCCGGGTTCCATCCTGACCACGGGTGCTGTCTGTACGGAGTTTGCACGTTCTCCCCGTGGCTGCGTGGGATTCTTCCGGTTGCTCTTGTTTCCTTCCACATCTCAAAGACGTGCGGGTTTGTAGGTCGTGTAGAAAAGAACTGCAGATGCTGGTTTAAATCGAAGATAGACACAAAATGCTGGAGTAACTCAGCGGGGCAAGGCAGCATCTTTGGAGAGAGGGAATGGATGACCCTACTTCAGAGTTTGTAGGTTAATTTGTAAATTTCCCCAAGTGTGTAAGAGAGTGGGTGTGAGAGTGGGATCACATGGAACCAGTTTGAGTGGGTGTGAGAGTGGGATCACATGGAACCAGTTTGAACGGGTGATCGATGATCGGCATGGAGTCAATGGCCCACAAGGCCCGGATCCATGTTGTATACATTTAAACCAAACCAAACTAAGAAACAAAGTGCAGGAGGAACTCAGTGGGTCAGCGAGCATCTGTGGAGGGAATGAAGAGATGATGTTTTGGGTCGGGACCTATAAATCTGAAAAAGAGGCCTGAATTGTCATCTGTCCATTCCCTCCACGGCTGAGTTCCCCCTGCAATTGGAATTTTTTCATGTCATTAATCAAAATGGTTGGGAAGAATTTTCATACCAATTTGCACATAGCTGGGTTTAGATAGTTTGAAGGCAATGCCATCTACGAGCCAGGTTCTGTGAGACCCTCTCACACTGCTCACGCCCCACACCTCCCCCATCCCCCTATGCTTATTATGGCTTTTCACCCTTGTTCTCACCACCCGCCCCTTCCCTTCACCCCTGTGGTTTTCATACCAATTTGCACACACCCAGTTTTACATAGTTTGACGACAATATTATCTACGTCCATTTATGACCAGTTTGAGAGTTTACTTTAGTTTAGTTTAGTTGGGAGATGCAGCACGGAAACAGGCCCTTCGGCCCACCGAGTCCGCACTGACCAGCGATCCCCGCGCATTAACACTATCCTACACACACTAGAGACAAATTACACTCATACCAAGCCAATTAACCTAGAAACCTGTACATCTTTGTAGTGTGGGAGGAAACTACTTCTTCTTCTTGCGTGTGGCGTGCACCGACTAAAGTTGTAGGACAACTTGTTCTATTTGATCTTCTGTTTGTGCACGTCGAGTTGATTGCATTAGTCATAACAGGGCGGACCACGTGAAGGTTGCAATCTTCCACCCCTGGGAGGAAACTAAAGATCTCGGAGAAAACCTATGCGGTCACGGGGAGAACGTACAAACTCCGTACAGACAGCACCCGTAGTCAGGATGGAACCCAGAGCTCTAGTGCTGTCTGGCAGTAATTCCACCGCTCCCTCCTGAGGGAGAAGCTGGCAATAGTTGGTTGGAAGGGGACCCCTGCCGGGAATGGCGGTGGGGCAGCGATGGCAGGAGTTTCTGGGAGTAATTCGGAAGACGCACCATCTGTTCATCCCCCAAAGAGGAAGAGGCGACCATGGCTGACAAAAGATATCACCGGCAGCGTAACAGCTAAAGAGAAGGCAGATAACATGGCCAAGATTAACGGGAAGCTGGAGGATTGGAAAACGTTCAAAAAACAATATAGGAGAAAGCAGGAGAAAGGATGAGACAGAAAAATACATCAACCTTGATCAAGTGGCTGAGTGGACTCGTTGGGCCAATTGGCCTAATTCTGCTCCTATGTCTTATGTTCTTGAGACACGACTCAAACTGTCTGAAGAAGGATCCCAAACCGAAACGTCATCTATCCCTGTTCTCCAGAGATGCTGCCTGTCATAAGAACATAAGGAATAGGAGTAGAATTACGTAATTCGGCCCATCAAGTCCACTCCGCCATTCAATCGTGGCTGATCTTTCCCTCCTAACCCCATTCTCCTGCCTTCTCCCCATAACCTCTGACACCCGTACTAATCACAAATCTACCTATCTTTGCCTTAAAGATATTTACTGACTTGGCCTCCACAGCCTTCAGTGGCAAAGAATTCCACAGATTCACCACCCTCTGGCTAAAGAAATTTCTCCTCATCTCCTTCCTAAAATAACGTCCTTTAATTCTGAGGCTATGATCTCTCCCACTAGTGGAAAGATCCTCTCCACATCCACTATCCAAGCCCTTCACTATTCTGTATGTTTCAATGAGGCCCCCCTCATTCTTCTAAACCCCAGCGAGTACGGGCCCAGTGCCGACAAACGCTCATCATAGGTTAACCCACTCATTCCTGGGATCATTCTTGTAAACCTCCTCTGGGCCCTCTCCAGAGCCATACCTGCCAACCATTCCGATTTGGGCGGAATTCTTCGATTTTTCCATCCCAATTCCGAATTCCGATTTTTTTCCTCAATATCCGAAAAAAATTGGAATTCCGTGCATGCGACCATGGCGGCGGCGGCGTCGCTTATGGGGGCACGCAAGGGTGTACGTCAGCACGCAGCCGCCATGACGGCGTCACATCACTTCACGTGCCCACTGAACGTGCACACGTTTCACTGACGTCAGACTAATAGGATTCCGATTTTTCATTCCGCCATCCTTCCTCAGATATGGGGCCCAAAATTGCTCTCAATATTCCAAATGCGGCCTGACCAGCGCCTTATACAGCCTCAGCGTTACATCCCTGTTTTTGTATACAAGCCCTCTTGAAATAAATGCTAGCATTGAGTTTGCTTTCTTTACTACCGATTCCACTTGCAGATTAACATTTTGGGAATCCTGCACCAACACTCCCAAGTCCCTTTGCACCTCTGATTTCAGGATTCTCACCCCATTTAGAAAATAGTCCACACCTTTATTCCTTCTACCAAAATGCATGACTCCACACTTTGCTACACTATATTCCATCTGCTACTTCTCTGCCCACTCTCCCAACCTATCCAAGTCCTTCTGCAGAGTCCCTGCTTTCTCTACACTACCTGCCACTCCCCTATTTTCATATCATCCGCAAACTTGGCCACAAAGCCTTCAATCCCCTCGTCCAAATCATTAATATACAACGTGAAGAGCAGCGGCCCCAGCACTGACCCCTGCGGAACTCTGCTAGTCACTGGCAGCCAACCGGAAAAAGCCCCCTTTATTGCCACTCTTTCTGCCATTCAGCCAACCTACTATCCATGCTAGTATCATCTTCCTTGGCAACCTCACGTGTGGCACCTTATCAAAGGCTTTCTGAAAATCGAGGTGAACAACATCTACGGACTCTCCTTTGTCTGTCCTGCTATTTACTTATTTCTGTCCAGCACTTTGTACCTTGCTTTGTGATCAGACTAGCACCTGTAGTTTTTCCATCATAAAGCTATTTCATTTGAATCAAACAGCATGTGGATATATGTAAGAAGGAACTGCAGATGCTAGTTTACACCAAAGATAGATACAAAATGCTGGAGTAACTCAGCGGGACAGGCAGCATCTCTGGAGAGAAGGAATGGGTGACGTTTCAGGTCGAGTCCCTGCTTGAGACCGAGGCTGAAGAAGGTCTCCACGTCATGCATTCATGCGTTTTGGTCTCCTAATTTGAGGAAGGACATAATCTCCGGGATGGCTGGACTGTCATATGAGGAAAGATTGGAAAGACTGGGCTTGTATTCACTGGAGTTTGGAAGGATAAGAGGGAATCTTATAGAAACAAATAAAATTATAAAAGGACTGGACAAGCTAGATGCAGGACATATGTTCCCAAGTTGGAGGAGTCCAGAACCAAGGGTCACAGTCTAAGAATAAAAGGGGTGGCCATTTAAAACTGAGATGAGAAAAAACTTTTCACCCAGAGAATTGTGAATCTGTGAAATTTCCTGCCAATTCACTGAATGAATTTAAAAGAGAGTTAGATAGATCTCTATGGGCTAGCGGAATCAAGGGATATGGGGAGAAGGCAGGCACGGGTTACTGATTGTGGATGATCAGCCATGATCACATTGAATGGCGGTGCTGGCTTGAAGGGCCAAATGGCCTCCTCCTGCACCTATTTCCGTTGTTTCTATTCTTTCTCCAGAGATGCTGCCTGTCCCACTGAGTTACTCCAGAATGTCTATCTTGCAAGTGGTTATGTGTGGGATTTAAGAATCCTCAAGATGTAAATATTTGCAAGATGTGGAAGATTAAGAGTATGTTCAGTATGCTCATCATACAATGTTCTGCAGATAAGTTCGTTATCTTTAAGGCGAAACTGTTGACTAATGGGCATGCCAAGGCATGAGTCATTTGCATCAATGAACTGCAAGAATGCCTGTGTTTATGGTGTGATTTTGCTACATTCCTGCTATTGTATAATGTTTTCTAAAATATATTCTCATAAAATAGGAAGTGTGAGGTATTTCAGTTCTAGATAAGAACGTGATGGTTTTGAAATGCCACTGTGGACTATTTGCCTCAACTATATTAATCTTGCTCTCCAAGTTGTAACAATGGTTTTGAAGGGGATAACTGGGGCGGTTGACAAGGAAATATTTACCAGATCTACAAAGCATTCAAGAGGTTTCATGCAAGTGCATGCTCACAAAATGCGAGTGCATAAAAGTAGAGGCAGAATTCTGGTTTGCAAAGAGATTGAAAAGCAAAACAGTGCAGAAGCTGGCTGTCTGCAAAGCTGGAAAGGGTGCAGAGAAGATTTACGAGGATGTTGGCGGGACTAGAGGGTGTGAGCTGTAGGGAGAGGTTGAGTAGGCTGGGACTCTATTCCTTGGAGCGCAGGAGGAAGAGGGGAGATATATGGAGCAAACTTCCAGAAAAATGCAGGCTCGCTCCAACTCTCAGTTCTTGTAAATCGGGGCTGAAGACTTTTCTGTTTGACGCCACCTTTAATTAAATTAAGTAATTATTTATTTCTTACACTGCACTGTAACTTTTATTCTTGTATTTTATACTTGTCATTCTATTTTAGCTCATTTTTACTTACTTTTGATTACTCTTTAATGCTTTGTGTAAAGCACTTTCATTTGCCTTGTTGCTGAAATGTGATTTATAAATAAACTTGCTTGCTTGCTTATAGAGGCGTATAAAATCATGAGAGGAATAGATCGGGTAGATGCACAGTCTCTTGCCCAGAGTAGGGGAATCGAGGACCAGAGGACATAGGTTCAAGGTGAAGGGGAAAAAGATTGAATAGGAATTTGAGCGGTAACTTTTTCACCCAAAGGGTGGTGGGTGTGTGGAATAAGTGTTAAAGAAAACTTTAAAACACAACATAAAAATCTGGAAGATATTCAAGAATTCATATAAGAGCGCTAAATACAGTGATCGCTGGGTGCAATCTAGGAGATGCTCAACAAACAAAGATCATCGGCTCCTTATATGCAGAATTTTCCTTTGATCTGTTTATTGTAGAAGGCACTTTGGAACTTTTCCTTCTTCCAAATGGTCTTATAACAAATATATATATTTTTCGATCAAAATAGATTTTATTCAAGTAATAAATATATACAATACTTGAACCGTGCAAAAAATTCATCCGACATTTTCGGAGGCTATACAGACATTCAATACTGTTTACATACATTGCTCATATTTCACAAATGTATCCCCCACCCTTGCCACTCATGTGGCCCACTGGCGTGGAATCCCTTCCCTTATATTGAGGGGAGTCTCCACCACACTCCAGTACGCGTTCCTTGGTTTCCTTTTGGGCCGTCACAATTCGTCTACAATATTCTACCCATTTGTCTCACTCCTCGCAGAGTAACTTCCTCTTGGCCCTCCCGTCCTAGTGGTGTTAACATTACTCTTCCCATAGTGACCTCATGTGGGCTTCCACCTGTCTGTGGGTGCGGAATCATTCTCACACTCATTAGTACAAAGGGTGGTGCATCAGGCCATTTCAGCCCAGTTTCGCGAGAACATTTTGCTAACGAGAGGAAACGTGCAAAGTACCAGGAACTGGTGGAGATGTGCCAGGACAGAGGCTGGAAGACATACTATGAGCCCATAGAGGTGGGCTGTAGAGGCTTTGCAGGACGCTCACTCTGCCAAGTCTTCAACCAGTTGGGCATTACGGGGCTGGCAAAGAAGGGGGCCATTCAATCCGCAAGCGAAGCCCCAGAGAAAGCCACTAGGTGGCTTCGGATTAAGAGGGCTGATCCGTGGGCGGTTGCTGCTGGGATGCAAGTCGGGGCCTGATCAACCCCGGCTGGGTCGCCTGGGCGAGGGAGTCTGATGTTGTGAGACCCGAAACACCCGATGACCCCAGGTCACATCACTGAGGATGTGTCCCAGCGCATCTAGAAGATGCATCTTTCACACGCAAATTTGTTCTTGATCACCCAATTGCATTTTTCCACCACGCCTGATAATTGTGAGTGATACAGCAATGTAATTCTGTTTAACTTCCAGTACCATGCAAAATCCTTGCATTATATCCCCTGCATTATACTTCTGACAAACTGCAAATCCTGCGCAGTATCTTACTGCAGTGGAAGAAAATCCCGGTGCATACCAGTGTTTATACGGAAATTTAATCATTCCCCCCCCCCTTAGCTCACATGACATTATCCGTGAGTAACGGCTGCTAAATAGGGGAACATCTGTTTAGGGGCAATTTCCTGAATGTCCCTTAATAAATCTGCCAGGATTCCAAAATAAATCATAAGATGGTATAGGGATGAGTAAAGGGCCCGTCCCACTTGGCGATTGTTTTCAGCAACTGCCTGCGTCAGGACCCTTCTTCATACTGATTATAGTAGGGTGAGTGAGAGAAAAAACTGGAAGTATAGAGGAAAAATGGGCAACAACAGATGACCTCAGGCAAGGAGGTGCCCTGATAGGGCGATTGTTGACCCTTAATGATCACCGAGCGCCCTACTCCTTACCTTCCACTCCATCAGCTGCCACATACAACACATAATCCTCTGGCATTTTCACCACCTCCAACGGGATTCCAGCACTCGTCACATCTTCTCATCTCCGACACTTTCCGCCTTCCGCAGAGACCGTTGCCTCCGCAACTCCCTGGTTAACCCATCCTTTCCCACCCAAACCACCCCCTCCCCAGGTGCCTTCCCCTGCAACCGTAGAAGATGCAACACCTGTCGCTATACCTCCTCCCTCGACTCTGTCCAGGGACCCCTGACAGTCCTTTCAGGTTAGGCAGAGGTTCACTTGCACCTCCAGCCTCATCTACTGTGTCTGCTATATGTATATATGTATATACCAGACTAAGTGGGACACATTGGGTCCCATGTTCACACGGGAGGGCTGGTCCCCCAGCACAATATTCCACCTCTCCACCAATTCCAATATTGGTGGCCAGTGGAGGGAGGGGGGGGCTTTCTGGAGCGCTAGTATGGGTGTTGTGAGCTGACGGGACTGGTTTTCAGAGGGCTAGTATGGACATTGTGGTCCAAATGGATTCTTGGGGTGGCAGCTCAGTCACTCAAGCCGGATGTGCTGGCAGCTACTCTCTGGCGTTGGGCTGGCAGTTGACTCAGGGCTATTCCTTGAAATTCAATTTCAAGCAGGGTGCAAGGCCACCTAATTCAAGTACAGTTTCTTACCACTTCAAGCAGGGTGCAAGGCCACTAAATTCAAGTGCAATATCATGCCATTTCAAGCAGGGTGCAAGGCCACCAAATTCAGGTGCAGTTTCCTACCACTTCATGCAAGTTTCATGCAGTTTCATGCCATTTACAGGTGGAGTTTAATGCAGTTGCCACTTCAGCAGGGTGCAAGGCCACCAAATTCTGCAGTTTCCTACCACTTCAAGCAGGGTGCAAGGCCACCAAATTCAAGTGCAGTTTCATACCATTTCAAGCAGGGTGCAAGGCCACCAAATTCAAGTGCAGTTTCATGCCATTTAAAACAGGGTGGAGGGTGCAAGGGTACAATGTAATGCAGTTTCATGCCACTTCAAGCAGGGTGCAAGGCCACCAAATTCATGCAATTTAATCCATTTCAAGTGCAAGGCCACCAAATTCAAAGTTTCATGCCATTTCAAACAGGGTGGAGGGTGCAAGGGTACATGCCACTAAGCAGGGTGCAAGGCACCAAATGTGCAATACCATTTCAAGCAGGGTGCAAGGGCCACCACATTCAAATGCATTTTCATACCAATTTCAAGCAGGGTGAAACCACCACTGGTCCCCCAGCACAATGCACAATATTCCACCTCTCCACCATTTCCCAATATTGGTGGCAGTCAGCGCTAGGGGTGTTGTGAGCTGACAGGAAGAGGGCTAGTATGGACATTGTGGTCCAAATGGATTCAGCTCAGTCACTCAAGCCTGATGTGCTGGCAGCTACTCTCTGGCATTGGGCTGGCAGTTGACTCAGGGCGATTCCTTGAAATTCAATTTCAAGCAGGGTGCAAGGCCACCTAATTCAAGTACAGTTTCTTACCACTTCAAGCAGGGTGCAAGGCCACTAAATTCAAGTGCAATTTCATGCCATTTCAAGCAGGGTGCAAGGCCACCAAATTCAGGTGCAGTTTCCTACCACTTCAAGCAGGGTGCAAGGCCACTAAATTCAAGTGCAGCCATTTCAAGGGTGCAAGGCCACAAATTCAGGTGCAGTTTCCTACCACTTCAAGCAGGGTGCAAGGCCACTGAATGCAAGTGCAGTTTCCTACCCCTTCAAGCAGGGTGCAAGGCCACCAAATTCAAATGCAGTTTCATACCATTTCATGCAGGGTGCAAGGCCACCACATTCAAATGCATTTTCATACCATTTCAAGCAGGGTGAAACCACCATAAAACCACACAAAAACACCACACTCACAGTTCAGTAGACATTCAGTGTGTTCAGTTGATTCACAGCTCAGACAGAGTCGTGACCTCTCCCTCCCCCATCTTGCAGAGACTGAGCCACACCCACACTTCCGGGTTTTATAATCCCTCCCCCTCCCACCGGAAGGGGCGTGGCCTTCATGGCGTGATTGACAGGAGAGAGATTCTCAACATTTTTTAAACACTAATAACACTTTTATTTTTCATTGATGGGAGGAATCCTCTGCACCTGATGAGTGGAGGGGGACTGAGTAAGATGGCCAAAAATCACAGCTGTAATCGGAAGTGTTTTATCTAAAATCAATAAACAGTGCAAACAGGAGGTTGTCAAGTTTAGACTTTTTATAATTTGCCAGTTCAAACCAACCACCACCAGCCATTTACTGTGCTTTAGTGCAAACCAACCACATTTTCATTTTCAAACCACATTAAGGGCACTCAAAGTCAGTAAAACCACTCACAGTTTAGTAGACATGTGTTCAGTGTTATTCACAGTTCAGACTGAGAATTGCGACCTCACGCTCTCCCATCTTGCAGAGACTGACTGAGGCACTCAACACTTCTGGGTTTTATACTCCCTCCGGAAGGGGCATGGCCTTCAGGAGAGAGAATCTCAACATTTTTTAAACAGTAATAACTCTTTTATTGTTCATCGATGGGAAAAATCCTCTTGTCCTGCGCAACGGAGGGGGACTCTGAGTAAGATGGCCAAAAATCACAGCCGTAAGTGGCAGCGTTTTTTCTAAAATCAATATACAGAACAACAGGAAGTGGTCAAGATCAGACTTTTCATAATATAGAAGATATATATACTGTATATATGTATCTTCCTATATATCGGCGAGAGCAAGTGCAGGCTTGGCAATTGTTTTGCTGAACACCTCCGCTGTGTTTGTCTAAGCCTACCTGATCTCCTGGTTGCTAAACACTTTAACTCCCTCTCCCATTCCCACACTGACCTTTCTGTCCTGGGCCTCCTGCACTATCAGAGTGAGGGCCAGCACAAATTGTAGGAACAGCACCTCATATTTCGCTTGGGCAGCTTATACCCCAGCGGTATGAACATTGACTTCTCTAACTTCAAGTAACCCTTGCTTTCCTTCTCACTCCATCCCTCCCCATCCTAGTTCTCCAACCAGTCTGATTGTCCCCTTGATTAAATGTTATCTCTGTTTGCTTCGTTGCCACCTGCTCCGAGCTTACCTTGATCTACTCTACAATTTCCTTCATCTCCATCCCTTTTTGATGTTTGTTCTCACACCTTACACTTCTTTATGTCTATGTCTCCCTGTCCCCTGACTCTCAGTCTGAAGAAGGGTCTCGACCCGAAACGTCAACCATTCCTCTCTCCATGGATGCTGCCTGTCCCGCTGAGTTACTCCAAAATTTTGTGTCTTGCCCTTGTGGAAGCCCACCATGAATACAGGAAGGGAGACAAAGTTCAGGAGTAACCCAGCAGGCCAGGCAGCCTCTCTGGAGAACATGGACTAGTGACATTTCGGGTCAGGACCCTTCTTCACACTATCAGAGACAGTTCAGGGCAGGGCACCCTTGAGATAATTAGGTTGACAAGAATATATAATTTATTGAAGCCATAAAGGTTCACAGAATTGGTAGTGGGGAAACTGCTAGAGTCAGTTATTAAAGATGGGATAGCAGCACATTTGGAAAGTGGTGAAATCATTGGACAAAGTCAGCATGGATTTACGAAAGGTAAATCATGTCTGACGAATCTTGTGGAAAATTTTTTGAGGATGTAACTAGTAGCGTGGATAAGGGAGAACCAGTGGACGTGGTGTACCTGGACTTCCAGAAGGCTTTCGACAAGATCCCACATAAGAGATTAGTATACAAACTTAAAGCATACGGCATTGGGGGTTCAGTATTGATGTGGATAGAGAACTGGCTGGCAAACAGGAAGCAAAGAGTAGGAGTAAACGGGTCCTTTTCACAATGGCAGGCAGTGACTAGTGGGGTACCGCAAGGCTGTTTGCGGATGACACTAAGCTGGGGGGCAGTGTTAGCTGTGAAGAGGATGCTAGGAGACTGCAAGGTGACTTGGATAGGCTGGGTGAGTGGGCAAATGTTTGGCAGATGCAGTATAATGTGGATAAAATGTGAGGTTATCCACTTTGGTGGCAAAAACAGGAAAGCAGACTATTATCTAAATGGTGGCCGATTAGGAAAAGGGGAGATGCAGCGAGACGTGGGTGTCATGGTACACCAGTCATTGAAAGTAGGCATGCAGGTGCAACAGGCTGTGAAGAAAGCGAAATGGTATGTTAGCATTCATAGCAAAAGAATTTGAGTATAGAGCAGGGAAGTTCTACTTCAGTTATACAGGGTCTTGGTGAGACCACACCTGGAGTATTGCGTACAGTTTTGGTCTCCAAATTGAGAAGGACATTATTGCCATAGAGGGAGTACAGAGAAGGTTCACCAGACTGATTCCTGGGATGTCAGGACTGTTTTATGAAGAAAGACTGGATAGACTCGGTTTATACTCTCTAGAATTTAGGAGATTGAGAGGGGATCTTATAGAAACGTACAAAATTCTTAAGGGGTTGGACAGGCTAGATGCAGGAAGATTGTTCCCGATGTTGGGGAAGTCCAGGACATGGGGTCACAGTTTAAGGATAAGGGGGAAATCCTTTAAGACCGAGATGAGAAAGACTTTTTTCACACAGAGAGTGGTGAGTCTCTGGAACTCTCTGCCACAGAGGGTAGTTGAGGCCAGTTCATTGGCTATATTTAAGAGGGAGTTAGATGTGGCCCTTGTGGCTAAGGGGATCAGAGGGTATGGAGAGAAGGCAGGTACGGGATACTGAGTTGTATGATCAGCCATGATCATATTGAATGGTGGTGCAGGCTCGAAGGGCCGAATGGCCTACTCCTGCACCTAATGTCTATGTCTATGAATTAAGCTAAAGTTCAACCATTGATGACATGAATGACATTTGAGTGAATGGTCTGAACCATCAAGGAAGTGTGGGGAGTGATTTCACATGATGACCTATACTGATATCTTGCAAATGCTAAATTCTTTACATTTTCACAAGGTTACCAGGACTAGTCTAATCCTGTCTGGTCTAGTCTAGTCCTGTCTGGTCTAATTAGGTATAGCCCTGTCTGGTCTAGTCTAGTCCTGTCTCGACTAGTTCTGTCTAGTCTAGTCCTGTCTAGTCTAGTCTAGTCTAGTCTAGTCTAGTCCTGTCTGGTCTAATTAGGTCTAGTCCTGTATGGTCTAGTCTAGTCCTGTTTTGCCCAATCTAGTCTAGTCTAGTCTAGTCAAATCCTGTCTGGTCTAGTCTAGTCTATTCTAATCCTGTCTGGTCTAGTCTAGTCTGGTCTGGTCTAGTCTAGTCTAGTCCTGCCTAGTCTAGCGTAGTCTAGTCCTGCCTAGTCTAGTCCTGTCTAGTCTATTCTAGTTCAGTCTAGTCTAGTCCTGTCCATCTGGTCTAGTCTAGTCCTGTCTTGACTAATCTAGTCTATTCTAGTATAATCCTGTCTGGTCTAGTCTAGTCTAGCCTAGTCCTGTCTTGTTTGGTCTAGTTTGGTCTAGTCTAGGATAGTCTAGTCTAGTCCTGTGTGGTCTAATCTTGTCTAATCCAGTCTAATCTAGTCCTATCTGGTCTAGTCTTGTCTATTCCCGTCTAGTCTAGTCCTGTCTGGTCTAGTCTAGCCTAGTCTGGTCTGGTTTGGTTTGGTTTAGTTTAGTTAGACACAATATGCTGGAGTAACAGCGGTTCAGGCAACATCTCTGAAGAAAAAGGACGTTTCAGGTTGGGAGCCTTCCTCAGACTGCTTAGTTTAATTTAGGTTTAGTTTGGAGATAACAGCATTGAAACAGGCCCTTCACCGACTATATCCATGCTGACCATTCATCACTCGTTCACACTAGTTCAATTGCACTTCCAGCGGACTAGGAGTTTCTGCATACAGTCACACACGATATAGTCACAAGCAGACTAGCATGAGTAACACATTTCATCATGCGTGTAGGAAGGAACTGCAGATGCTGGTACAAATCAAAGGCAGTCACAACATGCTGGAGTAACTCAGCGGGACAGGCAGCATGTCAGGAGAGAAGGAATGGGTGACGTTTCGGGTCGAGACCCTTCTTCAGACTCAGAGTCAGGGGAAAGGGAAATGAGAAATATAGACGGTGATGTAGAGAGATATAGAAACATAGAAACATAGAAATTAGGTGCAGGAGTAGGCATTCAGCCCTTCGAGCCTGCACCGCATTCAATATGATCATGGCTGATCATCCAACTCAGTATCCCGTACCTGCCTTCTCTCCATACCCTCTGATCCCCTTAGCCACAAGGGCCACATCCAACTCACTCTTAAATATAGCCAATGAACTGGCCTCAACTACCCTCTGTGGCAGAGAGTTCCAGAGACTCACCACTCTCTGTGTGAAGAAAGTCTTTCTCATCTCGGTCAAAGGATTTCCCCCTTATCCTTAAGCTGTGACCCTTGTCCTGGACTTCCCAACATCGGGAACAATCTTCCTGCATCTAGCCTGTCCAACCCCTTAAGAATTTTGTAAGTTTCTATAAGATCCCCTCTTAATCTCCTAAATTCCAGAGAGTATAAACCAAGTCTATCCAGTCTTTCTTCATAAGACAGTCCTGACATCCCAGGAATCAGTCTGGTGAACCTTCTCTGCACTCCCTCTATGGCAATAATGTCCTTCCTCAGATTTGGAGACCAAAACTGCACGCAATACTCCAGGTGTGTCTCAAAGACCCTGTACAACTGAAGTAGAACCTCCTGCTCCTGTACTCAAATCCTTTTGCTATGAAAGCTAACATACCATTCGCTTTTTTCACTGCCTGCTGCACCTGCATGCCTACTTTCAATGACTGGTGTACCATGACACCCAGGTCTCGCTGCATCTCCCCTTTTCCTAATCGGCCACCATTTAAATAATATTCTGCTTTCCTGTTTTTGCCACCAAAGTGCAAACATTTGCCCACTCACCCAGCCTATCCAAGTCACCTTGCAGTCTCCTAGCATCCTCCTCACAGCGAACACTGCCCCCCAGCTTTATGTCATCCGCAAACTTGGAGATATTGCCTTCAATTCCCTCATCCAGATCATTAATATATATTGTAAATAGCTGGGGTCCCAGCACTGAGCCTGCGGTACCCCACTAGACTGCCTGCCATTGTGAAAAGGACCCGTTTACTCCTACTCTTTGCTTCCTGTTTGCCAGCCAGTTCTCTATCCACATCAATACTGAACCCCTAATACCGTATGCTTTAAGTTTGTATACTAATCTCTTATGTGGGATTCTGGAAGTCCAGATATACCACATCCACTGGTTCTCCTTATCCACGCTACTAGTTACATCCTCGAAAAATTCCACAAGATTCGTCAGACATGATTTACCTTTTGTAAATCCATGCTGACTTTGTCCAATGATTTCACCACTTTCCAAATGTGCTGCTATCCCATCTTTAATAACTGACTCTAGCAGTTTCCCCACTACCGATGTTAGACTAACTGGTCTGTAATTCCCCGTTTTCTCTCTCCCTCCCTTCTTAAAAGAGGGGTTACATTTGCTACCCGCCAATCCTCAGGAACTACTCCAGAATCTAAAGAGTTTTGAAAGATTATCACTAATGCATCCACTATTTCCTGAGCTACTTCCTTAAGTACTCTGGATGCAGCCTATCTGGCCCTGGGGATTTATCGGCCTTTAATCTATTCAATTTACCCAACACCACTTCCCGACTGACCTGGATTTCACTCAATTCCTCCTTTGACCCACAGTCCCCTGCTATTTCAGGCAGATTATTTATGTCTTCCTTAGTGAAGACGGAACCAAAGTAGTTATTCAATTGGTCCGCCATATCCTTGTTCCCCATGATCAACTCACCTGTTTCTGACTGCAAGGGACCTACATTTTGTTTTAACTAACCTCTTTCTCTTCACATATCTATAAAAACTTTTGCAGTCAGTTTTTATGTTCCCTGCCAGTTTTCTTTCATAATCTATTTTTTCCTTTCCTAATTAAGCCCTTTGTCCTCCTCTGCTGGTCTCTGAATTTCTCCCAGTCCTCTGGTATGCTGCTTTTTCTGGCTACTTTGTACGCATCATCCTTTGCTTTGATACTATCCCTGATTTCCCTTGTTATCCACGGATGCACTACCTTCCCCGATTTATTCTTTTGCCAAACTGGGATGAACAATTTTTGTAGTTCATCCATGCAATCTTTAAATGTCTTCCATTGTATATCCACCGTCAACCCTTTTAGGCCAGTCAATCTTGGCCAATTCACGTCTCATACCCTCAAAGTTACCTTTCTTTAAGTTCAGAACCATTGTTTCTGAATTAACAATGTCACTCTCCATCCTAATGAAGAACTCAACCATATTATGGTCACTCTTGCCCAAGGGGGCACGTACAACAAGACGGCTAATTACCCCTTCCTCATTACTCAAAAACCCAGTCTAAAATAGCCTGCTCTCTCGTTGGTTCCTCTACATGTTGATTTAGATAACTATCCCGCATACATTCCAAAAAATCCTCTTCCTCAGCACCCCCTGCCAATTTGATTAACCCAATCTATATGTAGATTGAAGTCACCCATTATAACTGTTTTGCTTTGTCGCACGCATTTCTAATTTCCTGTTTGATACCATCCCCAACTTCTCTGCTACTGTTAGGTGGCCTGTACACAACACCCACCAGCGTTTTCTGCCCTTAGTGTTTTGTAGCTCTACCCATACCGATTCCACATCCTCCAAGCTAATGTCCTTCCTTTCCATTGCTTTAATCTCCTCTCTAACCAGCAACGCTACCCCACCTCCTTTTCCTTTCTCTCTATCCCTTCTGAATATTGAATATCCCTGGATGTTCAGCTCCCAGCCTACGTCACCCTGGAGCCATGTCTCCGTGATCCCAACTATAGAAGAAATTACTATAGAGAGATATAGAAGAAATTAATGAAAGATATGCAAAAAAGTAACAATGATAAAGGAAACAGGGGAACAAATATCACATGGATCTTAATTTAAGCCAGTTCCAAGACATAAGTTGGTCTGTGCCACAATAAGACCCCTAGATCACAACCAGGCTCAGTGGAGGAGGCATAAGGTTTAGGACTAATGCTGTGAAGCTTGCAATTAAACTTTTATTTCTTTGCTATATCTTTGATTATGAACCACACGTATGTACTCCAGCGGTTCAGGCAACATCTCTGAAGAAAAAGGACGTTTCAGGTTGGGAGCCTTCCTCAGACTGCTTAGTTTAATTCAGGTTTAGTTTGGAGATAACAGCATTGAAACAGGCCCTTCACCGACTTAAATGTCATACAATGACACAGCATGGAGACAGACCTTGTGGGCAACTATGTCAGAAGGTTATGTCAGAGGGATGGGAGCATGAGCAGAGAGACAGAGGGATGTAAAATGAGGGTAGAACCAATAGATAGCAAGGTTAAAAGTAAAAATGGCAGGCAGACAAATCCAGGGCAAAAATCAAAAAGGGCCACTTTTCAACATAATTGTATAAGGGGTAAGAGTGTTGTAAAAACAAGCCTGACGGCTTTGTGTCGCAGTGCAAGGAGACACAAATTGGCAGGGGTGCTGAGGAAAAGGATTTCTTGGAATGTATTCGTAATAAGGTGGATGAGTTGAATGTGCAGATAGTTATTAATTAATATGATATAGTTGGGATCACGGAGACATGGCTCCAGGGTGACCAAGGCTGGGAGCTGAACATCCAGGGATATTCAATATTCAGGAGGGATAGACAGAAAGGAAAATGAGGTGGAGTAGCATTGCTGGTTAGAGAGGAGATTAAGGCAATAGAGAGGAAGGACATTAGCTTGGAGGATGTGGAATCGATATGGGTAGAGCTGCGAAACACTAAGGGGCAGAAAACGCTAGTGGGAGTTGTGTAGAGGCCACCTAACATTAGTAGTGGAGTTGGGGATGGCATCAAACATGAAATTAGAAATGAGTGCAACAAAGGTAAAACAGTTGTAATGGGTGACTTCAATCTACATATAGATAGGGTGAATCAAATTGGCAGGGGTGCTGAGGAAGAGGATTTCTTGGAATGTATGCGGGATAGTTTTCTAAACCAACATGTAGAGGAACCAACGAGAGAGCAGGCTATTCTAGACTGGGTATTGAGTAATGAGGAAGGGTTAATGAGGAAGCAGTCTTGTTGTGCATGGCCCCTTGGGCAAGAGTGACCACAATATGGTTGAGTTCTTCATTAGGATGGAGAGTGACATTGTTAATTCAGAAACAAGGGTTCTGAACTTAAAGAAAGGTAACTTTGAGGGTATGAGACGTGAATTGGCCAAGATAGACTGGCAAGTGATTCTTAAAGGGTTGACGGTGGATATGCAATGGAAGGCATTTAAAGACTGCATGGATGAACTACAACAATTGTTCATCCCAGTTTGGCAAAAGAATAAATCAGGGAAGGTAGTGCATCCGTGGATAACAAGGGAAATCAGGGATAGTATAAAAACAAAAGATGAAGCATACAAATTAGCCAGAAAAAGCAGCCTACCAGAGGACTAGGAGAAATTCAGAAACCAGCAGAGGAGGAGAAAGGGCTTAATTAGGAAAGGGAAAATAGATTATGAAAGAAAACTGGCAGGGAACATAAAAACTGACTGCAAAAGTTTTTATAGATATGTGAAGAGAAAAAGATTAGTTAAAACAAATGTAGGTCCCTTGCAGTCAGAAACTGGTGAATTGATCATGGGGAACAAGGACATGGTAGACCAATTGAATAACTACTTTGGTTCTGCCTTCACTAAGGAAGACATAAATAATCTGCCGGAAATAGCAGGGGACCGGGGGTCAAATGAGATGGAGGAACTGAGTGAAATCCAGGTTAGTCGGGAAGTGGTGTTAGGTAAATTGAATGGATTAGAGGCCGATAAATCCCCAGGGCCAGATAGGCTGCATCCCAGAGTACTTAATGAAGTAGCCCCAGAAATATTGGATGCATTAGTGATAATTTTTCAAAACACTTTAGATTCTGGAGTAGTTCCTGAGTATTGGAGGGTAGCTAATATAACCCCATTTTTTAAAAAGGGAGGGAGAGAGAAAACGGGGAATTACAGACCAGTGAGTCTAACATCGGTAGTGGGGAAAATGCTAGTCAGTTATTAAAGATGGGATAGCAGCACATTTGGAAAGTGGTGAAATCATTGGACAAAGTCAGCATGGATTTATGAAAGGTAAATCATGTCTGACAAATCTTATAGAATTTTTCGAGGATGTAACTAGTAGACTGCATAAGGGAGAACCTGTGAATGTGTTATATCTGGACTTTCAGAAGGCTTTCGACAAGGTCCTACATAAGAGATTAGTATACAAACTTAAAGCACACGGTATTGGGAGTTTAGTATTGATGTGGATGGAGAACTGGCTGGCAGACAGGAAGCAAAGAGTAGGAGTAAACGGGTCATTTTCAGATTGGCAGTCAGTGACTAGTGGGGTACCGCAAGGCTCAGTGCTGGGACCCCAGCTATTTACAATATATATTAATGATCTGGATGAGGGAATAGAATGCAACATCTCCAAGTTTGCGGATGACACGAAGCTGGGGGCAGTGTTAGCTGTGAGGAGTATGCTAGGAGGGTGCAAGGTGACGGATAGGTTGGGTGAGTGGGCAAATGCATGGCAGATGCAGTATAATGTGGATAAATGTGAGGTTATCCACTTTGGTGGCAAAAACAGGAAAGCAGACTATTATCTAAATGGTGGCCGATTAAGAAAAGGGGAGTTTGTACGTTCTCCCCGTAACCTGCGTGGGTTTTCTCCGACGGCTTCGGTTTACTCCCACACTCCAAAGACGTGAAGGTTTGTAGGTTGATTGGCTTGGTAAATGTAAAAATTGTCTCTAGTGTGTGTATGATAGTGTTAATGTGCGGGGATCGCTGGTCGGCGCGGACCCGGTGGGCCAAAGGGCCTGTTTCAGCGCTGTATCTGTAAACTAAACTAAAGTCACCTATTCCTTTTCTCCGTGGACGCTGTCTGACCCGCTTAGTTACTCCAGCTTTTTATATCTATCTCCGGACAAACTTAGATTGTTCTCTCTGGAGCGTCGGAGGCTGAGGGGAGGCGAGATGGAGGTTTATAAAATTATGAAGGATAGACAGTCCACATAAATCTCCTGATGTGGCCCAAGCAAAGGTTTTTTAAATCTGCAACATGACCTCCTGACTCTTATACTCAAGGTCTTGGCCGATGAGAGGAATAGATCGGGTAGATGCACAGAGTCTCTTGCCCAGAGTAGGGGAATCGAGAACCAGAGGATTCAAGGTGAAGGAGAAAAGATTTCATAGGAATCTGAGGGGTAAACTTTTTCACACAAAGGATGGTGGGTGTACGGAACGAGCTGCCAGAGGATGTAGTTGAGGCTGGGACTATCCCAACGTTTAAGAAACAGTTAGACAGGTACATGGATAGGGCAGGTGTGGAGGGATATGGACCAAGCGCAGGCAGGTGGGACTAGTGTAGCTGGGACATGTTGGCCGGTGTGGGCAAGTTTGGCCATTGGGCTGTTTCCACTGTGTATCACTCTATGTCTCTATGAAAGCAAGTGTATCACATGCCTTCTTTACCATACTATCGACATGTTTAGTTACTTTCAGGCAGCTACGATTGGACCCTAAGATCCCTCTGTACATCAATGCTGTTAAGAGTCATTCTTATTAACTGTATATTTCCCCCCATTTATTTGACCTTCCAAAGTGCATCTTTACAACTCACACTTGCCTGGATTAAACCTGCCATTTCTCCAGATGTATTTATAACTCATCTTTACTTTGATAACTTTTTTTACTTTTTAGTTTAATTTAGTTTAATTCAGAGATACAGCGTGGAAACAGGCCCTTCAGCCCACCGGGTCTGCTGCGACCAGCGATCCCCATACACTAGCACTATCCTACACACTAGGGATAATTTACAATTTTACCAGAGCTAATTAACCGCCAAACCTGCACTTCTTTGGAGTGAAACTGGAACACCCGGAGAAAACCCACATGATCACAGGGAAAATGTACAAAGTCCGTACAGACAGCACCTGTAGTCAGGAGGGAACCCGGGTCTCTGGCACCATGAGGCAGCAAGTCTACTGCCGCACCTCTGTGGGAATTGGCATTTCTCAGGAAAGGAATCCTTACGTTACGGAAACTGCCTGTAATTACAGTTGGATTTTATTTTGTTTAGTTTAGACATACAGTGCGGAAACAGGCCCTTCAGCCAACATGTCCCATCTACACTAATTCCATTTGCCTGTGTGTGGTCCATATCCTTCCAAACCTGTCCTATCCATGTACCTGTCTACTTGCTTCTTAAATGTTGGGATAGTCCCAGCCTCAACTACCTCCTCTGGCAGCTTGTTCCATACACCCACCACCTTGTGTGTGAAAAGATTACCCCTCAGATTCCTATAAAATCCTTCCCCCTTTACCTTAAACCTATGTCCTCTGGTCCTTGATTCACCTTCTCTTGGCTACTTCTGATTATAAGCATAAATTCTCTCTTTATCCATGAGTGTTCCCAGTTCTTTTGTCACCCTCTTATTTTTAATTTATAAGTAAAATAAACTTGGGATTCTCTATAAATCAAAGTGCCAATTTAGTTTCATGGCTTCTTCTGGCCCTTGAAGAAAATTCCCTGCTTGAAGTTTCTTCCTGCTTCGTGTTCCTCAAAGGCCCTGCCTTGTTTCACCTTCCTCAGCCTTACATATGGTGCCTCTTGACCAAATTGACAGCATCTCTCATCCTCCAAGGCTTCCCTTACCCTGCCGACCTTGTCCCACCTCCTCACTGGAACACTGGAACACTGGAACATCAGTCTGAAGAAGGGATTCGGCCCGAAAGGTTGCCTATTTCCTTTGCTCCATAGATGCTGCCTCACCCGCTGAGTTTCTCCAGCACTTTTGCCTATGCCAATCCTGACGTCTGATCACCGTGTCTTCACAACTCCCAAGTGCCTGATGTGAGCTCACCCAATAACAGCCACTTCCAATTTACACCCGTAAGCCGTTGCCTAACTATATTGTGTTGCCCTGCCCGTTATGGGTCAATCACATCGAGAGGTGCAGAATCTCATTGGCCAGGCTGGGTGGGAAGGCCAGATTTCTTTTCCAGAAGGAAATGAAGCAAACTAGATTTTTCCTCAACAATCTGAGACTTCTTTAGTACTGCTACGTTTTTTAAGTAGGGCGCCACGGTGGCGCAGCGGTAGAGTTGCTGCCTCACAGCGCCAGAGGCCCAGGTTCGATCCTGACTGTGAGTGCTCTTTGTACGGAGTTTGCACGTTTTCCTCCCACACTCCAAAGACGTACAGGCTTGTAGGTTAATTCCCGGTGGCTCAGCACTTCAACTCCCCCTCCCATTCCACATCCGACCTCTCGGTCCTGGGCCTCCTCCACGGCCAGAGTGAGCAACACCGCAAGCTGGAGGAACAGCACCTCATATTCCGCTTGGGGAGTCTGCATCCTTTGGGCTTGAATATTGAATTTTCTCAATTCTGTTAACCCTTGCTGTCTCCTCCCCTTCCCACCTCTCCTCAGCCCTTGGGCCCTGGCATTCCCTCTATCTCTATCTCCCTCCCCCACCCAAGTCGCACCAGCTTCTCATTTTCACACCACAAACAGCTTACAATGGCTTGTTCCCTTTATCACCGATACTTTTTTGCATATCTTTCACTCATTGTTCCTTATCTCTCCACATCACCGTCTATATCTCTCGTTTCCCTGATCCCTGACCAGTCTGAAGAAGGGTCTCGACCCGAAACGTCGCCTATCTCCTTCGCTCCTTAGATGCTGCTGCACCCGCTGAGTTTCTCCAGCTTTTTGTGTACCCTTGTAGGTTAATTGGCTTGGTAGAAATGTAAAATTGTCCCTAGTGTGTGTAGGATAGTGTTAATGTGCGGGAATCGCTGGTCAATGCAGACTCGTTGGGCCGAAGGTCCTGTTTCCACAAGTATCTCTAAACTAAACTAACTCTAATTACAGGCAGTTTCATAAACGTAACATAAACCCAAGAAATGCCGATTTCTTTACAATCTTCTTTTCTACACCTAACCATATTGTGTCGCACAACTTATATTGGCTATAATTCTTACATTTCATTGAATAATCACCCTAACAACCCATAATTTAGACTTTACATTTGAATTTAGAGATACAGTGCGGAAAGAGGCCCTTCGACCCACCGAGTCCGTGCCGACCAGCGATCACCCCATACACTAGCATTATCCTACACCCTTGAGACAATTTTACAGCTAGAATTAACCTACAAACCTGCACGTCTTTGGGATGTGTGGGGAAACCGGAGCATCCGGAGAGAACCCAGGCAGTCACAGGGAGAAAGTGCAAACTCCGTATAGACGGCCCCCACAGACGGGATTGAACCCGCGAGTCTGGCGCTGTGAGGCAGCAACTCTACCGCAGCGCCACCGTGCCCAATTAAACTGATAGAATATATCCAGTATACAATATCCAAGCATTAATGCATGCCATGAAACATTATACTATTGCTATTACTAGCTTGAAAAGTATTTTTAAAATTATTTAGTGGATTTGTGTGTTGTTAGATTCTTGTCTGGTGATTTGTAGTCTGGTTTCTTCCCAGCTGTTATTATGCAACTGAATCATCCTACCACAATCAGAGAGCAGCGCTGAACTACTATCTACCTCTTTGGTGACCCTCGGACTATCCTTGATCGGACTTTGCTGGCTTTACCTTGCATTAAACGTTATTCCCTTATCGTGTATCTGTACACTGTGAATGGCTCATTTGTAACCATATATTGTCTTTCTGTTGACTGGTTAGCACGCTACAAAAGCGTTTCACTGTACCTCGGTACACGTGACAATAAACTAAACTTCTTCTTCTGTCGTGTGTCTTTTAGACCTGCAGCTCCGTTGAGGCGAGCCAGGCCAACGTGTCATCGTCCAGATCAATCTGACCTCGTTCACCATTCGGTGGCTAGTGTTTGGGGCCTACGTGCTCCATTGTCTGTGTTGGGTCCTCACACTCGCAGGAGGCGCTGTCCACGAGGCCCCATCTCTTCAGCGCTACTCCATAGCGTCCGATGCCTGTCCTCAAGCGGTTGAGGGTTGTCCACTGCTTTCGGGGCGGTCCTGGCGGAATCTGCATTATTTATTAGCCACAGAAAACTGCATAGTAAGGTGTCGGTTCAGACTATTTCAAGGCGGCTAAAGCAGGTTCTGGTTTATGTAGGTATTGAAACTGACATTTTTAAATCTCATTCCACCTGGGCGGCATCAACATCAGCAGCCAGGGCAATGGACGTCCCCATAGACCATATCCTCGCAGCCGCAGGATGGTCAAGTGAATGGATGTTTCAAAAATATTATCATAAACCAATTGCCAAACCCAGGGTATTTGCCCATTCTGTTTTAAGTTCCGTTTTATAGCTTCCCCTGGGACAGAGGGGTTGCTATTGTATTCTTTATAAAACTAAACCATTAATACGTTTAAATCAATGTCATGGTTTAATGCATTATTTATTCTTTACTCATTCTGAGTCAATCGATGCAGTGAGACACCTGGATTTCAATCTACCGCATGAAATCACAGAGCTTTGAAATCTTCACGTAGTCACTCACGTGACTGAAGTAAAATGAGAACTTATCAGTTTGAAGTTTGATCTTTATTTATGAGGAGTTACGTTGGTGCCCTCCACGCCCAACCCTCTCTCATAAAGGTCATCTGGTAGTTCTAGGTTTCTGCTCTTACTATTATACTTAAATTACTGTTACCTGCGATTTCATACCGATGCTTTGATGATTGACACACATGCGGCCTGACGGGGTCTTCTTCACGTAATCACCAACGTAACTCCTCATAAAATAAAGATCAAACTTCAAACTGGTAAGTTCTCATTTAATCTTACTATTATAAAGGATGAGGTTACGAAATTTGTCAAAGGATAAGGGGGAAGTCTTTTAGGACCGAGATGAGAAGATCTTTTTTCACACGGAGAGTGGTGAGTCTGTGGACTTCTCTGCCACAGAAGGTAGTTGAGGCCAGTTCATTGGCCATATTTAAGAGGGAGTTAGATGTGGCCCTTGTGGCTAAAGGGATCAGGGGGTATGGAGAGAAGTCAGGTACAGGATACTGAGTTGGATGATCAGCCACGATCATATTGAATGGCGGTGCAGGCTCGAAGGGCCGAATGGCCTGCTCCTGCACCTATTTTCTATGTTTCTATGTTTCTAAATCCTTTTGCTATGAATGCCAACATACCATTCGCTTTCTTCACAGCCTGCTGCACCTGCATGCCTACTTTCAATGACTGGTGTACCATGACACCCAGGTCTCGTTGCAGCTCCCCTTTTCCTAATCTGCAACCATTCAGATAATAGTCTACCCTCCTGTTTTTGCCGCCAAAGTGGATAACCTCACATTTATCCACATTATACTGCATCTGCCATGCATTTGCGCACTCACCCAACCTATCCAAATCACAGTGCAGCCTCCTAGCATCCTCCTCACAGCTAACACTGCTGCCCAGCTTCGTGTCATCCGCAAACTTGGAAATATTGCATTCATGTCCCAGCACTGAGCCTTGCGGCACTCCACTAGTCACTGCCTGTCATTCTGAAAAGGACCCGTTTACTCCTACTCTTTGCTTCCTGTCTGCCAGCCAGTTCTCCATCCACATCAATACTGAACCCCCAATACCGTGTGCTTTAAGTTTGTATGCTAATCTCTTATGTGGTACCTTATCGAAAGCCTTCTGAAAGTCCAGATATAACACATCCCAGGTTCTCCCTTATCCACTCTACTAGTTACATCCTCAAAAAATTCTATAAGATTCGTCAGACATGATTTACCTTTCATAAATCCATGCTGACTTTGTCCAATGATTTCACCAATTTCCAAATGCGCTGCTATCCCATCTTTAATAACTGACTCTAGCATTTTCCTCACTACCAATGTTAGACTAACTGGTCTGTAATTCCCCATTCTCTCTCTCCCTCCATTTTTAAAAAGTGGGGTTACATTAGCTACCCTCCAATCCTCAGGAACTACTCCAGAATGTAAAGAGTTTTGAAAAATTATCACTAATGCATCCACTATTTCTGGGGCTACTTCCTTAAGTACTCTGGGATGCAGCCAATCTGGCCCTGGGGATTTATCGGCCTTTAATCCATTCAATTTACCTAACACCAGTTCCCGGCTAACTCTGGATTTCACTCAGTTCCTCCATCACATTTGACCCCCGGTCCTCTGCTTCACGTTGTATTTTAGAAGTTCACGATAAAATAGGCTGAAGTCAGCATGGCTTTGTGAAGGGGAGGCCTTGCTTGATAAATTTGATGGAATTCTTTGAAGAAATAAATAGCAGGACAGACAAAGGAAAGTCAGTAGATGTTGTTTACTTAGATTTTCCGAAAGCCTTTGATAAGGTGCCACATGTGAGGCTGTCGAGGAAGATGAGAGCCCACGGTATCAAAGGGCAGATACTAGCATGGAGAGCAGGTTGGCTGGATGTCAGAAAGAGTGGCAATAAAGGGGGCTTTTTCCGGTTGAATGCAGTGACTAGCGGAGCTCCACAGGGGTCGGTGCTGGGGCCGCTGCTCTTCACATTGTATATTAATGATTTGGACAAGGGGATTGAAGGCTTTGAGGCCAAGTTTGTGGATAATACGAAAATAGGTGGAGGGGCAGGTAGTGTTGAGAAAGCAGGGACTCTGCAGAAGGACTCGGACAGGCTGGGAGAGTGGGCAGAGAAGTAGCAGATGGAATATAGTGTAGCAAAGTGTGGAGTGAGAATGGGGTGAGAATCCTGAAATCGGAGGTGCAAAGGGACTTGGGAGTGCTGGTGCAGGATTCCCAAAAAGTTAATCTGCACAGCGAATCAGTAGTAAAGAAAGCAAATGCAATGCTAGCATTTATTTCAAGAAGGCTTGTATACAAAAACAGGGATGTAATGTGGAAGAGTGTAAGATGGAACTGCAGACGCTGGTTTAAACCTAAGATAGACACAAAATGCTGGAGTAACTCAGCGGGACAGGCAGCATCTCTGGAGAGATGTCTGAAGCAGGGTCTCAACCCGAAACATCATCCATCCCTTCCTCCAGAGATGCTGCCTGTCCCGCTGAGTTACTCCAGCTTTTTGTGCCAATCTTCGATGTAATGCTGAGGTTGTATAAGGCACTGGTAAGGTTGAATTTGGAATATTGTGAACAATTTTGGGCACCATATCTGAGGAAGGATGTGCAGGCTCTGGAGAGGGTCTGGAGGAGGTTTACAAGAATGATCCCAGGAATGAGTAGGTTAACTTATGATGAGCGTTTGTCATCACTGGACCTGTACTCTCTGGAGTTGAGAAGAATGTGGGGACTCCTCATTGAAACGTACAGAATAGTGAAAGACTTGGATCGAGTGGATGTGGAGAGGATGTTTCCACTAGTGGGAGAGTCTAGGACCAGAGGGCATAGTCTCAGAATTAAGGGATGTTTTTTTAGGAAGGAGGTGAAGAGCAATTTCTTCTGTCAGAGGGTGGTGAATCTGTGGAATTCATTGCCACAGAAGGCTGTGGAGACCAAGTCAGTGGATATATTTAAGGCAGAGATAGATCGAATCTTGATTAGAACGGGTGTCAGAGTTTATGGGGAGAAGGCAGGAGAATGGGATTAGGAGGGAGAGATAGATCAGCAATGATTGAATGGCGGAGTAGACTTAATGGGCCGAAAGGCTTAATTCTACCGCTATCACTTATGACCTTATGTTTCCACTTGTTTCATGTCTTTACTGTATTCATGACCCTTCTTTAATGTTCCCTTTGAATGGTTACTTATCCTTTTCTTCCCTGTATTTTGCCCGTGACAACACATGTTTCTCTCGTACATGGGGATGAAGGTGATGTAACCCAAATGTAATGTGCTCCAGATGTTTCCCTCTGGCAGAACTATCAACTCTTATTCATAAAATCCTCACTGTAATCTTTGGCAATAGTCCTAAATGTCACTCCAGTAAATCAATCGCAGGGTAAGTCTTTCACAATTTGCTAATTATATGTATCAACTTGAATCTCCACTTTTTCCCCACTTTCAAACCATGTTTCTTCAATAAGCTTCCAACGTTGAAAGCTAAATCTTTCATAGAGCACGTAGGCACATTCGGTCCTTTTATCTTTGAGGATCTCAGCCAATCCAGTAAATATTCTCTGACGATGCCGAACCGTGGGTGGGGATATCTGTGGGGGGCACGGCGGTGGCTCAGCGGTAGAGTTGCGGCCTCACAGCGCCAGAGACCCAGCTCCGATCCTGACTACGGGTGCTGCCTGTGTGGAGTTTGTACGTCTCCCGGTGACTGCGTGGGTTTTCTCCAGGTGCTCCGGTTCCCTCCCACACTCCAAAGGCGTGCAGGTTTGTAGGTTAATTGGCTTCTGTAAATTGTCCCTTGTCCCCAGAGTGCAGGATAGAACTAGTGTGACAGGGCGATTGTTGGTTGGCAGGGACTCAGTGGGCCTCAGGGCCTGTGTCCAGGCTGTATCTCTAAACTAAACTAAACCATGTGAAACAGATACCATGGGCTCCTGTATTAAAGGTACATGTTAGTTGGTATAAAGCAACTTATTGCCTCTTACGTTCCTAATGATTTGATGCAGAGACACCTTTGCGGTGCACTTCAAAGTTCTCTGAAAGTAGCAACACAAATGGATAGACAAAAAGGCTGGAGAAACTCAGCGGGTGAGGCAGCATCTATGCAGCAAAGGAACGGGTGACGTTTCGGGTCGGAGGGGCGGGAGGAAGAAAGGAAGAGGCGGGAAGGAGAAAGAGGCGGAGACAGTGGGCTGTGGGAGAGCTGGGAAGGGGAGGGGAAAGAGGGAGAAAGCAAGGACTACGGGTGCTCCATAGATGCTGACTCACCCGCTGAGTTTCTCCAGCATTTTTGTCTACCTTCGATTGTTCCAGCATCTGCAGTTCCTTCTTAAACACAAATGGGTAGGGTAGTGAAGAAGGTTATATCGTGATAGCCTTCAATAGTCGAGGCATTGAGTATGAACGTTGGCAAGTCATGTTGTGGCTTAGTTTAGTTTAGAGATGTGCCTTCTTATCTTGAATGTGATCAGTCCACGACAGGTGGTTGGTGATGTTTACACCAAAGAACTTGAAGCCTTCCGCCATCTCCAATTCTGCACCATTGACACTGACTGGAGCATACACCGCACTCTGCTTCCTGGAGTCAATAACTAGCTCCCTTGTCTTGCTGACGTTGAGGGAGAGGTTGTTGTCCTGACGCCAAGTCATTAAGTTCTTCATCTCATCATTGTTCATGATTGGGGCCACCCCAATGGTTTCATAGAAACGTAGACAATAGGTGCAGGAGGAGGCCATTTGGCCCCTCGAGCCAGCACTGCCATTCATTGTGATCATGGCTGATTGTCCCCAATCAATAAAACGTGCCTGCCTTCTCCCCATATCCCTTGACTCCACTAGCCCCTAGAGCCCCACCACCCCCATCCAGTGACTTGGCCTCCACTGCCCTCTGCGGCAGGGAATTCCACAAATTCACAACTCTCTGGGTGAAAACGTTTTTTCTCACCTCAGTCGTAAATGGCCTCCCCTTTATTCTAAGACTGTGGCCCCTGGTTCTGAACTCACACAACATTGGGAACATTTTTCCTGCATCTAGCTTGTCCAGTCCTTTTATAATTTTATATGTTTCTATAAGATCCCCCCTCATCCTTCTAAACTCCAGTGAATACAAGCCTAGTCTTTTCAATCTTTCCTCATATGACAGTCCCGCCATCCCAGGCATCAACCTCGTGAACCTACGCTGCACTGCCTCAATCACAAGGATGTCCTTCCTCGGCAAATATTGAGATGGGCAGCCCAGTGGCGCAGTGGTAGAATTGGAGCCTCGGTGCAGACCCAGGCGGGCCAAAGGGCCTGTTTCCATGCTGTATCTCTGAGATCCGAAGAGTTTGAGGTGTATTTGGTTTTGAGATGAGTGTAAAAAGTTTAAAGGTTAAGCGTGAGGCAAGTTGAGAATGGCAAGTGCCTAAAATACGTTGCCATGGGAGGTGGTAGGTGCAGATGCAATAGTGGCGTCTTAAAATACATTGTGGCGGGCACAGGAAGAGGCATGGAATTGTGGGCTATAGACCATGTGCTGGTTGATGGGGTTCGCTTGCAGCATTTCCAGCACAGATGTGGTGGGCCGAATGGCCTATTCCTGTGCCATCCTGTTCTACGTCGGCTATTTGTTGTAAAAACAGAAGATGTTGGAAACAGACAGCGGGTCGGACAGCGTCTGTGGGGAGAGAAACCGTTCCAATGAAAAGTCATCAACTTGCTTCTCTTTCCACAGATGCTGACTGACCTGCTGAGTATTTCAGCTGTAAATTCTAGTCAGCATGGAACCCGGGTCTCTGGCGCTGTGAGGCAGCAACTCTACCGCTGGGTAATGCCACCCTGCCATGTTACAGAAATGCGAGCCAATTCCATGTAGTCCCCTCAACCACTTACCAACACATTAGAGGCAATTCACAGAGGAAAATTAGCCCATCCGTCTGCATGCCTTTTGGATGTGGGAGGAAACCACAGCACCTGGAGGACACCCACGCAGTCACAGGGAGAATGTATGGACCCATGGCAACGCCAAATAGTCTATTGAACTTCCACCTCTGTGTGATGTTGCTGACTGGTTGCTTCACGGCTTGGTTTAAAATTCGAATGGCAAGGAAGGAAGCAGGCTGCAGAAAATAGCGGACATTGCCCCGTCCGTCACGGGTAGTGACCTCCCCACTATGGAAAGGATCAAGAAGAAGCTGTCTCAAGAAAGCTTCTATCATCAGAGACCCACACCACTGGCCACATGCTCATTTCACCCCTGCCATCGGAAAGAAGGTACAGGAGCCTGAAAACTGTAACGTCCAGGTTCAGGAACAGCTTCTTCCCTGCAGCTATTAAACACACCAACCTCAAATAAACAACATAAAATATTATTGTTATTATTGCACTATTATTGTTTGTTTATTATGTGCACGTATGTTCATACATGTATATATGCACACATATATATGTATATACAGATATATACATTGTATATATCTGTATATACAATGTATATATCTGTATATACGAAGATAGACACAAAATGCTTGAGTAACTCAGCGGGTGAGGCAGCATCTCTGGAGAGAAGGAATGAGTGACGTTTTGGGTTGAGACCGTTCTTCAGACTATCTATATATCTATCTATATATCTAGATCTAGATATACACACACACACACACATATGTATAATAATCTATGTGTGTATGCATATGTATATATACATCCATATGCATATACACACACACATATATAGGTAGGCACACATACCCACATATAGACATACACTCAATATGAATGTGTGTCTATATGTGGCTATGTTTACATACACACACTGAACTTTTTTTTTCTTGTTTATTATATTTTTTACATATTGTGTTGTGCTGCTGCTGCTGGTAAGAATGTCTTGCTCTATCTGGGACATATGACAATTAAACACTCTTGACTCTCGACACTCATCTCACTGCCACTATCAGGAAGAAGCTACCCCAGGAGGCTGAGAACCGTGACGTCCAAATTCAAGGACAACTTTTTCGCACCAACCATCAGACTCCTGAACCATCCGGCACGGCCAAGACCAAAACTACAACTCCGCACCCAACTGCTATGGGCTTTGCACAATAAGCTTGCAACACATGCTTTGGATACGCTAGCATGGTCTGGTGTGCCTTGAGTAACTTTTAACATATTCTGTGTGAAGGATGGAAGTGCAGGTGCTGGTTAACACCAAAGACAGGCACCAGGTGTGGACTTGTGTACATTAATGATACCAAGCGCAGGTTCGGCGATCGTTTCGCTGAACACCTCTGCTCAGTCTGCCTAAACCAACCTGTTGCTAAACACTTTAACTCCCCCTGCCATTCCCACACTGACAGAGTGAGGCCCAGCGCAAATTGGAAGAAAAGCACCTCATGTTTCGCAGTATGAATATTTACTTTTTTAACTTCAAGTAACCCTGGCTTTCCCTCTCTCTCCATCCCTCCCCCTTCCCAGTTCTCTGACCAGTCCGATTGTTCTCCTGATTCAATGTTATCTCTGTTTACTTTGTTGCCACCTTCTCCTAGCTAACAATTATCTACTCTACATTTTCCTTGATCTCATCCCCATTGATGTCTCATTTTCACACCTTACACTTCCTTATCTCTGTGTCTCCCTCGCCCCCGGCTCTCAGTCTGTAGAAGGGTCTCGACCTGAAACGTCACCCATTTCTTCTCCCCAGAGATGCTGCCTGTACCGCTGAGTTACTCCAGCATTTTGTGTCTATCTTCCGTGATCACAAATTCTATATTTATTATGACCATAGAAGGATTCTGACCCGAAACATCACCTGTCCGTGTTCTCCCGAGATGCTGCGTGACCCGCTGAGTTACTCCAGCACTTTGAGTCAATTTTTGTAAACCAGCATCTGCATTTCCTTGTATATTTACTCGTATATGTATTGTACTACCAGAACTTGTATCTACTTGTACATTAATGTTTGGGTAAAGCTGTAGTGGTTAATTTAGAATGTCATTGTTCTCGTGCTGGTTCATATCATAATATCACACCCTCGGTAGTAAAGAAAGCAAACTCAATGCTAGCATTTATTTCCAGAGGGCTTGTATATAAAACAGGGATGTAACGTTGAGGCTCTATCAGACGCTGGTCAGGCCGCATTTGGAATATTGTAAGCTATTTTGGGCCCCATATCTGAGGAAGGATGTGCTGGCTCTGGAGAGGGTCCAGAGGAGGTTAACAAGAATGATCCCAGGAATGAGTGGGTTAACCTATGATGAGCGTTTGGCGGCACTGGGCCCGTACTCACAAGAATGAGGGGGGACCTTCATTGAAGCGTACTGAATAATGAAAGGCTGGGATAGAGTGGATGTGGAGAGGATGTTTCCACTAGTGGGAGAGTCTAGGACCAGAGGTCTTAGAATTAAAGGACATTTTTTTAGGAAGGAGATGAGGAGAAATGTCATTAGTCAGATGGTGGTGAATCTGTGGAATTCCACAGTAGTGCAGCGGTAGAGTTGCTGCTTTACAGCGCTTGCCGCACTGGTGACACGGGTTCAATCCTGACTACAGGCGCTGTCTGTACGGAGTTTGTACGTTCTCCACGTGACCAACGTGGGTTTTCTCCGAGATCTTCGGTTTCCTCCCACACTCCAAAGACGTACAGGTTTGTAGGTTAATTGACTTTGGTAAATGTAAAAATTGTCCCCAGTGGGTGAAGGATAGTGTTATGGAGTGGGGATCGCTGGTCGGCCCGGACTCAGTTGGCCAAAGGGCCTGTTTCCGCGCTGTACCTCTAAACTAAAGTAAATTTAAAAAAGAAGGCTGTGGAGGCCAAGTCAGTGGATATCTTTAAGGCATAAATAGATTTTTGATTAATATAGGTGTCAGAGGTTATGGGGAAAAGGCAGGAGAGATAGATCAGCCATGATTGAATGGCGGAGTAGACTTGATGGGCGAAATGGCCTAATTCTGCTCCTATCAATTATGACCATATGACCCTTGACTCTCCACAGACAAACCACACAGGAGAGGATTGAACTCTGGTCTTGAATTTTCTCTTTGGAGCCGGAGCTCTGGAACTCACCTGAAGGCCGCAACCCGCTGTTGTTCCGGCAAAACGCATACTCTGGAGTTTAGAAGAATGAGAGGGGATTTTATTGAAACATATAAAATTGTTAAGGGGTTGGACACGCTAGAGGCAGGAAACATGTTCCCGATGTTGGGGGAGTCCAGAACCAGGGGCCACAGTTTAAGAATAAGGGGTAAGCCATTTAGAGATGAGGAAACACTTTTTCACAGAGAGAGTTGTGAGTCTGTGGAATTCTCTGCCTCAGAGAGCGGTGGAGGCAGGTTCTCTGGATGCTTTCAAGAGAGAGCTAGATAGGGCTCTTAAAGATAGCGGAGTCAGGGGATATGGGGAGAAGGCAGGAACGGGGTACTGATTGGGGATGATCAGCCATGATCACATTGAATGGCGGTGCTGGCTCGAAGGGCCGAATGGCCTCCTCCCGCGCCTATTGTCTATTGTCTATTGTAATCCGGCAAGGCACTGGAACCAAATGTGCCGGAAAATCAGTGGTGGACATGTACCAAATAGAATAAGAGGAACAGACACAAAAAGCTGGAGTAACTCAATGGGTCAGGCAGCATCTCTGGCGAAGAAACACACCTCCAGAGTTAGGGACAATTTCTTCCCAGCTGTTATCAGGCAACAGAACCATCCTGCCACAACCAGACTATCTACCTCTTTGGTGACCCTCGGACTATCCTTGATCGGACTTTGGTCTCGACCCGAAACGTCGCCTATCCCCTTCGCTCCTTAGATGCTGCTGCACCCGCTGAGTTTCTCCAGCCTTTTGTGTAACCCTTGATCGGACTTTGCTGGCTTTACCTTGCACTACATGTTATTCATGTATCTATCTACTGTAAATGGCTGGATTGTAACCATGTATTGTCTTTCTGCTGACTGGATAGCCGGCAACAAAAGCTTTTCACCGTACCTCGGTGCACGTGAAAGCAAACTGATCTGACCTGAACAGTTGGTTATAACACAGATCAGTGTTTAGTTTGGGAAACGCGCTCAAATTGAGCAAAAAAACCTTATCAGCTGAAGTAACAAAGTATCTTTGCACTATCTGGTGACGCAAGCAACACAAAACATTTTTGTTAATGGCCAACAGCAGCCCTGACCCTTTCCCCCATTGTGCAGCGAGCCTTTCTTGGCATCCAGGGAACCTTAATGCAGCAATTGTTTGAGGATCTGCAGTTTCTTGTCACGCACTCCATCTGGCTCCTGACACATTCCCAGCTTGTTGGCACATAACCCAAGCTATCCAAGATTAAGATCATACTGCATTATTTAAAATAAATTGCAATTGCGGTGTGGTTTTTCCGAACTGTGGTCCCCCTTCTGCTTTGGGGCAGCACTGCGACTTGCTTTGTATCGGTGCAGTGGGTTAGGACTAGGTGGTCACCTGTGGCTCTGGCCAACACACAGCGACCCTGCCTTGTCACGCAATCACAAAACACCCCAAGGTCTGTTTACTCAGCACTTGACCTCAGGCTCAGACCGAGGCTTGTGTGTGTGGGATTGTTCGAGCCATTGTAATCCCGGAAATAAACCTTGGCTGCGACTTGTCCAGATTAAGCTGCCACTTCAGACAGGAAGCATTTGCTACTTTGCTTATGTTTATGTTAGCCCTCCTATTTCTCCCAATGAGCACACTGCGATAAAATGCTTGAACTGTTCAGAGGCGCTGCCCAACAGCACCATAGGCCCGGGTTCGATCCTGACCAGGGGCGCTGTCTGTACGGAGTTTGTACGTTCTCCCTGTGACCATGTGGGTTTTCACTGGGCGCTCTGGTTTCCTCCCACACTCCAAAGATGTACAGGTTTGTAGGTTAATTGGCTTCTGTAAATCGCCCCCTAGTGTGCGTGAGGAAGTTCATGTGATAGGAGCAGAATTAGGATATTCGACCCATCAAGTCTACTCCGCCATTCAATTGTGGCTGATCTATCTCTCTCTCCTAACCCCATTCTCCTGCCTTCTCCCCATAACCTATACATCTACCTTTGACACAAGGACCTGCCAATGTCTGTTTTAAAAATACCCAATGACAGCCTCCACTGCTGTCTGTGGCAATGAAGTCCACAGACACACCATCCTCTGGCTGAAGAAATTCCTCCTGTTCTCCATTCTAATGGTCCATCTATTGGAAGAGGGGTAACATGGAACTAGGGTGAATGTCTGATCGATGGTCAACCTGGGCCTGAAGGGTTTAAGAAGGAACTGCAGATGCTGGAAAATCGAAGGTAGACAAAAGTTCTGGAGAAACTGAATAGCCCTTGCTGTCTCCTCCCCTTCTCAGGTCTCCCTCAGCCCTCTGGCTCCCCTTCTTCCTTTCCCCTTACTTCTCCCCCATCCTACATCAGTCTGAAGAAAGGTTTCGGCCCGAAACTTTGCCTATTTCCTTCGCTCCATAGATGCTGCTGCACCCGCTGAGTTTCTCCAGCATTTTTGACTACCGTGGACCTGAAGGGCCTGTTTCCAATTTCAATTTCAGATAAATTTATTGTCACGTGTACCGAGGTACAGTGAAAAGCTGTTGTTGCGTGCTAACCAGTCAGCGGAAAGACAATACATGATTACAATCGAGCCATTAACAAAAATGTTTTGTGTTGCTTTCGTCGCCAGAAAGTGCAAAGATACTTTGTTACTTCAGCTGATCAGGAGGAATTTCTTCAGCCAGAGGGTGGTGTATCTGTGAACTTCATTGCCACAGACAGCAGTGGAGGCTACATGATAAGGGAATAACGTTTAGTGCAAGGTAAAGCCAGCAAAGCCCGATCAAGGATAGTCCGAGGGTCACCAATGAGGTAGATAGTAGTTCAGCGCTGCTCTCTGGTTGTGGTAGGATGATTCAGTTGCCTGATAACAGCTGGGAAGAAACTGTCCCTGAATCTGGAATCCCTGAAGTGCGTTTTCACACTTCTGTACCTTTTGTCCGATGGGAGAGGGGAGAAGAGGGAGTGGCCAGGGTGCGACTGGTCCTTGATTATGCTGCTGACTTTTTCCACGCTGTATCTTTAAACTAAACCAAATGCCCGTGGGTGCTGGTGTGACTTTGTGGATGATCTTCACCATCACTAATCAGCACGCTGGCATTGTCTTTGGACATGTGATTAAAAGAATAGAAACTAGGGACTGTTTTGTTTAGTTTGGAGATACAGCGCGGAAACAGGCCCTTCGGCCCACCGAGTCCCCGCCAACCAGCGATCCCCGCACACTAACACTATCCTACGCACACAGCACATTTGGGACATTTTTCTGTTACATTTACCAAGGCAATTAACCTGCAAACCTGCCCGTCTTTGGAGTGTGGGAGAAAACCGAAGATCTCGGAGAAAACCCGCGCAGGTCACGGGGAGAACGTACAAACTCCGTACAGACAGCACCCGTAGTTGGGATGGAACCCGGGTTGCCGGCCTTGCGTTCGCTGTCAGGCAGCAACTCTACCGCTGTGCCCGTAGACGCTGCTTTACACAAAGAGACACAGAGTGCTGGAGACTGGGGTCGGGCAGCATCTGTGGGGATCATGGAGAGGTGGTGTTGCTTCGGATCGTGACCCTTCCTCAGATTGATTCCATTCAGAGTGTATGAGGATGAAGATATCATGTCCAGTTTGTGGTCTACTCTACAGTGGTGAGCCCATGTCCTCCTGTATGCTTCTGTGACCTGGACTAGCTGTATCGGGCCCACTGCGGAAGTGGCCACCCTCTCATTTCACACCCACCATCAGGACGAGGGAAGAGTGGTCACGGTGGGGCAGCACCGGAGACCCGGGTTCCATCCCGACCACGGGTGCTGTCTGTAGGGAGTTTGTATGTCCTCCCCGTGACCACGTGGGTTTTCTCCGAGATCTTTGGTGCGGGCATCGATGGGCTGTATCTCTAAACTAAACTAAAAGGATTCTTAAAACCATGACCACCTCCATTTCCCCCCCCCCCCTCCCCCAACTGCAGTCAACCCGAGGAAAGGTCATGACCCAAAATGTCACCTCCCCATGTCCTCCAGAGATGCTGCCTGACCCGCTGAGTTACTCCAGCGGGCACTTCATATTTTACGTAGGGGTTACTTACTTCAAAAGGAGCATGTCATTTAAAAACATTTCACTTAAACGTACGCTGTCAGCAGCAAAGATCCTACAGCGGACCACTCCTTCTAAATGCAATGGGCTGACGTTTAGTACGGAACGGGGGCCTTTTTTCCATCCATTTCAGTAACCCGACCCGACCCAACCCGACCCAACTCGCAGTGTAATCAACGTTGCAGGGGGACAGTTTATGTTAATAAATTATAATTCTGAAAATGAGGAGAAGATTTTTACCAAAGAACTTTTATTTTTACGAGGATGTTTCCGTAACCGGCTTCCGTCTCCGCACTAGTATCTTTTCTCCGCTACGGGATCTTTGGTGCGGGGACGGAAGCCGGTTACGGAAATGGGGCCAAAAATCACCCATGAACCTGCCTATGACCGTACTATGTCTTTCTCGTCATGTGATCTATCTTGCTCGCCATCGGATCTTTGGTCAGCAGTAAATTTGAGCGTGCTATTCAGAAAATGCCAGCATGTAAATTGAGGTTTGGTATTAACGGAACAAGCACATTATTTTAAATAGGCATAAATTAAACATACATAAAACGCAGTGTGTACATCCTTCCGGTTACTCTATGTACACCACTCATAATTTTATACTTCTCTGAAAGACTGTCCGCTGTTCCAAATTGAACAATCTAATATCATATAGAAGATAGACACAAAAAGCTGGAGTAACTCAGCGGGACAGGCAGCATCTCTGGAGAGAAGGAATGGGTGACGTTTCGGGTCGAGACCCTTCTTCAGAAGGGCCTGCATGTGTTGATGGCGTGCACAGAACCGCTGTTGGCGTGCGAGTATATGGTGTGTATATGCAGTGTGTGCACGTGTGTGGTGTGCGGGAGGTTTGAGTGTGCAGCGTGTGTATGTCTACAGTGTGTGTTTGGTGGGGCCGGTGCTTGCAAGTCTGTGTTTCCTCCCTGTGTGTGGGGCGTCTTGCAGGGGAAGAGTGAGCGCTGCTGGAGGTGGTGCACTGCAGGGAGCGGAGCTGCGGGGGCCGAAGGAACGGAGTGCGCAGACCCACGGGGGGAATCTACTTGAAGCCCCTGAGACCTTTTGCTGAGTAGTGATGAATATTGGGGTGGGAGATTGCAACCTTCACGTGGTCCGCCCTGTTTCGACTAATGCAATAAACTTGACGTGCACAAACAGAAGATCAAATAGAACAAGTTGCCCAACAACTTTAGGCTGTGCACGCCACACGGAAGAAGAAGACGATGAATATGCCACATGGGTAACTCATGTGTGAACCTGACGATCGGTGGTCTTAAGATGCACCACCCGTGTGTTCGGCACCATCCATACACAGGAGCCCCACATAGCAGTTCAAGTGAGGCTGACCGGAGACAGAGACAAAATGCTGGAGTAACTCAGCGGGACAGGCAGCATCTCTGGAGAGAAGCAATGGGTGACGTTTTGGGTTGGAACCCTTCTTCAGAAGGGCCTGAGGAAGGATCTCAACCTGAAACATGACCCACTCCCATGTCAGACTCTTGTCTCGAACTGAAATGTCAGCCATGATCAGTCATGATCGCATTGAATGGCGGTGCTGGCTCGAAGGGCCGAATGGCCTACTCCTGCACCTATTGTCTATTGTCCATTGTCTATTGTCACCCATTCCTTCTCTCCAGAGATGCTGCCTGTCCCGCTGAGTTACTCCAGCATTTTGGGTCTGTCTCCGGTGTAAACCAGCATCTGCAGTTCCTTCCTACTCAACCTAATATCATACTGTTTCCCTTCAAATGTACAATTTTCCAGTCCTGGCATCATCATTGTAAATTTCATCTGTACCCATTCCAGCCCAGTCGCATCTGTCCTGTTACAGTACATATCTGATAAGAAGTGAATGCAGTACTGAGGCTGTGATCTAACTATGGTTTAGTTTAGTTTACAGCGGTGGTTCTTAACCTGGGGGTCGGGATCCCCATGGGGGAGGGGGTTCCTTTGGGGCTTTACCGGGGGACATGAAGGGGTCATAAATAACATATCCATTTGTTGAGCCCATGTTTAGGAACCTAACAAAGGTCACATACAGTATTTTGTTTGCGAATGCTCGTGTGCTATTCTAATTGTTGTGTGCTATCTAATCAGGTCATACCATACGCGAGCACAATCAAAAACACACACACAAAATAAAGCAGCTAGTGTGCACTGAAATATACCAGAGTACAGAATATAATGTTACAAAAGCTTATGGGGGCTTTGGAGAGGGTGCAGAAGAGATGTCCTCTTCTTTTAGGGACCGGCTCCCTTCGCAACTCCCTGGTAACACATCCCTTCCCACCCACACCACCCCCTCCCAGGTACCTTCCCCTGCAACTGCAGAAGATGCAACACCTGTCCAAACCCCAACCCCCCCAACCACACCATACCCAAAACTACCAACACCCCCCCACAACCCCTACCAGCCCCCCCCACCACACCCACCACACTCCCCCCACTTCACTATAAGCAAAACCACTTCACTCTGTATCATCAGCAAACTTGCTAACTGCTCAGCGGGTCCGGCTGCGAATAAGAGGTTGGGAGGTCATGTTTGCAGTTGCATAAGAAGATGGTGAGGCCGCGATTCAGAGCACATTGTATCAGCTCCGTGAATCGTAGGAAGCAGAGGACATAAGTTTAAGGTGCAAGGGCAAAATACTTCCTAACAGGAATCCTGAAGGGGTAACTGTTTTTCACACAAAGGTGGTAGTGTATTGAACAAACATAGACACATTAGCAATAAGGGCAGAGTAGGCCAACTACGCCCCTTCGAAGCCTCGCACCGCCTTCAAATATGATCCTCATGGCTTGCATCCTCCAACTCAGTAACCTGTACCTAGCTTCTCTCCATACCCCCCTGATCCCTTTAGCCACAAGGGCCACAAAATCTAACCTCCCTCTTAAATATAGCCAATGAACTGCCCCAACTACCTTCTGTGGCATGAGAATCCACAGATTCACCACTCTCTGTGTGCAAACAAATGATACTTCTCATATCCGTCCTAAAAGACTTGCACATTCCCTCCCCCCCCCCTTAACCTTAAGCTGTACCCCTTGTTCGACTTCGCCAACACTCGGCGAACAATCTTCCTCATCTAGCACCCAACCCCCTCTAACAATTTGTAACGTCTTTTATCAAAGATTCCGCGAACCACCAACGATCTTCCCCTACCAACCCACCCGTCCTCTACAGTCATAGCAGTCTTCCAGTCCCTCCGCCCCCTAACCCACCTACAGGCCCACACTTCCCCAACCACAACCAAACACACACCCTCAACGACCCCCCTCGATCTTTCCCCCGATTCACACACCCCACATTCCCTCTAATTCCAGCGAGTACAGCCGATGTCTATCCAGTCTTTCCCACCACCTCGTACCCCCACAACCTAACAACCACCGTCCCCCACCTAACCCTCACAAACCACCCCACCACCACCACCACCCCACACCCCCCCCAACTCCACCACAAACCACCCCCCCCACCCCACCCCACACCCACCACACACAACCACCGCTCCCCACAAACCACCCCTACCCACCCCCCCACACCTGTCATATGGAAGTCCTCGCCATCCCAGGAATCAGTCTGGTGAACCTTCTCTGTATTCACCACCACTGCTCCCCCTACCGAACTACGCCCGTAACCCCCCCCCCTACAAACCACCTCCAGCCCATCCCGTCCATAACCCGCCCCCCCCCACCAACCCCACCACCCCCCCACCCCCCCCCACCCCCACTTCCCCCTAACTAGCTCCACCCAACCCCTCCCCCGCCCCACACACCATGGGCCACCCACCAGCGCCACGACTCCCACCTCCCACCACCCCCCACATCAACCCACCAGATACCCCCCCCAACCCCCCACCTTACCCACCTACCATCCCTAACACCACACCCTCCTTCCCCTCCAACCTCCAACACCCCCACCCCCCCAACCACACCACCCCTCCACCACCACCCCCCTCCCCCCCCCCACCCCCGCCCCTCCCACCACAACGCCCCGTGCCAAACGCACACGCCGCCAAAAAAACCACCGAACACCTCCCCCCCCGCCAACCTCCACACCACCCACCCTTACCCAATCGCCCACCCCACTTCCTACCAAGACCCTCTCCCCTCACACCCCCCATATAACGAAACCCATACCCCCACTCTCTCCCCCCCCAACATACCCACGCCGCCATACCCACAGGACCACCACCGCTAGACCCGAATACAAACCCCACCGCCGAACACCACCCTCCCACCCACACCTCAAACCCAGCACCACACAAACAATTGCCTACCAAGACCCCCCCACCCACCCAAAACCCCCACCCCAACTCACCAAGCGTCGCTTCACCCACACACCCCACACCCACCAAACTCTGCAACCCACCAACCCCCCGACAAACCCTACACCCCATCGGTCCCAAGCCCCCGAAACCCACACCTCACCCACCCACTCCACCCCCCCTTCGCGTAGACCCCCCCACCAGCACACCAACATCCTTTACCCTTACCCTTACCTCCTCTACCCCACCCCCCACCCCACAACCCAACAACCAACCACCCCCTACCCACAGCCCGAACCCCGCCCAACACCCACCCTACCAACCCCCCGCACCCCCCAAACCCACCCACAACCCCAACCAAACGGCGCCATCACACCCACCCCACACCAACCACCCACCGACACTCACGCATCACCCACCCACCCACAGCCACTCGACCCCCCAAACCAACTGCCGCATAACCAGCACTAACCCAGTTCCCACCTAGCAAAAAGCCCCAACCCATACCCACCTCTCACCTTCCACCACAAACTCCCCCCAAACCCCCCCACCACCCACTCCCACACCTGCGGACCGCCCCTACCATGCCCACCGCCTCACACACCAACGGGACCACCCTCCAGACCACCCAGACGCCCACCAGCCACTCCCCCCACCCCCACCACCCCTCCAAAACCACCCAACCCACCCACACACACCACCCCTCCCCCACACCCACCACACACCCCCAAACCATAACAAACCAACCAACCAACACCCCAAAAAACCCCCACCCCCCCCACCCACCCATCCCACCAATCCCCACCACCCCCCGAATCCCCCTCCACCCTCCCACCACCCCCCCCCCAACACCCACCCACCCCGCCCCCACCAATACCCTCACCCCCCCCCACCCCATCCCCCTCACCAACCCAACCCCAAACCTCCCAGACTACAACCCCATCCACCTCACACCCCACCACCCCCCCAAATTCACCACCACACAACCGCCCCCGCAACCCCCCTAAACCACCAACCACACCCCCAATCACCCCCCCCCCAACCAAACCGATCCTCAAACCCAACCCCACCCACCCACCCAACCACCACCACCCCGAACCACACCCCTTTCACCCCACACATCATTCTACCAAGCCCACCCCACTACCGGACCTACCTTACCACCAGACCGCGATCCGATCCCACCCCAACCCGCCACCAACCACCAACCAACCACCCCCAACCCCAGCCATACCCCAAAGCGCGCGCGCGAAATCCCCACGACCCCACACCCACACCCCCCCCCACAACATCCCACCCACACCCCCACCCACCACCATTCAACCAGTTCTCCAACACACGCCCAACCCCCCCCCCCGCACACCCAAACCACCCTACCCAACACCCACCCCCCCACCCCACTACATCCAAACCCCCCGCCCCAACACCACATCCCCGCGCCCCACCACCCCATCCACCCCCATACCCGCGCATACCCTCGTTAACCCCCGCACCCAAATGGCCCCCCAATACCACACCGACAAAAACACCCCCCCCGTACCCCACAAGACCCCCTACCCCAACCTCAACCTCCCCCCACACCCCACCACTCCAATACCCACAAAAACCCACCCCACACCCCAACCCACCACCCCACCACCCCCACACCCGCCACACACCCCCCACCGCCCCGACCTCCTCCACAATAGACCACCCCCAACACCTCCTACACCACCCCAGCCACCACTACAACCCAACAAGAGCCACAACCACCCCCCGAACATCACACGACCCTACGACCGCCCCAACTAACCACCACGCAACCCCATACACCAAACCGCCCGCACCCACCACATCCCACGCCCCACCCCCAAAACACCACACCCAACTTCGACCCGCTCCACCACACACTACACCACACCCCCGCCTAGCCAACTCGCACGCCAAAACCACCACAGCAAACACAACCCCAGAATTCCCCATACCAAATACCCTCTACACACCCCACCACTCCACTCACAAACAACCCCCCCTACTAACCCCCCCCCAAGTGCCCAAACACCCCACGCCCACAACCCACAACCACAAAAAACCCCCCACACCCCTCACCCCCCACCTACCCCCCCTCGACCGCCAACCAAGCCCAAAACCTCCACCCTACACCTACCCCAACCACGACAACCACCCCCAAAACCCTCCAAAACCAGCCTCCACCAAGCCACCACCTCCCCACCCTGCCCAACTCCCCCTACACCACCCAACCACCAAAGCCCCACCCCCCTCTACCCCCCCACCACAACCCAACCCCCTCCCCCGCTCCCCCAACCCCACCCCCCCACCTCCCCATGCTCTCCCACCACCTCTATCACCCCCCCGCCACCCACCCACACACCGTCACACACACCTCGAGCCCTCCCACCAACACCCATCAGCCCATCTGCTCCCGCAACCACACCACCCTCCACCCCGACCCCACCCCCCCCCAGCCCTCCCGCTCCAAAGGCCCCCGCCCCCCTAATCCTCAGCCATACACCCCCCACCACCTCACCCCGCCCCCACGCCCCAACCGCACCCCCTCCCCAGTACCTTCCCCGCAACTGCAGAAGAATCCAACACCAGTCCCAGTACCTCCTCCCTCGTCCTGACCAGGGGACCCTGACAGTCCTTTCAGGTTAGGCAAGGTTCACTTGCAGCCTCCTCCAACCCCCATCTAAACGTATCCGCTTATTCCAAGATGTGGACTCTTATACATCGGCGAGAACCAAACGCAACTGGGCGAGTCGTTTCACTGAACAAACCATCGCGCCCAGCCCGCGAGACCCAACCTATCTCCCGGTTGCCAAACACTTTAATTCTCCTTCCCATATCCCACACTACCTTTCTTCTCGGTCACCTCCAGTGTCTCTATGAGGCTAAATGCAATTGGAGGAACACACCTCATATTTCGCTTGGGCAGCTTACCAGCCCAGTGTATGAATATGATTTCTCTCATTCAGGTAGCCCGGCATTCCCTCTCTCTCTATCCCTCCCCCACCAAGTCGCACCAGCTTCTCCTTCTCACCAACAAACAGCTAACAATGGCCATGGTTCCATTATAATCGTTACCTTTTTGCATCTTTCATTCATTTGATTTTTATCTCTCTACATCTGGTGCAGCGGACATCACTACTGTCCACCGCGTTTCATAATCTAGAATAGTTCTTTATTAATGCAAACCCTTTTATTCTCCGAGGAGGGAATGTACCTCTATTATTCTCGCTGACGTTTACATCCCTCCCCCCACCCAAGCCTGCGTACGTGAGATGCAAACGCAACCTCGCTGACAGGTATGAGACTAGAAGAGAGACTTTGGTAAATTGGTTTTGGGGGATTTTAAAAGGCTAACCTCAGCCGTGAACTTCCAAAGTACTGATTTCATGGTTTACCTGCCCCACCAGACGGGAGGAGAACACTAGATCACTGTTATTCTTCAATCAAAGAACGGCATATCGCCTGTTCCCCGGGGGCTCTGGTCTCTCTGATCACTGTTTTAGTTAACTTAATTCCGACCTGCAGGCCAGAAACTAAAAATCTGCTGAGCCTGTGGTTCAGAACAACGATGAAAAGGTGGACAAGCGAGGGCATTAAAAATCTACAGTCCTGCTTCGACTGCACAATTGGATGGTGTTTTCAGGGAAGCATCCACAAGCCTTGCTCAACGAATATAAGACACTGTTGTGAGGGATACAGTGATTAAACCCCACTATTGTAAGGTGCTTTAAAGAGGATTCAAACCAATAGGCGCAGGGAGAGGGTTCTGACCACAGCTGTTGTATAAAAGCTACCAGGACCCTTCCTTGAGTAAGAAGTGATAGATGTTTAGCGGTAGAAGGGAGTGATGTAGATAGATCCCTATCAGTAGTAGAATGGGGTGATGATGGGCCCTTGTCACTATAGCTTAGCTTTTGTGCTGATATAGGGAACTGAGAGAGTTCAGTTGGAGGTGAGTAAAACTAGGATAGGTCATGAATCAAATGAGCATGGCTTAATTAAATAAATGAATATTACAACACCCCCTGATCAAGAATACTGCTCATTACCATGCAACATGCGATGTATGATGTGGGAGGTATGGGGGAAGTATACCTACAGGTTGTCCACCTCAGTGTCTGATTGGACGGGTCAAAGGAGGGAGGATGGATGTAGGAATCGTGTGTATAAATGGGTTTACCTTCTGACTTCGGGTGTGTCTCAACTGGAGAGGCACCCGACTCTGCAGACTCGAAAATAAAGAATCTCTTGCTTCCACGATTTTTAGTCTTTGAGTAGTGGATTGTGAGAACACATCGCATATCTCACACTGTGACATCATATGTCAGCTTTTGTGGAGGACAGTTTGCATTCCCACTAGGATCCGGATCTGGTTCAACAACGACAAAGCCCTGGTTTATAGCAGAATTCAGACAGCTCCGCCAGTCTAAAGATGGGCCACAGGAGCAGGGATGCAGGACCTCTACAGGCAGGCCAAAGTACATGCTGGAGAAGAGGAATCAGAGCTGCCAGGAAAGGATGCTCTGAGAAGTACTTGAGGAGCAAGTTCTCAGACTAGGATTCTTCTTCAGTTTTGGGAAAGGGCATGCAGAAATCACCAGCTACGAGGAAAATCCCACGTTCCACGGACAAGCGTCAGCTGACCAAACGACCTGAATGAGTTCTACTTGCAGGTTCGATAAATGAAACATAACCCTGGTACCAACTCCCACTACAACTTCACACCTAATCACAGTCTGACTTCCAGTCTGCAAAGACTGGCCCTCGTCCACTTACCACCACCTCCGTGCTGCCCATCATCAGTCCGGCACTTCTCCATCATCAACTATAGCAATAGAGGATGTGGAGAGGATGTTCAGAGACAGAAGAGCCGGAATTCTCCAGGGACCGGACAATGTTTCCCCATCTACTCTTGTCCAAACAACTGGCATGGTTCTACACAGACATTTTAACCAAGTCCCTCAAACATGGACTGTCCTGCATGCTTCAAAGTCTCCACTATTGTCCCTTTACCCAAAAAAGGCAAGGATTACTTGTCTAATGGACTTCTGGCCTGTCGCACTGGACTCTGCAGTCATGAAGACCCTTGAAAGGCTTGTGCTGGCCCAGCTGAAAAATGGTCACAAACTCCTTGATGGACCCCGTGCAGTTTGCATAATCGGCCAATAGATCTGTGGATGATGCATTCAGCCTGGGCCTGCACTTCATTCTCCAGCACCTAGACCGCCAGGGGGACACTTATGCAAGGATTTTGTTTGTGGATTTTAGCTCTGCATTCAACACCATTGTGCCCAGAGCTACTACACTTCAACTATCGAGTTGACTGTGCCTGAACCCCTCTGTCAGTGGATCACCAGCTTCCTGACAGACAGGAAGCAGCATGTGAGGCTGGGAAAGCACATCTCGGACACGCAGATCCTCAGCATAGGAGGCACCGCAGTGCTGCGTACTCTCCTCTCCCTTACTCTTCTCTACACCACGACTGCACCTCCACCAAACACCTCTGTCAAGCTTCTCAAGTGCTCGCGGAGACACAACCCTGATTGGGACTGATCCAGGATGGGGAGGAGGAATCTTGCCTACAGACAGGGAAGTGTCACAGCTGGCGGCCCTGGTGCCCATCGCAAAACCTGGAGCACAATGCTCTTAAGAGGTGGAACTGATTGTAGACTTTAGGGAGAGCTCCCCCTCCTTCCACCCCAACTCACATCAAACAACCACCACAGTCACATCGTGGAGTCTTTTAAAGTTCCTGGGAACATCAATCTCCAAGGACATTAAGATGGGGGGCCACCCGACTCCACAGTCAAAAAGGCCCCAACCCAGAGGATTTGTACTTCCTGCGGCAGACTGAGGAAACACAATCTGCCAAGGCAATGATGGTCCAATTCTACACGGCCATCGTAGAGTCTGTCCTCATACCTTCTCATCATGGTTGGTTTGGGCTCAGCCCACCAAGCACGACCACCTGAGGCTGCAGCGAATCGTCCCGATCAGCTGAGAAGGTTATTGGCTGCAACCTTCCCTCCATTGATCAACTGTACACTGCAAGGGCCAGGGAAAGCGAGTGGGTAATATCATCTTCTGACCCCACTCCCTGACCATAAACTCTTTGAATCATTTCCCTCTGGAAGGCGACTCCGACTGTCAAAGCTGCCAAAGCCAGACATAAAAACAGCTTTTTTTCCACGAGCAGTAGTTCTACTCAATAACAAAATCTGTAGCCTCCTCTTGCTCTGGTGTTTTATTTCATTCACATGTTTAAACTATAATGGTTATTATTAATGTTTAATGTTTTATGTGTCATTCCTAACTTTGCTGTATGTCATGTGGTCACTTGCGGGCGGAGCACCAAGGCAAATTCCTGGTATGTGAATACTAGTCCAATAAACAGCAGTTAATTAATTAATTAATTAATTAATCGTCTATTCTCTCGTTTGCCTATCTCATGAGTTTCAGTCTTAAGAAGGGGTCTTGACCCAAAACGTCACCCATTCCTTCTCTCCAGAGATGCTGCCTGTCCCGCTGAGAATACTCCATTTATTGGTGTCTTATCTTGAGTGTAAACTACATCTGCAGTTCCTTCCTACACATTTACCAGAACACAGTGTGGATAAGAGGGTACAAGCTGTAAGGAGAGGTTGACTAAGCTGGATTGCTTTGCCTGGAGTGCCACAGGCTGATGGAGACCTACAGAAGTATATAAAATAATGAGAGGCCTAAATAGTGTTTGACAGTCAGAATGCCAAAGAGCAGAGGAAGGGGCATAATTTGAGGCGAGAGGGCCAAAGGAGGTGTGCGAGGCAAGTTTTTATTACACAGAGAGTGGTGGGTGGCTGGAAACGCGCTGCCAGGGGTGGGATGTGGGATTAGATACAGTAGGGACATTTTTAGAGGCTTCAGACAGACACATGGATACGCAGAGATTTGGAGGATATGATCACGTGCAGGCAGACGGATCAAGTTTAATTTGGCATCACATTGGCGTGGACACTGTGGGCCAAAAGGGCCTGATCCTGTTGCTGTACTGTTCCACGTACAAACATGGAACTGCAGATGCTGGTTTGCAAAAAAGACACAAAGTGCTGGGGTAACTCGGTGGGTCAGGCAGCATCCAGGAGACATGGATGGGTGACTTTTTGGGTCGGGACCCTTCTCCAGACTGATTGTGGGGGAAGCGATGTCGGGACCCTTCTTCAAACTATTTGTTCCTCTCCGACCCCCCCCCCCCCCACGATCATATCCAAAGAAGAAAGGGTCCCCGACACGTTACGTTACCTATTCATGTTCTTCAAATTGCTGCCTGTATTGTCCTATGTTCTATGCAATCAGGGTCCCGCCTAACTAGTGTTAGACACAAAATGCAGGAGTAACTCAGCGGGGCAGGCAGCATCTCTGGAGAGAAGGAATGGGTGATTTCGAGTTGAGACTCTTCTTCAGACTGAGAGTCAGGGGAGGTGGAAATGAGAGATATAGACAGTGGAGAAATATAGAACAAATTAATGAACGCTATGCAAAAAAGTAACAATGATAAAGGAAGCAGGCCATTGTTAGCTGTGGGCTAGGTGAAAACGAGTTGCAGACAATGAGACTCGTACCAGCTTCAAAGACATCCTGTTTGAGTCTCATTGTCTGAGACTCCCTGACAACGAAGAAGGTGTCGACCTGAAATGTCACCTAATTCCTATTCTCCAGAGATGCTGTCAGGACCCGCTGAGTTACTCCAACTTTTGTGTCTATCCGGTTTTAAACCTGCATCCACAGTTCCTCACTACCACATTGTCAAAGGCCTGCTGTGCCCCATCCAAATGCCTGAAAAATGGGCAGCGGTTCACCCACCCAGAGCAGGCCCAAGCCTCTTTGTGCCACCACAGAGCTGAATCTGAAATGTCTAGTTCCACTTTAGTTTACTTTAATTGTAATCATCTAGAGTCTTTTCAGTTGACTGGTTAGCACGCAACAAAAAGGTTTTTCACTGTACCCCTGGTACACGTGACAATAAACTAACCTAAACTAAGAGTAACTTGCGTCTTTAGACTTTAGATATACAGCACGGAAACAGGCCCTTCGGTGCCTCTCCTAAGTGTGGGCAATAATAGACAATAGACAAATAGGTGCAGGAGTAGGACCGTTTGGCCCTTCGAGCCAGCACCGCCATTCAATGTGATCATGGCTGATCATCCCCAATCAGTACCCCCCCCGTTCCTGCCTTCTCCCCATATCCTCTGACTCCACTATTTTTATAAGAGCCCTATCCAGCTCTCTCTTGAAAGCATCCAGAGAACCCGCCTCCACCCCACCGCCCTCTGAGGCAGAGAATTCCACAGACCACTTGCTGGGCCACAGACACATAATGTGGCTCCTCATCGTAAGCTGCTGTCTCACCGTCTCTTTGTGTGGCAGCTGCATTCATATCCATTGCGATGTGTAAACTGGCTCATTGTGGGCTGAAAAAATACACTAAAAGTAAGTCCTTTCAGGTTAGGCAAGGATTCCTTGCACCTCCTCCAACCTAATCTACTGTAATCCGTTTGTTCAAGGTGTGGACCTATTACACGCGGAGACCCAACGTAGACTGGGCGATCGTTTTATGCTGAACACCTTCGCTCAGCCTGCCTGAATGTATCTGATCTCCTGGTTGCTGAACACTTTAACTCCCCTTCTCCATTCCCACACTGACCTTTCTGTCCTATCACTCCTCCACGTGTCAGAGTGAGGTTAAACATCATTGGAGGAACTGCAGCATCTCATATTTTACTTGGGAAGCTTACAACCCAGAGTTGGCATGAATATTGATTCTCTAAGCATGTAACCCTTGCATCCCCCCCTCTCTCTCTCAGCCCTCCCCCACCCAAGTCGTACCAGCTTCAAAGTCGTCTTGTTGAGTCTCATGTCTGTAACTCGTTTTCACCTAGCCCACAGCTAACAATGGCCTGTTTCCTTTATCATATCTTTTGCATATCTTTCATTCATTTGGTCCTATATCTCTCTACATCACCGTCCATATCTCCATTAATGAACTGTACACTGCAAGGGCCAGGAAGCGAGCGGGCAAGATCATCTCTGACCCCTCTCACCCTGGCCACAAACTCACTTTGAATCACTTCCCTCTGGAAGGCGACTCCGGACTGTCAAAGCCGCCACAGCCAGACATAAAAACAGCTTTTTTCCACGAGCAGTAGTTCTACTCAATAACCAAAAATCTGTAGCCTTCTTTTGCTCTGGTATTTTATTTAATTCACATGTTTTAATATTAATGTTTAATGTTTAATGTGTCTGTCACTGTATGTTGTGTCTGTCACTGTATGTTGTGCTGTACGAATGTTGTGTTGTTACTTGCGGGCGGAGCACCAAGGCAAAATCCTTGTATGTGAATACTTGGCCAATAAACATCAATTAATTAATTAATTAATTAATTAATCGTCTATATCTCTCGTTTGCCTATCTCGTGAGTTTCAGTCTTAAGAAGGGTCTCGATCCAAAACGGTCACCCATTCCTTCTCTCCAGAGATGCTGTCTGACCTACTGAGTTAGTTTTTTTGTGCCGGTTTTAAACCAGCATCTGCAGATCCTTCATACACATAACATTTTAGTACCTTCTGTGAGCGATTGAGACATAGATGGTGACACTGCATTAGATATAAAAACTTTCAAGATATAAAAAAGAGATTAATGGCCCGCACTTGTCTCAGTATCTCTTTTTAACATTTACAGCATCTGCAGTTTCTTTGATTTTCTCTAAATATTGGATAATATTCCATGCAGTAATTCAACCCAGCAAGGGTAACTTATTAAAGAGACGCTTGCAGCGATAAACAACGTTGTTGTGGCTTTGTCCATGGAGACAGACAGACAGACAGACAGACAGACAGACTGCCAACAAGCTCCACACCGAACAACGAGTGACAACTATCCACAGCAATCTGTCTCTCAATACTCAAGAGCTTTCTTCCCCCTTATCTCCCCCCCGCACGCACAATCAGTCTGAACAAGGGTCCCCGATCCGAATCGTTCACCTATCCATGTTCTCCAAAGATTCTGCCTGACCCGCTGCAGTTACTCCAGCACTCTGTGTCATTCTGTTCTAAACAGCATCGGACACAAGGAACTGCAGATGCTAGAATATACATCAAATGACACAAAGTGTGGAGTAACTCAGCAGGTCAGGCAGCAATCACTTCTTCTTATTCTTCTTCCTCTTCTTCCTCTTCTTTCCTCTTCTTCCTCCTCTCCTCCTCTCCTCTTCATCCTTCTCCACCTCTTCCTCCTCTTCCACGCTCTTCCTCTTCCTCTTCCTCTTCTCTCCTCTTCCTCTTCTTCCTCTATCCTCTTCCTCTTCTTCCTCTTCACTCCTCGTCCATCTTCCTCTTCCGTCTTCTTCCTCTTCCTCTTCTTTCCTCTTTTCCTCATCCCCTCTTCTTCCTCCTTCCTCTTCCTCTTCTTCCTCTTCCTCTTCTTCCTCCTCCTCTTCCTCTTCTTCCACTTCTTCCTCATCCCCTCTTCCTCTCCTCTTCTTCCTCTTCCTTTCCTCTGCTCCTTCCTCGCCTCTTCCTCTTCCTCTTCCTCTTCCTCTTCCTCCTCTTCCTCCTCTTCCTCCACTTCCTCCTCTCCTTCCTCCTCTTTCCTCTTCCTCCCTTCCTCTTCTTCCTCATCTCTTCCTTTTCTTCCTCCTCTCCACCTCTTCCTCCTCGTTTCCTCCTCTTCCTCTTCTCATTCTCTTCCTCTTCCCCCATCTCCTCTGCCTCCTCCTCTTCCGCCTCCTGAGCTTGAATGCCATATCGCAAGAAGAACAAGGCAGCATCTCTGGAGAACATGGAAAGGCAACTTTCCGGTCAGGACTCTCCTTCAGCTGACTGTAGTAGGAAGAGAGAAAGCTGAAAAGAGATGGTGGGGGCAAGACAAAGCCCAGGCAAGTGATAGGTGGATTACCGAGTGGGGTGGAGGGGGTGGGGGGGTTTCAATGGAATTGGGTGGACAAAGAACAGAGATGGGATGGAACCAAAGGGCTGTGAGAGAAGATACGGAGAATGAGAAGTCAGGGAAAAGGGATAGAGTTTAGTTTAGTTGATTTTTGTCACATTACCTAGTAACTATAAAAGCTACAACAAAAAGCCTACATGATTACAACAAAACCAGTCCACGGTGTATGGATACAAAATAACGGTAGGAACATTTAGTGCAGGGGTAAAGTCTGATGTTTCAGGTCAAAGAGTTATGGAGCGTCTCACTGTACGAGCTAATTCAGGTTCTCCCGAGTTTCCCCTGATTTGAAGCTTGGAGATTTACGGTAATGGCCGCGCGTCGGTACTTGGGGCACTCGTGTATATTTTTCAACACGTTGACAAAATCTTCACGAGTCTTCACGAGCTTACGCGTTTCCCCGATACCTGCCGTTAGCGTACGAGCCGCTAAGAACGTCCCGAGCCTCCGACGTACCCGCTAAGGTAATCCTATGGTGTTTACCACAAGTTTGGATTTTTTTTTAAACCCGGGAGAGCTCTGAATCAGCTCGTACAGTGGGACAGCCCCTTCAAAGAGTCAAACAGTGTGGAAACTGGCTCTTGGACCACACCAACCAACATTTTTCATCTACACTAGACTCACCCCGCCTGCAATTGTCTCCATATCCTTCATACCTGTCCTATTCCGTGTAACCTGTCTAAATGTTTCTTAAATGGTGGGATATCCCACCTCAACTATACCCTCCCAGGCAGCTTGTTCCATACACCCAACCACACCTTTTGTGAAAAAGATACTCTTAATCCTAATTAAATCCTTTTCCCATCCACTTAAACCTATGCCCCCCTTGTCTTCGATTCCCATACCTCGGGCAATAGATCTACCCGATCTATTCCTCTCATGATTTTATTTATACTCCTCTATAAGATCTCCCCCTCAACCTCACGTGCTCCAAGGAATGGAGGACCCAGCCGACTCAACCTCTCCCTGTAGCTCCACCCTCTAGTCCCTGGCAACATCCTCGTAAATCTTCTCTGCACCTTTTCCGCTTGTACAACATCTTTCCTATAAACATTGCCCAGAATTGACACAATATTCTAAATGGCGGTCCTCACTGACCTCTTATACAACTGCAACATGACCTCCCAACTTTATACTCAATACTCCTTCTCGGTTGAGACCGCTTCTTCAGATTCTCCGGTCAATGGAAGGGAGGTTGGTTTTGTGTGATGGTCTGCAATGTCCATAACACTCGCAAGCTATTTGCAGTCTTGCTGGATCTGGTTCCCAAAACCATGCAGTGATCATCCCGATAAATTGCTTTCCACAAAGCATCTGTAGAAGTTGGTGAAGAGGTTTTGTTGGGAAATGAAATACCTTTCTAAGCTTTCTAAGGAAGTTGGTGTGCATGGGACTGGGATGCTGGGGAGGGGGGCTTACAGGGCAGCTGGGTGGATGAAAGCTGAGTGAAAGAGACCCAGAGTGGGTCAGATAAAAGAGCAAAGATGATTTGGGTATAGAGCAAGGAGGTCCTACTGCATTTTGTGTGCATTTGGTCTACTAATTTGTGAAGGACATGTCTTGGCTATTGAGGGAGTGCATCGATATTCACCAACAACCGGTTAATTCCCAGGATGAGGACTGTCATAGGATGAAAGAATGGATCGCATATATTCACGGGAATTTAGAAGCCATATGAGAGGATCTTATAGAAACATAGATAATTCTTAAGGGATTGGGACGAAGGCTAGATGCCAGGAAAAATGTCCCCCATGTTGGGAAGTCAAGAACCATGGTCACAGTTTAAGAATAAGGGTAGGCATTTAGACTGAGATAGAACAAACTTAATATTCAAGAGAGTTAGATTAAGCTCTTTGGCTAACGTTTGTGGGATATTGTGGGGAAGAACTGAGCTGTCCATCATTTTGTCTTCAACATGGGCAGGCACTTCACTCTGAGAATTGACTTTTGACCATAAGGCCACCACACCAGGCCTGCTTAGCATAGAGTCAAAAGTTCCGCTATTACATAGACGAGCTTATGAACTAAAGTCAACACCGAGATTTTCTAATCTTCCCCCAAAAAAACCGATAAAGAAGCCTGTTTCTCCGTGGAAATTACTGAATGCTGGATCACAATAGTTTAAACACTGTATAACAAGTGTGTGTGACACCTGGCCTTCTAGCTAACAAAAATGACATTTAAAAAGCCGCATAGGCTTGTATTGTGAGGACAGTCTCATCTCCTGGTCCGAGATCACTGATGCAATTATAAAGAAAGCCATCAGTGACTTCTACTTCCGTGAGAAGATTACGGGAGCGGTAAGGTCAAGGAGGACTCGCTCCAAAACTTCTACAGGTGCACAGTAGAGACTTGCTGACCGGGCATGTGGCTTTGTTCGGCAACTGAGCGCTCCAGACAGCGAAAAGACTACAAAAAGTAGTAAACACCGCCCAGTCCGTCATCGGCTCTGACCTCCCTACATCGAGGGGGATCTAAAGGCTGGCCAGGCATCATCAAGGACCCACACACCACCCAGCCACACACACAGCCCCCCGCAAACCTTCAGGTAGAAGGTACAGGAGCCTGAGACACGCAACGGACCCGGTTTTCAGAAATAGCTACTTCCCCACATGGCCATCAGGCTAATTAAACCTGGCTCGGACAAAACTCTGAACATTAATACCCTTTATCTGTTTATTTTTGCACTTTAATAATCGGTTTATTTATTCATGTGGTATATATTTATATAATAGTATATGGACACACTGATCTGTTTCTGTATCCAGCCTACTATGTTTCCTGTTGGCTGTAGCAAAGCAACAATGTCATTGTCCAATCGGGACACACGACAATCCCCCCCCCCCCCCCCCCCCCCCGGAGGAATGGGGATGGCGGGCTGCCCTGGCACTGCGCTCCCCCCCCCCCCCGTGTGCAGTCCGTCTGTTTTTCTTTTTTTTGTTGTTTTTCTTGTCTTGTTTTAGCGTTAATTTGAGTTATTATGTAGTGTAGTGTGTAGGAGGGTGGGAGAAAACGTTCTTGGTCTCTCCTTTTTGGGGGGACTCTCGCCTTTTCTTGTCGTATTCCCCCGTCTCCGTCTGCGCTAGGCCTATCGCGGAGCTACAGCCTCCACCTGCGACCGACCCGAGGCTCCGGAGCACAGCCAGCCAGGACTTACAGCGCGTGGCTGGCCGACTGTGGCGGGTTGGCGTTCCGCGGCCCGACTCGAGCTGTGGCGGCTTTCCGGTGGCGGTGGCGGCGGCAGCGACTTCGGAGGCCCAGCCGAGGGCCCAGTGACGACATCGTCGGAGCTCGCAGGTCACAGGGTCGGTTGACCTGTTTTTCGGAGCCCCGCGGCAACAGCCTGCGGCCGATGGACTGGAGGCGCAGCTTCGGCAGCTTCGACCGCCCCGGCCGCGAGTTGGGACCGCCCGCTCGCGGAAGCGCGGTTCACTCCCGGGACTTATTTACAAACAATCACCCGTTGCGGTCCCACACATCGGAGCCCCGGGTCGTCCTCAGCCGCAATAAGAGGAATAGGAAAAGGGAAGAGACAAAGACGAGATTTTGGCCTTCCATCACAGTGAGAGGTGTCTGTGAACTCACTGTGGTGGATGTTAAATATGTGTTTATGTGTGTTTTTGTTATTTACTATATGTATGATCTACAGGCTATGAAATTTCGTTCAGACCGCAAGTCTGATGACAATAAATTTTCCATCCATCCAAACTCTCTGAAATCTTGTCTGACAAGTTATTGCTAACAAAGTAGCTACAGTTGATAATCACTCACGTCTAGAGGTTAAATTATTCCAACCAAGGAGTCAGGGAATATGGGGAGACGGCAGACGGGTACTGATTGTGGAATGATCAGCCCAAGATCACATGAAAGGCGGTGCTGGCTCCGAAGGGCCGAATGGCCTACTCCTGCACTATTGTCTATGTAAAGGAGTTGAAATGTGAAGCTGAGAGAGGGACACAGATGAAAGGGAAAGGTGACGGTTGGGAGAAAAAAAGAAAGGGGTAGGATAGTGGCAGAAAAGTGTCGGGAGAGGCTCAGGAAAAGAGAGGGCCAGGGGGGTGTTACATAAAACATGAAAATTGGCAGATTACTAGAAGTAGTTCAGAGAGAAATCGACTGCGATCTTATAATCCTGAAGACTCACACGGGCACATTTCTCCTGAGGGAACTTGGACGCTTAGTTGAATATTTAACAACAATCCGGGTGTTTTGTGTCAGCTTTATTTTAAAAACTATATAATTAACTATTGAACTTCCACAACAACCTGGTGGCGGTCACGGTGGCGCAGCGGTAGAGTTTTCCGCCTTACAGCGAATGCAGCGCCGGAGACCCGGGTTCCATCCCACAACGGGCGCTGTCTGTACGGAGTTTGTACGTCTCCCCGTGACCTGTCACGGGTTTTATCCTCTGAGATCTTCGGATTTTCCCCCTTCCCACACTCCAAAGACGTACAGGTTTGTAATAATTGGGCTTAGTGTATGTATAAATTGCCCCTAGAGTGTGTGGGATAGTGTTAATGTGCGGGAATCGCTGGTCAGGCAAGGACCCGGTGGCCGAGGGCCTGTTTCCGCGCAGTATCTCCAAACTAAACTAAAATGAACTCGGGTCTGTGATTGCTGGCCTGGGCCTGGGCCTGGGCCAACCGGGATACTAGTTCAGCAACTTGCCCATCGTTCCTGCCGACATACTTAAGCCCCGGTCCCACTTTCCACGACCTAATTTGGCGACCTCTGCCGAATTTGCACCCTTGACTCATACTCGCAGCATGGTCCCCGCAAAGTCCGAGGAGGTTAGAGGTCCTTCGAACTCTTCCTCCTGCTCCTGATGTCTCCCCGCGTACTCGTGGCCTCAAGCACAAGAGGCGAAGTTTAAAAAAAAAACCCCAGCCCGATAAAAAAGTCCACGAGTATAAAAAAAAGGTCGGCATGAAAAATTGATACTTTTCACTTGTAGGTAGGTCGTAGGTAGGTCGTAGTAGGCTCGAGATGGTAGTCCCCGTAAGATAGTCGTAGGTAGTTCGTAGGTCGGGAACTGGCCCAAAAAAATGCAAACATGACAACATTTTTTATCATGTGATCATTTTCACTCATAGTTGTCGTAGTTTTGGTCTTAAGGTGTGGAAGACTGAGTTGAGGGGGTCGTAAGGATGTCCGTAGACATAGTCGTAGGAGGTCGTAGAGGTCATAGGGCTTTTATTGGCGAGTCAACACAACCTTGAACATTTTTTTCCAACTCGTCCTAGAGGTCTTCTAAACTCGTGATTAGGTCAACCAAGTGGGACAGGTTCCCTCTTAGCATGAGCAAAACCTATGTCAACAGCAGACTAGAACAAATTGTTCCTATCAACACTTGGTTTAATTCTGTTTCCGCAACACAACTTCACTTAAAACGCAAACTTGGCATTTCAATCATCAACGACACGCAGAAAAAAAAAAGGGATTTTAATACTGACAAAGCCTTTCAGTGATGTTGAGACAAGAACTCTATGGGAACAGGTAAAACACAGGCTGCTTAACATTGCTGTTATTCCGCATTAACGATAAGTCACCAAAACAGCGGTAAGAATTTGCCACAAGGCAAAGTCCATTCACCACAGTTGCAGCAATTTTTCCCTTTAACTTGAAATTGCTGTTGGGTATTGTCAAGTCATAACTCCTTGAATGATGTTCCAACATTCAGGGAGGCTTTTTGCTGCATTAGACCTCGATAGACAGCACACCTCCCGTGTTTAAAGAACACATTTTGGTAAAGAGAGGCTTTCGAACAATCAGTTAACGAGACAGGGAACTGCAGATGCTGCTTTACAAAGCAAGACACAAATGCCGGAGTAACTCTGCGATCAAGCAGCATCTCTGGAGAACATGGATCGTGATCGATTAGGGTGGCACGGGTGGCTGATATAAGTTGCTGCCCTACAGCACCAGAGACACAGGTACGATCCCGACTTCAGGACTTTCTGTCTGTGTGGAGTTTGCACGTTTCCCCTGTGACCGTGTTGGTTCCAGTTGCCTCCAACACCCAAAGACGTACAGGTTTGTAGGTTAATTGGCTTCTGCCAATTGTCAATTGTCCCTAGTGTGTGGTATCGTGCTGTGTACGGGTGGATCATTGGTTGGTACGGACTCAGAGGGCCGAAGGGCTGTTTCCATTGCTGACCCTCTAAAGGGTTTTGGGGGGGGGTGGGGACCAGTTTCGCCAACTAAATAGGGTCGAATTTCCAAAATGTTTGCCTATCCCATGTTCTCCATAGTGCTGGCCTGACCTTCGAGTTACTCCAGCACTTATGTTTTTTATAGAACACACAGATTGTCCCTCATCTCGCACAACACTACCCAAATCTCAATCGTGTCTCCATATCTACTTCTATGAAGAAACTGAGTGCTGTTCATAGCCGACCAAGTTGGCATTCGCCTGCCTCTGGTCCCATAGCCTACTAAAAACCCTTCCTATATCCATTTACTGTCCAAAAGTCTTTCAAAAAATATAATACACTTTATTGTCATTGTAACAACATACAACGAAATGTCAAAGTCGTAATTCTATCAGCTTTCCAATATGGGCTACCCTCCGAGTGAAAAATGGCCCCTGGGGTCCCGAATTGAATCTCTCCTTCTCAGCTTAAAGGGCCTTTCCTTATTTTCCCACTTAGGCGTTTTTTGGGCACTCTCACGACTGCAGCAGATTTTCTCAACGTTGAAAATTGATCGCCGACAGTGGCGACATTTAACTGCTGTTTTGTAAGTGTCATAGGTGTTGTCGTAGGTTTTGCCAGGTGTCGTAGGTTGAATTCCATTACAAATAGTCCCTGCAACCACCTAAAGAGTCACCTAAGTGGGGCAGGCCCATTAGTCTATGCCCTCTAGATTTTGTATACCTACCCTGGTAAAAGCCCGTGAAACGTTCACTTTAAGCATGCAAAGGCATGCACCTCGTGGTCCTTACAACTCAAGATGATCGCCCCTCTCCTCCAACACTCCAAAAGAAAAACTACTCACCTCCTCCCTGTGGCTCAAGCCTCCGCCTCCACCGCCAGGTTAACATCCTGCGAATCTCTTTCTGCAATCCTAACCAACTTAATGACATCCTACCTCGAGCTGGGTGACCAGCACTGCACACACCTGAGTCATCCAGATCACTTGGTTCGATGGTTTGTTTATTGTCCACGTGTACTAGGACAGGAAATACATTCTTTACATAAAGCACAGCGCGACTATCCCCGCACAGTCAACCCCGGTCAGGCCATTACAACTGAGAAGAGGAAAAAAACGAAGAAATCTCACCCGTCACCCAGAGAGTTGTGAATCTGTGACTCCTCTGCCTCAGACGGCGGTGGAAGCCGGTTCCTCTTCTCTGGATGCTTTTCAAAGAGAGCTAGATAGGCTCTAAGATAGCGGAGTCAAGGGGATATGGGAGAAGGCGGAACGGGGTACTGATTGGGGGATGACCGCCATGACACAATTTGAATGGCGTCTGGCTCTAAGCTGAATGTGGCCTACTCCGCTCCCATTGTCCCTATTGTCTATTGTCAACACCGTACGTACAGATCAGCTCCACTGAGTCAATTAGAGTGATAGAAGTGATACATAGTGCGAACTAGGCCCTTTGGCCCAACTTGCCACACTGGCCCAACAAGTCCCAGTACCTAGTCCCACCTGCCCGCGTTGGTCCATGTCCCTCCAAACCTGTCCTATTCCATAAGCAAGGGCAATCATTTTGGTTTGGTTTGGCGCCATTTTAACAGCCCCGCCGCTGTTAGCTGGGGTCAAAGCCCATTGCGAGGGGGGGGTGCGGGGCCAGTGCGTTCTTCTGCGCTGCCATTGGGGTGTTGACCGGCCAGTTGTGCAAAGTTCCTCACCCCCGTGGGGGTAACCCTCGTCTCCGGGGGAGGCCTCCCACAGCCAACCCCGACCTCGACCTCGACTCAGAGACCCAAAGGGTGGCAATTCTCAAGAGTCAATCACAACTGTGACAAGGGAGTTTTGTAAGGAAAGGATCGTGAGGAGGTTCAACTAAAAAAAAGCAAAGTAGTGTTTTTTTTCCACACTGTTGCAAGTGTACTAGGCATCGCCACACAAACGAAGGGAGATTGAAGAACTAAATTTGCTGCGAGATTTCTAATGCATAAAAATGTGAGGACATGAACTGGGTGTGATTTTTATTACCCAAATGGGACATAGAACGGTACAACACCTGAGCAGGCCCTTTGGCCCACAATACCCATGACGACCAAGACGACAAGTTCATAATTTCATATGATAGGAGTAGAATTAGGCCATTCGGCCCATCCAGTCTACTCCGCCATTCAATCCTGGCTGATCTATATCTCCCTCCTAACCCCATTCTCCTGCCTTCACCCTGTAACATCCGACACCCGAACTAATCAAGAATCTATCTATCTCTGTCCTTAGAAATATCCATTAACTGGGCCTCCCCAGCCTTCCCGGTGCAATAAAGACCACAGATTCACCACCATTCCTTCTCATTTCCTTCTAAAGGGACGTCCGTTTATTCTGAGGCTACAAACATCTTGACCTTAGATTCGCCCACTAGTGGCAACATCCTCTCCACATCACTCTGTCCAAACCTTTCACTATCTGTAAGTTTCATGAGTGTCCCCCCTCATCTTCTTCACTCCAGTGGGTACAGCCCATTGCAGTCAAACGCTGCATCATAGGTTAACCCACTCATCCCTGTGGATCATTCTTGTAAACTCCTCTGGTCCCTCTCCAAGCCGGCACATCCTCCTCAGATATGGCCCAAAATTGCTCTCAATATTCCAAATGTGCCTGACCACGCCTATACAGCCCTCAGCATTACACCCTGTTGTTTGTATTCTAGTCCTCAAAATTAAATGATAAAGCAGTGCGTTTGCCTTCTTACCCTGATTCGACTGCAATAAACTTTTTTTGAATCCTTCACCAGCACTCCAGTCCCTTTTCACCTCCGATCCTGAATTCTTTCCTATTTTAGAAAGTAAGTTACCCCGGTAGTCAGACTACCAAAATGCACGACTCCACACTTTGAATTAATGAATATGTTTTATTGGCCAAGTATTCACATACAAGGAATTTGCCTTGTGCTCCGCCCGCAAGTGACAACACGACATACCAGTAAACAGTTAAGGAATGACACCATAAAACATTAAACATTAAATAATAAAACATTATCGATTAAACTTATGAATTAAATAAAATACCAGAGCAAAGGGAGGCTACAGATTTTTGGTTATTGAGTAGAAAAAAAGCTGTTTTTTATTCTGGCTCGGGGGGGGGCGGGGGGGTCAGGCCGGAGTCCGCCTTCCAGAGGGAAGTGATTCAAGAGTTTGTGTCAGGTGATGAGAGGGTCAGAGATGAATCGTGCCCATCGCTTCCTGGCCCTTGCAGTGTACAGTTGATCAATGGAGGGAAGGTTGTAGCCAATAACCTTCTCAGCTGATCGGACGATTCGCTGCAGCCTCCGTATGTGGGTAGCTGAGTCCAAAAAACCAACCATGAAGGAGAAGGTGAGGACAGACTCTACGTTGGCCGTGTAGAATTGGACCATCATTGCCTGTGGCAGATTGTGCTTCTCCAGCTGCCCAGGAAGTAACATCTCTGTTGGCCCTTTTTGAACTGTGAGTCGATGGTAGCCCCCACTAAGGTCATTGGAGATGCTGGTTCCATGAACTTAAAAGACTCCACAGATGTGAACTGTGGTGTTGTTGATGTGAGTGGGTGAGGGGAGGGGGAGCTTCTCCTAAAGCCTACAATCATTCCACGTCTTAAGAGCATGAGCTCAGGTTGTTGCGATGGCACCAGACGGCAGCTTGACATTTTACCTTCTGTCTGTAGGCAATTCCTCCCCAGCCTGATCAGTCCAAACAGGGTTGTGTCGTCCCGCAAACTTGAAGAACTTGAACAGAGGAGTCATGGAGTGCCGTCGTTTGGTGTAGAGAGAGAAGAGGAAAGGGGAGAGTACGCAGGTCTTGCGGTGCTCCTATGCTGATGGTCAGCCGTCCGAGATGTACTTTCCCAGCCCACGTGCTGGCGTCCTGTCCGGGCGGGGGAAGGGGGGGAGGGGGAGGGGGGAGGAGGGGGGGAAGAAGGGGGAGGGGGAAGTGGGAAGAGTGGAGGGAGGGAGGGGGAGGGGGTCCAGTAAAATCGTCAAAAATATACGGTGGTTTTGGGAGGATAGCGAGCGCAGCAGCTGCAGTTTTATGTGTCTGGCCAGCAGGAGGCCACAAAATGAGTGGGGGGGGGGTGAATGATTTGAGTTAAAAAGGAAATAAAGAATGTCTAAAATGAATGAGGAAGTGCGTTGTGAATGGACAAGCAGTAATGTCTGGCAAAATGGAAAAAATGGCAGCATTTGAGGTCCGGTTTTGCGAGCAGGAATCAAAGGCGAAAAAGTGACAGACAGCTGCAGCCGACGGCGGTCGGCAGACACACACACAGTATTTCAAAGTATAATAACTAGACCACGGGCAGACCCGTAGGATCTTTCCTCCAACTGTGTTTGCGGAGGGGGTGGGCGGGGCAGCAGTCCCCTCTGAGGGGGAGATGGGTGGGGAAAGAGAGAGGGAGAGGAAGAGTGGGAAGGTGAGAGGAGAGGTGTTAGGGGGAAAGGGGAGAGGCGAGGGGGAGGAATAGGGGTAGGGAGCGCAGGAGAGAGAGTGAGGGGAGAGAGAGGAGGAATGAGAGGGAGAAGGTGGGGAGAGAGAGGGTAAGGAGGGGGAGAGAGAGAGAAAAGGGGAAGGCGAGGGGAGGGAGGGGGAAGAGAGGGGGAAGAGAGTGGCGGGAAGAGGAGATGGGTAGGGATAGGGGTATGGGAGAGAAGGACGAGTGTGGAGGGAGGGGGAGAGGGTAGGGGGAGGGGGAAGAGTGGGGAGGGAGGGGAGAGCAAGAGAGGGGAAGAGTGGGGAGGGTGTGGGAAGGGAGGGGGGGAGAGGGGGGAGGGAGGGAAGGGAGATGGGGTAGGGAGGGAGGGGGAAGAGTGTGAGGAGGGAGAGGGTGGGATGAGAGAAGGGAAAGAGTGGGGAGGTAGTGAGGAGGGGGAGGGGTAGGGAAGTCATCTATTCCCCACTCCCTACCACCCCCAATCCTCTTTCTCTATTCCCCCACCGCGACATGGGCTGTCAGGGGGGGGGTGGGGTGGGGCAGGGCGAGATGTAAATAGAACCGTTCCGATTGGACATCTGTGAGCATTGGGCATTGTGACATCACACGTTGGAACGTTCAACCAACATTCTAGGGTGAGAGCCGTTTGATTTTTTTAACATTTAACAGGGGGGGGGAAAGGAATTTACTAAAAATTGTGTACAAAAACGTCAAAACGTAATGAGAGCGCCTTAGTGAATGTAACAGGCGTACTCTGCGAAATGTAAAAACACGCGGCATCTGAGGGTCCGGTTTTTGGCGAGCAGGAATCAAAGTCGAAAATCATATCTGAAAAAAAAAATGGAATGTGACAGCCAGCCGCAGCCGTACGGTGGTCGGCAAGACACACACAGAGTTTTAAAAGTATATAGATTGATGAAAAGCGATGTTGTGCAGGAAAAGAGGGGTGGTGGGAAAGGTTCCAGTCTTTTCCCCCCCCAGAAAAAACTATATGCTACTCTATATTGCATCTGCTACTTCTCTGCCCACCTCTCCCAACCTGTCCAAGTTCCTTCTGCAGAGTCCCTGCTTTCTCTACACTACCTGCACTAGTTATTTTCGTATCAACCGCAAACCTGGCCTAAGGCCTTCAATCCCTCGTCCAAATCATTAATATACAACTTGAAGAGCAGCGTCCCCAGCACTGAGCCCTGCGAACTCCCACTAGTCACTGGCAGCCAACCAGACAAAAGCCCCCTTTATTACCACGCTTGCCTTCTGCCATCCAGCCAACCTGCTCTCCATGCTAGTAACTGCCCTTTGCTACCGTGCTCTCATCTCCTTATCACCTCACGTGTGGCACCTAATCAAAGGCTTCTGAAATATCAAGTAAACAACATCTACTGACTTTTCCTTGTCTTCCTGCTATTTACATCTTCAAAGAATTCGAACAAGATTTGTCCAGCAAGACTCCCTTTGACAAAACCATGCTGAAACATCACGCCTATTTTATCATGAACAATGAACTCCGTTAACCTCATTAAATATATTATCCCAGGGGGGGGGGGGGGGGGGGGGGTGGGGG
>CM069135.1:124410070-124472133 GCA_035221665.1 Okamejei kenojei | reverse complement strand
TGAGTTGGCATTGAAGGGTTGAGATGATGGACCCCCCCCCCCCGTAAAAACCCCCCCCAATAGAGTTGGAGATGTGTGATTGAAGGTAATGGGGGGGATTGGATAATGAGTATTGTTGGTGTATTGGCTTTACCTTGCATTAAAACGATATTCCCTAATCGTTGTATCTGTACCTGTGAATGGCTCATTTGTAACCATATATGCTCTTTCTGTTGACTGGTTAGCACGCTACAAAAGCGTTTCACTGTACCTCGGTACACGTGACAATAAACTAAACTTCTTCTTCTGTCGTGTGTCTTTTAGACCTGCGCTCCGTTGAGGCGAGCCAGGAGCCAACGTGCTTCGTCCAGATCAATCTGACCTCCGTTCACCATTCGGTGGCCGTGTTTGGGGCCTACGTGCTCCATTGTCTGTGTTGGGTCCGCACACTCGCAGGTGGCGCTGACTGTCCACGAGGCCCTCTCTTAGCGATACTCCATGCAGTCGATGCTGTCCTCAAAGCGGTTTGTGATGGTTGTCACTGCTTTCGGGGCGGCCCTGGCGGACTCCTCTGCATTATTTATTAGCCACAGAAAACTGCATAGTAAGGTGTCGGTTTCAGACTAATTTCAAGGCGGCTAAATAGGTTCTGGTTTATGTAGTGTAGGTTATTGAAACTGACTTTTTTTAATCTCATTCCCCTGGGCGCATCAAACATCAGCAGCCAGGCAATGGACGTCCCCTTAGACCATATCCTCGCAGCCGCAGGATGGTCAAGTGAATGGATGTTTCAAACATATTATCATAAACAATTGCAAACCCAGAGGTATTGCCCACCATTCTGTTTTTTAAGTTCCGTTTTATAGCTTCCCCGGGGGACAGAGGGGTTGCTATTGTATTCTTTATAAAACTAAAAACCATTAATACGTTTAATATCAATGTCATGGTTTAATGCATTATGTATTCTTTACTCATTCTGAGGTCAATCGATGCAGTGAGACACCTGGATTCAATTTTTTTATACCGCATGAAATCACAGAGCTTTGAAATCTTCAAGTAAGTCACTCACGTGACTGAAGTAAAATGAGAACGTATCTGTTTGCAGTTTGTTTCTTTATTTTTGTGGGAGTTAGTTGGTGCATCCACGCCCAAACCTCTCTCATAAAAGGTCATTCTGGTAGTTTATCCCCCCCCCCCCCCCCCCCCCCAAACGTTTCTGCTCTTACTATTATACTTAAATTACTGTTACTGCGTTTTCATACCGAGGCTTTGTTGATTGACACACATGCGGCTGACGGGGTCTTTCTTCAGGATTCACCATACGTAACATCCTCATTAAATAAAGAGCAAACTTCAACTGTAAGATCTCATTTAATCTTACTATTATAAAGGATGAGGTTACAGAAATTTGTCAAAGGGATAAGGGGGGAAGTCTTTTAGGACGAGATGAGAAGATCTTTTTTCACACGGAGAAGGGTGAGTCTGTGGACTTCTCTGCCACAGAAGGTAGTTGAGGCCAGTTCTTGGCAGAATTTAAGAGGGAGTTAGATGTGGCCCTTGTGGCTAAAGGGATAAGGGGGTATGGAGGAGAAGTCCAGGTACAGGATACTGGAGTTGGATGATCAGCCACGATCATATGAATGGCTGGTGCAGGCTCGCAAGGGCCGAATGGCCTGCTCCTGCACCTATTTTCTATGTTTCTATGTTTCTAAATCCTTTTGGCTCTGATGCAAACATACCGTTCGCTTTCTTCCAGCCTGCTGCACCTGCTTGCCTACTTTCAATGACTGGTGATACCATGACACCAGGGTCTCGTTGCAGTCCTTTTCCTAATCTGCAACCATTTCAGATAATAGTTTACCTCCTGTTTTTGCCGCCAAAGTGGATAACTCACATTTATCCACATTATACTGCTATGACATGCATTTGCGCACTCACCCAACCTATCAAATTCACAGTGCTGCCTCCTAGCATCTCCTCACAGCTAACACTGCGTTGTCCCAGCTTCGTGTATCCGCAAATTGGAGATGTTGCATTCAGGTCCCAGCATGGCCTTGCGCAGGGGACACTCCACTAGTCACTGCTGTCATTCTGAAAAGGACCCGTTTACTCCTACTCTTTGCTTCCTGTTGCCAGCCGTCTCCATCCACATCGCATTACTGAAACCCCCATACCGTGTGCTTTAAGTTTGTATTGCTAATCTCTTATGTGGTACTTATCGAAAGCTTCTGAAAGTCCAGATATAACAATCAAGGTTTCCTTTATCCCACTCTACTTGTTACTCCTCAAAAAATTTTATAAGATTCGACAGGAATTGATTTACTTTCATAAATCACGTGACTTTGTCCAATGATTTCACCAATTTCCAAATGCGCTGCTATCCCATCTTTATTAACTGACTAGATTTTCCTCACTACCAATGTAGACTAAACTGGTCTGTAATTCCCCATTCCTCTCTCTCCCTCCATTTAAAAAGTGGGGTTACATTTGCTACCCTCAAATCCTCAGGACTACTCCAGATATGTTAAAGAGTTTTTGAAAAAATTTAATCACTAATGCATCCACTATTTTCTTGGGGCTACTTACTTAAGTTACTCTGGGATGCAGCAATCTGGCCCTGTGGATTATCGGCCTTTAATCATTCAATTTACCTAACACCAGTTCCCGGCTCTAACTCTGGATTTCACTCAGTTCCTCATCACATTTGACCCGGTCCTATGCTTCACGTATTTTAGATTTACGATAAAATAGGCTGAAGTCAGCAATGGGCTTTGTGAAGGGGAGGCTTGCTTGATAATTTGATGGAATTCTTTGAAGAAGTAATAGCAGGACAGACAAAGGAAAGTCAGTAGGATGTTGTTTACTTAGATTTTCCGAAAGCTTTGATAAGGTGCCACATGTGGAGGCTTGTTGTCGAGGAGATGTGAGCCACGGTATTCAAAGGGCAGATAACTAGCATCCCACTGAGCAGGTGGGTGGATGCCGAAAGAGTGGCAATAAAGGGGGCTTTTTCCGGTTGAATGCAGTGACTTAGCGGAGTTCCGCAGGGGTCGGTGCTGGGCCACCGTATTCACATTGTATAATTAATGATTTTGGACAAGGGGATTGAAGGCTTTGAGGCCAAGTTTGTGGATAATCCGAAAATGGTGGAGGGGCAGGTAGTGTTGAGAAAGCTGGGACTCTGCAGAAGGACTCGGAACAGGCTGGGAGATGGGCAGAGAAGTGGCAGATGGAATATGTGTAGCAAGTGTGGAGTGAGAATGGGGTGAGAATCCTGAAATCGGAGGTGCAAAGGGACTTGGGTGTGCTGGTTGCAGGATTCCCAAAAAGTTAATCTACACAGCGAATCAGTAGTAAGAAAAGCAAATGCAATGCTAGATTTATTTAAGAAGGCTGGTATACAAAAACAGGGTTGAATGTGGAAGAGTGTAAGATGGGAACTGCAGACGCTGGTTTAAAAAACCTAAGGATTTACACAAAATGCTGGAGTATACTCAGCGGACAGGCGCATCTTGGAGAGATGTCTGAAGAGGGTCTCAACCCGAAACATCATCCATCCCTTCCTCCAGAGATGCTGCCATGTCAGCTGAGCTACTCCAGCTTTTTTTTTTTTTTTTTTGTGCCAATCTTCGATGTAATGGCTGAGGCGTATTAAGGCATGGTAAGGTTGAATTTGGATAATTGTGAACATTTTGGGACCATATCTGAGGAAGGATGTGCTGGCTCTGGAGAGGGTCCTGGAGGAGGTTTACAAGTTGATCCCTGGAATGAGTAGGTTAACTTTGATGAGGCGTTGTCACACTGGAACCTGTACTCTCTGGATGTTTGGAGAAGAATGTGGGGATCCTCATTGAATAACATAAGGAATAGTGAAAGGCCGTGTTCGAGTGGATGTGGAGAGGATGTTTCCACTAGTGGGGAGTCTAGGACCAAGAGGTTTGTCTAGAAATTAAGGGATGTTTTTTTAGGAAGGAGGGTAGAGACAATTTCTTCTGTCAGAGGGTGGTGCATCTGTGGTATTCATTGCCACAGAAAGGCTGTGGAGGTCCAGTCAGTGGATATATTTTATGGCAGAGAGAGATAGATCATATCTTGATTAGAAACGGGTGACAGAGTTAATGGGGAGATAGGCAGGAGAAAGGGTTAGGAGGGAAGGAGATTGATCAGGAAATGATTGAATGGCGGGGAAAGTAAGTTGACTAATGGGCCGAAAGGCATAATTCTACCGCCTATCACTTTGACTTTATGTTTCCACGTGTTTCATGTCTTTACTGTATTCATGACCCTTCTTTAATGTCCCTTTGAATGGTTATTATCTTTCTTCCCTGTATTTTTGCCGTGACACACATGTTTTCTCTTACATGGGGAGGAAGGTGATGTAACCAAATGTAAGTGCTCCAGAGGTTTCACTCTGGGCAGAACTATCAACTCATATTCATAAAATCCTCACGTAATCTTGGCAATAGTTCCTAAATGTCACTCCAGTATTAAATCAATCGCAGCGGTAAGTCTTTCACAATTTGCTAATTATATGTATCAACTTCAATCTTCCACTTTTTCCCCACTTTCTAACCATGTTTATTCAATATCTTCCAAGTTTGAAAAGCTAAATCTTTATAGAGCACGTAGGCACATTCGGTCCTTTTATTTTTGTGGATCTCAGCCAATCCAGTAAATATTCTCTGACGATGCCGAACGTGGGTGGGGATATATGTGGGGGGGACGCGAGCGGCTCAGCGGTTTGGTAGAGTTGCGGGCCTCACGCGCAGAGGACCAGCTCCGATCCTGACTTCCGGGTGCTGCTGTGTGGGAGATTTGTACGTCTCCCGGTGTCTGCGTGGGTTTTCTCCGGGTGCTCGGTTCCTCCCACACTCCAAAGCCAGTGCAGGTTTTGGAGGTTGTTAATTGGCTTCTGTAAATTGTACCCTTGCCCCCAGGAGTGCAGGATAGAACTAGTGTGACAGGGCGATTGTTGGTATGTGCAGGGGGGGATCAGTGGGCCTCAGGGCCTGTGTCCAGGCTGTATCTCTAAACTAAAAACTAACCCTTGTGAAAAACAGGATACCATGAGGGGCTCTGTATTAAAGGATACATGTTAGTTGGTATAAAGCAACTTATTGCCTCTTACGTTCCTAAGGATTTGATGGCAGAGACACCTTTTCGGAGCACTTCAAAGTTGTCTGAAAGTAGCAACACAAATGGAATGACAAAAAAGCTGAGAAACTCAGCGGGTGAGGCTGCATCTATGGAGCAAAGGGAACGGGTGACGTTTCGGGTCGGAGGGGCGGGGGCGGAAGGAAGAGGCGGGGAAGTGAGAACGAGGCGGAGACAGTGGGCTTGTGGGAAGAGATGCTGGAAGGGGAGGGGGAAAAAAGGAGGGAGAAGCAAGGACTACGGGTGCTCCATAGATTGCTGACTCACCCACTGAGTTTCTCCAGCATTTCTACTTCGATTGTTCCAGCATCTGCAGTTCCTTCTTAAACACAAATGGGTGGGCTAGTGAAGAAAGGTTATTCGTGATAGCCTTCAATAGTCGAGGCGATTGAGTATGAACGTTGGAAGTCATGTTGTGGCTTAGTTTAGTTTAGAGATGGCCTTCTTAACTTGAATGTGATCAGTCACGGCAGGGGGTTGGTGATGTTTACACCAAAGATCTTGGAAAGCCTTCCGCCGTCTCCAATTCTGCACCATTGACACTGACTGGGCATACACCGCACTCTGCTTCCTGGAGTCAATACCTAGCTCCCTTGTCTTGCTGACATTGAGGTAGAGGTTGTTGTCCTGAAGCCAAGTTCATTAAGTTCTCATCTCATCATAGTTAAGATTGGGGCCAACCCCAAATGGGGGGGGATTTCATAGAAAAACGTAGACAAATAGGTGCAGGAGGTGGCCAATTTGGCCCCCTCGAGCCAGCACTGCATTCATTGTGTCATGGGCTGATTCTGTCCAAATCAATTAAACGTGTGCAGCCTTCTCCCCATATCCCTTTGACTCCCACTAGCCCCTAGAGCCCCACCACCCCCATCCAGTGACTTGGCTCCACTGCCCTCTGCGGCAGGGAATTCCACAAATTCACAACACTCGGGTGAATCGTTTTTTCTCCCCTCAGTCGTAAATGGCTCCCTTTATTAAAGACTGTGGCCCTGGTTTCTGAACTCACACAACATTTGGGAACATTTTTCGCATTCTGCTTGTCCAGTCCTTTTATAATTTTTTATGTTTTATAGATCCCCCCTCTTCCTTCTAAATCCAGTGATACAAGCCTAGTCTTTTCAAATCTTTCCTCATATGACAGTCCCGCTCATCCCAGGATCAAACCTCGTGAACCTACGATGCACTGCCTCAATCACAAGGATGTCCTTCACTCGGCAATATTGAGATGGGCAGCCCAGTGGCGCAGTGGTGAATTCGAGCCTCGGTGCAGACCCAGGCGGGCCAAAGGGCCTCTGTTTCATGATGTATCTCTGAGATCCCGAGGTTGAGGTGTATTTGGTTTTGAGATGAGTGTAATTAAAAAAGTTAAAGGTTAAGCGTGAGGGCAAATTGAGAATGGCAAGTAAGTGCCTAAAATAACTGGAGGTGGTAGGTGCAGATGCGTAGTGCGTTTAAAATACATTGTGGCGGGCACAGGAAGAGGCATGGAATTGTGGGATATAGGAACATGTGCTGGATGATGGGGTTGCTTGCAGCATTTCAGCACAGATTGTGGTGAGGCGAATGGCTTATTCCCTGTGCCATCCTGATCTACGTCGGCTATTTGTTGTTTTAAAAACAGAAGATGTTGGAAACAGATGGCGGGTCGGACAGCGTCTGTGGGGGAGAGTAACCGTTTCCAATGAAAAGTCTTCAACTTGCTTTCTCGTTCCAACAGGATGATGACTGACCTGCCTGAGTATTTCAGCTGTAAATTCTAGGGTTCAGATGGAAAGGGGTCCTGCGCTGTGAAGGCAGCAAACTAACCCTGGCGTAATGCCACCCTGCTGTTACAGAAATGCGAGCCAATTCCATGTGTCCCCTCAACACTTTACCAACACATTAGCGGGCAATTCACAGAGGAAAATTAGCCCATCCGTCTGCATGCCTTTGGGATGTGGGAGGCAAACCACAGCACCTGGAGGACAACCACGAAGTCACTGGGAGAACGTAATGGACCGCATGGCAACGCCAAATGTCTATTGAAACTCCCACCTCGGTATGATGTTGCTGACTGGTTGCTTCACGGCTTGGTTTAAAATTCGAATGGCAAGGAAGGAAGCAGGCTGCAGAAAATAGCGGACATTGCCCCGTCCGTCACGGTAGTGACCTCCCCACTACGGAAAGGATCAAGAAAGAAGTGTCTCAAGAATGCTTCTATCATGAGCCAACACCACTGTCCACATGCTCATTTTCACTCTGCCATCGGAAAGAAGGTACAGGAGCTGAAAACTGTAACGTCCAGGTTCAGGAACAGCCCTCTTCCTGCAGCTATTAAACACACCAACCTCAAAATAAACAACTAAAAATATTATGTATTATTGCCTTATTATTGTTTGTTTATTATGTGCACGTATGTTCATAATGTAATATGCAAACATATTTATGTAATATACAGATATATACTTTTATATATTTGTAGAGATTCTATGTGTTGGTGTGTGTGTGTGTCGTGTGTGTGTGTGTGTGTGGTGTGTGTGTGTGTGTATCTATATATTCTATTATACTATATGTAGAAAGAACTGCAGATGCTGGTTTTCATATCGAGATAGACCAAAATGCTTGAGTAACTCAGGGGTGAGGCTGCATCTCTGGAGAGAAGGAATGAGTACGTTTTGGTTGAGACCGTTCTTCAGACTATCTATATATCTATTATATATTAGATTCTAGATATACCCACACACACTTATGTATAATAATCTATGTGTGTATGCATATGTTATATATCATTCCTATGATATACACACCCACATATTAGGTAGGCACACATACCCACATTAGACATACACTCAATATGATGTGTGTCTATATGTGGCTATGTTTACATACACACACTGACTTTTTATTCTTGTTTATTAATTTTTTAAATATTGTGTTGTGCTGCTGCTGTGGGTAAGAATGTCTTGCTCTATCTGGGACAATGACAATTAAACACTCATGGACTCTCGACACTCATCTCCACTGCACTATCAGGAAGAAGCTACCCCAGGAGGCTGAAGAAACCGTGGACGTCCAAATTCAAGGATAACTTTTCGCACCAACCATCAGACTCCTGAACCATCCGGCACGACCAAGACCAAAACCACAACTCCGCACCCAACTGCTATGGGCTTTGCACAATAAGCTTGCAACACATGCTTTGGATACGCTAGCATGCATGGTCTTTGGTGTGCCTTGAGTAACTTTAACTATTCTGTGTGTAGGATGGATGGGCAGGTGTGGTTAACCACCAAAGACAGACACAGGTCGTGGACGTGCTACATTAATGATACAAGTGCAGTTCGGCGATCGTTTCGCTGAACACCTCATGCTCAGTCTGCCTAAACCAACCTGTTGCTAAGCACTTTACTCCCCCTGCCATTTCCCACACTGGACAGAGTGAGGCCCAGAGCAAATTGGTAAAGAAAAGCACCTCATGTTTCGCAGTATGAATATTTACTTTTTTCACTTCAAGTAACCCGGCTTTCACTCTTCTCCATCCTCCACCTTCCAGTTCTCTGACCAGTCAGATTGTTCTCCTGATTCAATGTTAATCTCTGTTTACTTTGTTGCCACCTTCTCCTAGCTAACATATCTACTCTACATTTCCTTGATCTCACCCATTGATGTCTCATTTCTTCACCACCTTACAATTCTTATCTCTGTGTCTCCCTCGCCCCGGCTCTCAGTCTGTAGAAGGGTCTCGACCTGAAACGTCACCCATTTCTTTTCCACAGAGATGCTGCCTGGTACCGCTGAGTTACTCAGCATTATGTGTCTATTTCTTTTTTTCCGTGACACAAATTCTATAATTATTATGACCATAGAAGATTTGACAGAAACATCACCTGTCCGTGTTTCCCGAGATGATGCGTGACCCGCTGAGTTACTCAGCACTTTGAGTCAATTTTTTGTAAACAGCATGCTGCATTTCCTTGTATATTGTACTCGTATATGTATTGTACTACCAGAACTTGTATTACTTGTACATTATGTTGGTTAAAAGCTGTATTGGTTAATTTAGAATGTCATTGTTCTCGTGCTGTCATATCATTATATCACCCCTCGGTTAGTAAATGAACGACCCGCACTACGCTAGCAGTTAATTCCATGAGGGCTTGTATATAAAACAGGGATGTAACGCTGAGCTCTATCAGACGTGGTCAGGCCGCATTTGGGAATATTGTAAGCTATTTTGGGCCCCATATTGAGGAAGGATGTGCTGGCTCTGGAGAGGGTCAGAGCGTGGTTTTTACAAGAATGATCCAGGATATGAGGTAGGTTAAACATATGATGAGCGTTTTTTGGCGGCACTGGGCCTTACTCACAAAGATTGATGGGGGGACTTCATTGAAGGTACTGGAATAATGAAAGGCTGGATAGAGTGGATGTGGGGGGATGTTTCCACTAGGTGGGAGGAGTCTAGGACAGGAGGGTCTTAGTAGAATTAAAGGACCTTTTTTTAGGAAGCGTTGAGGAGAAATGTCTTTTGCTGGTGTGAATCTGTGGAATTCCACTGTATAGTGCAAGCGGGTAAAGAGTTGCTGCTTTTTAACAACGTTGCCGCACTGGTGACTCGGGTTCAATCTGGACTACAGGCGCTGTCTGTACGGAGTTTGTACGTTCTCCAAGATGTCCATAGTGGGTTTCTCCGGAGTATCTTCGGGTATCCTCCACACTCAAAGACGTACAGGTTTGTAGGATAATTGGGTAGTTCCCCCATACCCCAATTGTCCCTAGTGGGTGAAGGATAGTGTTTATGGATGTGGGATCGCGGGTAGAGGGCCCGGACTAGTTGGCAAAGGGCTGTTTCCGCGCTGTACCTCTTAACTAATTTTAATTTAAAAAAGAAGTGACTGTGGAGGCCAAGTCAGTGGAGATTTTAAGGCCATTAAATAGATTTTTGGATTAATATAGGTGTCAGAGGTTATGGGGAAGAAGGCCAGAGAGATAGATCAGCCATGATTGAATGGCGGAGAGACTTGATGGGCGAAATGGCCGAATTCTGCTCCTAGCAATTATGACATATGACCTTGACTCTCCACAGACAAACCACACAGGAAAGTGGGATTGAACTCTGGTTCTTGAATTTTCTATTTGGAGCCGGGCTCTGGAACTCCACTCGAAGGCCGCAAAAACCCGTTTGTTGTTTCCGGCAAAACGCATTACTCTGGAGTTTAGAAGAATGCGATGGGGATTTTATTGAAACATATAAATTGTTAGGGGTTGTACAGCTAGAGGGGAAACATGTTACCGATGTTGGGGTGAGTCAGACCAGGGCCCGTTTAAGAATAAGGGGTAAGCATTTAGAGATGAGGAAGGAAACACTTTTCACTGAGAGAGTTGTGAGTCGGTGGAATTCTCCTGCCTCAGGAGAGCGGGGGAGGCAGTCTCTGGATGCTTTCAAGAGAGAGCTAGATAGGGCTCTTAAAGATAGCAGGAAAAAGTCAGGGGATATGGGGAGAGGCAGGAACGGTGGTATAGATTGGGGACTTGAGCAGCCATGAATCACTTGAATGGCGGTACTGGATCGAAGGGCCGAAGATGGCCTACTCCTGCACCTATTGGTTTTCGTATTGTCTATTGTAATCCGGCAAGGCATGGAACCAAAGGTGCCGGAAATTCCGTGGTGGAATTACCAAATAGAATAGAGGATACACAATAGCTGGAGTAACTCAATGGGCCAGGCAGCATCTCTGGCGAAGAAACACACTCAGAGTTAGGGACTATTTTCTTCCAGCTGTTATCAGGCAACGACCATCCTGCCACAACCAGTGAGCAGCGCTGAATACTATCTAACCTCTTGGTGGACGCTCGGACTATCCTTGATTGGGGACTTTGCTGCCTCCTACCTGGACTAAATTTTATTCATGTATCTATCATGTAAATGGCACGATTGTAACCATGTTTTGTTCTTTCTGCTGACTGAATAGACACAACAAAAACTTTTCACCGCCTGCTACTCAGTACACTGACCATAAACTAATCTGACCTGAACAGTGGTTATAACACAGATCAGTGTTTTTTAGTTTGAAGAAAGCGCTCAAAATTGAGCAAAAAAACCTTATCAGCTGAAGTAACAAAGTATCTTTGCACTATCTCGGTGACGAAGAGCAACACAAATCATTTTTGTATAATGGCAACAGCAGCACTGGCCCTTTTTCCCCCTTTGTGCGGCGAGGGCCTTTCTTGGCATTCCCAGGGCACCTTAATGCAGCAATTGTTTGAGGATCTGCAGTTTCTTGTCACGCATCTCCATCTGGCTCCTGACACATTCCCAGCTTGTTGGCACACATAACCCGAGCTGATCCACGATTAGATTCATACTGCATTATTAAAAAAAATTGCCCAAATTGCGGTGTGGTTTTTCCGAAACTGTGGTCCCCTTCTGCTTTGGGGCAGACAGCGACTTGCTTTGTTTCGGTGCAGTGGGTTATGGACTTAGGTGGTCACCTGTGGCTCTGGCCAACACTCAGCGTCCCTGCCTTGTCACGAATCACAAACACCCAAGGTCTGTTTACTCAGCACTTGACCTCAGTTCTCTCAGACCGAGGCGTTGTGTGTTGTGGGATTGTTCGAGCCCATTGTTTGTAATCCCGGGAAAATAAACTTGGACTGGCGACTTGTCCAGTTTAAGCTGCCACTTCAGACAGGAAGCATTTGCTACTTTGCTTATGTTTATGTTAGCCCTCCTATTTCTCCCAATGAGCACACTGCGATAAAATGCTTGAACTGTTCAAGCTGCCCAACAGCACCAGAGGCCCGGGTTCGATCCTGACCAGGGGCGCTGTCTGTACGGAGGAGTTTGTACGTTCTCCCTGTGACCATGTGGGTTTTCACTGGGCGCTCTGGTTTCCTCCCACACTCCAAAGATGTACAGGTTTGTAGGTTAATTGGCTTCTGTAAATCGCCCCCTAGTGTGCGTGAGGAAGTTCATGTGATAGGAGCAGAATTAGGATATTCGACCCATCAAGTCTACTCCGCCATTTCATCGGGCGCTGTCTGTACGGAGTTTGTATGTCCTCCCGTGACCGCGTGGGTTTTCTCGAGATCTAACCTTTGGTGCGGGGATCGATGGGCCAAAGGGCCTGTTTTCCGCGCGTATTCTAAACTAAACTAAATGGATTTCTTTAATAAACATGACACCTCCATTTTCCCCCCCCCCCCCCCCCCCCCCCCCTCCCCCCCCCCCACCCCCCCCACAACTGCAGTCAACCCAGGAAAGGTCATGACCCCAAAATGTCACCTCCCATGTCCTCCTGAGATGCTGCCTGACCCGCTGAGTTACTCCAGCGGGGGAGGGGGCACTTCATTAATTTTACGTAGGGTTTTAAACTTCTTCAAAGGAGGTGTCATTTAAAAACATTTCACTTATATGTACGGTGACAGCAGCAAAGATCCTACAGTAGACCACTCTTCTAAAAGCACTGGGCTGACGAGTAGTACGCAAACGGAGCGGTAGTGGGCCTTTTTTCCATCCACTGCACGAATTGGAATGTGTTCAGGGAAGCAACCACAAGCTCAACGAATATATAGACACTGTTGGTGAGGGTTAAAGTGATTAAACCCACTATTGTAAGGGGCTTTAAAGAGGATTCAAACCGATAGGGGCCAGGGATGAGGGGTTCTGACACAGCTGTGTATAAAGTTTACCAGACCCATCCTTGAGTAAGAAGTAATAGCATTGTATATAGCGGTAGAAGGGAATGATGTAGATAGAATCCTATCAGTTAGAATGGGGGTGTGTAGATGGACCCTTGGTCACTATAGTTTAGCTTTAGTGCTGATTAGGAGAACTGAGAGAGTTCACTTGGAGGTGAGTAAAACTAGGATAGGTCATGAACAAACTGAGCATGCTTAATAAAATAAATGAATATTACACACACCCCCTGATCAAGAAACTGCTCATTACCATGGACATGCGTATGTATGATGTGGGAGGTACTGGGGGGACGTACCTACAGGTTGTCCACCTCAGTGTCTGATTGGAGCGGGTCAAAGGAGGGGAGGTTGGATGTAGAATTGTGTGTATAAGGGGGTTTTTACCCGTCTTTGACTTCGGGTGTGTCTCAACTTGGAGGAGGCACCCGACTCTGCAGACTCGCAATAAGAATCTCTTTGCTTCCACGATTTAGTCTTTGAGTAGTGATTGTGAGCACAGTGCATATCTCACACTGTGACATCATATGTCAGCTTTTGTAACAACGAGGACAGTTGCATTCCCACTAGGACCCGGATCTGGTTCAACAACCGACAAGTCCCTGGTTTATAGCAGAATTCAGACAGCTCCGCCAGTCTAAGATGAGGCCCACAGGAGCAGGGATGCAGACCTCTACAGGCAGGCCAAGTACAAGCTGAGAAGAGGATCAGAGCTGCCAAGGAAAGGTGCTCCGAGAAGTACTCTGAGGAGCAAGTTCTCAGCTAGTGACTCTTCTTCAGTTTGGAAGGGCATGCAAGAAATCACCAGCTACAAGAGGAAAATCCCACGTTCCTAACGGACAAGCATCAGCTGACCAACGACCTGAATGAGTTCTACTGCAGGTTCGATAAACAGAAAACATAACTGGTACCCCCTCCCACCTTACACTTCACACCTTACACACAGTCTGACTCCAGTCTGCAAAGACTGAGGCCCTCGTCCACTACCCACCCCCACCGTGCTGCCAACTTCAGTCCGGCCACTTCTCCATCATCAACTATAGCAATAGAGGAGGTGGAGAGGATGTTCAGAGACAGAAGAGCCGGAAATCTCCAGGACCCGGACAATTGTTTCCCCCTCTACTCTTGTGCCAAAACAGCTGGCACCGGTCTACACAGACATTTAACCAGTCCCTGCAAAGATGTACTTTCCCTGCCTGCTTCAAAGTCTCCACTATTGTCCCTGTACCAAAAAAGGCGAGGATTACTTGTCCTAATGACTACAGGCCTGTTCGCACTGACCTCTGCAGTCATGAAGACCCTTGAAAGGCTTGTGCTGGCCAAGCTGAAAAATATCACAAACTCACTGCTGACCCCGTGCAGTTTGCATATCGGGCCAATAGATCTGTGGATGATGCAGTCATCCTGGGGCCTGCACTTCATCCTCCAGCACCTAGACCGCCAGGGGACTTCTTATGCAAGGATTTTTGTTTGTGATTTTGCTCTGCATTCAACCACCATTGTGCCAGAGCTACTACACTCCCAAACTTTCCGAGTTGACTGTGCCTGAACCCTTCTGTCAGTGGATCACCAGCTTCCTTGACAGACAGGAAGCAGCATGTGAGGCTGGGAAAGCACATCTCGGACCCGCAGACCATCAGCATCGGAGCATCGCAAGCCTGCGTACTCTCCCCCTCTCCTCTCTCTACACTAACGTCTGTACCTCCACAGACACCTCTGTCAAGCTTCTCAAGTTTGCGGACGACACAACCCTGATTGGACTGATCCAGGATGGGGAGGAATCTGCCTACAGACAGGAAGTGTCACAGCTGGCATCCTGGTGCCATCGCAACAACCTGGAGCTCAATGCTCTTAAGACGGTGGAACTGATTGTAGACTTTAGGAGAGCTCCCCCTCTCACCTCCCCCCACTCACCATCAACAACACCACAGTCACATCTGTGGAGTCTTTTAAGTTCCTGGGAACCATCATCTCCAAGGACCTTAAGTGGGGGGCCACCATCGACTCCACAGTCAAAAAGGCCCAACAGAGGATGTACTTCCTGCGGCAGCTGAGGAAACACAATCTGCCACAGGCAATGATGGTCCAATTCTACACGGCCATCGTAGAGTCTGTCCTCACCTTCTCCATCATGGTCTGGTTTGGCTCAGCCACCAAGCACGACACCTGGAGGCTGCAGCGAATCGTCCGATCAGCAGAGAAGGTTATTGGCTGCAACCTTCCCTCCATTGATGAACTGTACACTGCAAGGGCCAGGAAGCGAGCGGGCAAGATCATCTCTGACCCCGCTCACCCGGGCCACAAACTCTTTGAAATCACGTCCCTCTGGAAGGCAACTCCGGACTGTCAAAGCCGCCACAGCCAGACATAAAAACAGCTTTTTTTTTCCACGAGTAGTAAGCTCTACTCAATAATAAAAAATCTGTAGCCTCCTCTTGCTCTGGTATTTTATTTCATTCACATGTTTAAACTATAATGTTTTATTATTAATGTTTAATGTTTTATGTGTCATTCCCTAACTGTTGCTGTATGTCATGTGGTCACTTGCGGGCGGAGCACCAAGGCAAATTCCTGGTATGTGAATACTTGTCCAATAAACAGCAGTTAATTAATTAATTAATTAATTAATCATCTATATCTCTCGTTTGCCTATCTCGTGAGTTTCAGTCTTAAGAAGGGTCTCGATCCGAAACGTCACCCATTCCTTCTCTCCAGAGATGCTGCCTGTCCCGCTGAGATACTCCATTTATGGGTGTCTTATCTTGAGTGTAAACTAGCATCTGCAGTTCCTTCCTACACATTTACCAGAACACAGTGTGGATAAGAGGGTACAAGCTGTAAGGAGAGGTTGACTAAGCTGGGATTGCTTTGCCTGGAGTGCCCACAGGCTGATGGGAGACCTAACAGAAGTATATAAAATAATGAGAGGCATAAATAGTGTTGACAGTCAGAATGCCAAAGAGCAGAGGGCATAATTTGAGGGCGAGAGGGGCAAAGGAGGTGTGCGAGGCAAGTTTATTACACAGAGAGTGGTGGGTGGCTGCAACGCGCTGCCAGGGGTGGATGTGGGATTAGATACAGTAGGGACATTTTAGAGATTGGATACGCAGAGATTGGAGGGATATGGGTCACGTGCAGGCAGACGGGATCAAGTTTTAATTTGGCATCACATTTGGTGTGGACATTGTGGGCCAAAGGGCCTGATCCTGTGCTGTACTGTTCCACGTAGAAACAAGGAACTGCAGATGCTGGTTTGCAAAAAAAGACACAAAGTGCTGGAGTAACTCAGTGGGTCAGGCAGCATCCTCAGAGAACATGGATGGGTGACTTTTTGGGTCGGGACCCTTCTCCAGACTGATTGTGGGGGAAACAATGTCGGGACCCTTCTTCAAACTATTTGTTCCTCTCTCCCCCCCCCCACGATCAGTCTGAAGAAGGGTCCTGACACGTTACGTTACCCATTCATGTTCTTCAAAATTGCTGCCTGTATTGTCCTATGTTCTATGCAATCAGGGTCCCGCCTAACTAGTGTTAGACACAAAATGCAGGAGTAACTCAGCGGGGCAGGCAGCATCTCTGGAGAGAAGGAATGGGTGATTTCGAGTTGAGACCCTTCTTCAGACTGAGAGTCAGGGGAGGTGGAAATGAGAGGTATAGACGGTGATGTGGAGAAATATAGAACAAATTAATGAAAGATATGCAAAAAAGTAACAATGATAAAGGAAGCAGGCCATTGTTAGCTGTGGGCTAGGTGAAAACGAGTTGCAGACAATGAGACTCGTACCAGCTTCAAAGTCGTCTTGTTGAGTCTCATTGTCTGAGACTCCCCTGACAACGAAGAAGGGTCTCGACCTGAAATGTCACCTATTCCTATTCTCCAGAGATGCTGTCGGACCCGCTGAGTTACTCCAACTTTTTGTGTCTATCCGGTTTAAACCTGCATCCACAGTTCCTTACTACACATTGTCAAAGGCCTGCTGTGCCCATCCAAATGCCTGAAAATGGGCAGCGGTTCACCCACCCAGAGCAGGCCCAAGCCTCTTGTGCCACCACAGAGCTGATCTGAAATGTCTAGTTCCACTTTAGTTTACTTTAATTGTAATCATCTATAGTCTTTCAGTTGACTGGTTAGCACGCAACAAAAAGGTTTTTCACTGTACCCTGGTACGCGTGACAATAAACTAACCTAAACTAAGAGTAACTCGCGTCTTTAGACTTTAGATATACAGCACGGAAACAGGCCCTTCGGTGCCTCTCCTAAGTGTGGGCAATAATAGACAATAGACAATAGGTGCAGGAGTAGGCCGTTTGGCCCTTCGAGCCAGCACCGCCATTCAATGTGATCATGGCTGATCATCCCCAATCAGTACCCCGTTCCTGCCTTCTCCCCCTATCCCCTGACTCCGCTATTTTTAAGAGCCCTATCCAGCTCTCTCTTGAAAGCATCCAGAGATCCTGCCTCCACCGCCCTGTGAGGCACAGAATTCCACAGACCCTTGCTGGGGCCACAGACACATAATGTGGCTCCTCATCGTAAGCTGCTGTCTCACCGTCTCTTTGTGTGGCAGCCGCAATCATATCCAGTAGCGATGTGTAAATGGCTCAGTGGCTGAAAAAATACACTAAATTAAGTCCTTTCAGGTTAGGCAGAGGTTCACTTGCACCTCCTCCAACCTCATCTACTGTATCCGTTGTTCAAGATGTGGACTCTTATACAGCGGCGAGACCCAACGTAGACTGGACGATCGTTTTGCTGAACACCTTCGCTCAGCCCGCCTGAATGTGTCTGATCTCCTGGTTGCTGAACACTTTAACTCCCCTTCCCATTCCCACACTGACCTTTCTGTCCTAGCCCTCCTCCACTGTCAGAGTGAGGTTAAACGTCAGTTGGAGGAACAGCATCTCATATTTTACTTGGGCAGCTTACAACCCAGTGGTATGAATATTGAATTCTCTAACCATGTACCCCTTGCATCCCCCCTCTCTCCATCCCTCCCCCACCCAAGTCGTACCAGCTTCAAAGTCGTCTTGTTGAGTCTCATTGTCTGTAACTCGTTTTCACCTAGCCCACAGCTAACAATGGCCTGTTTCCTTTATCATATCTTTGCATATCTTTCATTCATTTGGTCTATATCTCTCGACATCACCGTCTATATCTCCATTAATGAACTGTACACTGCAAGGGCCAGGAAGCGAGCGGGCAAGATCATCTCTGACCCCTCTCACCCTGGCCACAAACTCTTTGAATCACTTCCCTCTGGAAGGCGACTCCGGACTGTCAAAGCTGCCACAGCCAGACATAAAAACAGTTTTTATCCACGAGTAGTTGCTCTACTCAACAGCCAAAAATCTGTAGCCTCATTTTGCTCTGGTATTTTATTTAATTCACATGTTTTATTATTAATATTTAATGTTTAATGTGTCTGTCACTGTATGTTGTGTTGTTACTTGCGGGCGGAGCACCAAGGCAAAATCCTTGTATGTGAATACTTGGCCAATAAACATCAATTAATTAATTAATTCATTCATTCATCGTCTATATCTCTCGTTTGCCTATCTCGTGAGTTTCAGTCTTAAGAAGGGTCTCGATCCAAAACGTCACCCATTCCTTCTCTCCAGAGATGCTGTCTGACCTACTGAGTTAATCCAGTTTTTTGTGCCGGTTTAAACCAGCATCTGCAGTTCCTTCATACACATAACATTTTAGTACCTTCTGTGAGCGATTGAGACATAGATGGTGACACAGATTAGATATAAAAACTTTCAAGATATAAAAAAGAGATAATGGCCACACTTGTCTCAGTATCTCTCTTTAACATTTACAGCATCTGCAGTTCTTTGATTTTCTTTTAGATATTGGATAATAATCCATGCAGTAATTCAACCCAGCAAGGTAACTTATTAAAGAGACGCTTGCAGCGATAAACAACGTTGTTGTGGCTTTGTCCATGGAGACAGACAGACAGACAGACAGACAGACTGCCAACAAGCTCCACACCGAACAACGAGGTGACACTATCCACAGCAATCAGTCTCAATACTCACAGCTTTCTTCCCCCTTCCCCCCCCTCACACAATCAGTCTGAACAAGGGTCCCGACCCGAATCGTCACCTATCCATGTTCTCCAAAGATGCTGCCTGACCCGCTGGGTTACTCCAGCACTCTGTGTCATTCTGTTCTAAACCAGCATCGGACACAAGGAACTGCAGATGCTAGATTACATCAAACGACACAAAGTGCTGGAGTAACTCAGCAGGTCAGGCAGCATCTCTTCTTCTTATTCTTCTTCCTCTTCTTCCTCTTCTTCCTCTTCTTCCTCTTCTTCCTCTTCTTCCTCTTCTTCCTCTTCCTGTTCCTCTTCCTCTTCCTCTTCCTCTTCTTCCTCTTCCACCTCTTCCCTCCTCTTCCACCTCTTCCACTTCTTCCTCTTCCCTCTTCTTCCTCTTCCTTTTCTTCCCACCTCTTCCCTCTTCTTCCTCTTTCCTCTTCCTCTTCCATCTTCTTCCCTTCTTCCTCCTTTCTTCCTCTTCCTCTTCCATCTTCTTCCTCTTCCTCTTCTTCCTCTTCCTCTTCTTCCTCTTCCTCTTCCTCTTCTTCCTCTTCCTCTTCTTCCTCTTCCTCTTCCTCTTCCTCTTCTTCTCCTCTTCCTCTTCTTCCTCTTCGTCTCCTCTTCCTCCTCTTCCTCTTCTTCCTCTTCGTCTCCTCTTCCTCTTCTTCCGCCTCTTCCTCTTCTTCCTCTTCTTCCTCTTCCTCCTCTTCCACCTCTTCCTCCTCTTCCTCCTCTTCCTCTTCCTCATTCTCTTCCTCTTCCCCCTCTTCCTCTTCCTCCTCCTCGTCCTCCTCCTTTAGGCTGTGAATGCCATACGCAAGAAGAACAAGGCAGCATCTCTGGAGAACATGGACAGGCAACGTTTCGGGTCAGGACTCTCCTTCAGGCTGACTGTAGTAGGAAGAGAGAAAGCTGGAAAAGAGAGGTGGGGGCAAGACAAAGTCAGGCAAGTGATAGGTGGATACGAGTGGGGGGTGGAGGGGGTGGGGGGGTTTCATTGGGAATTGGGTGGACAAAGACCAGAGATGGGATGGAAACAAAGGGCTGTGAGAGAAGATAAGGAGAATGAGAAGTCAGGGAAAGGGATAGAGTTTAGTTTAGTTTATTTTGTCACATGTACCTAGGTACTATGAAAAGCTTACTACAAAAAGACTACATGATTACAATCAAACCGTCCACGGTGTATGGATACAAAATAACGGGTAGGACATTTAGTGCAGGGTAAAGTCTGATGTTTCAGGTCAAAGAGTTATGGAGCTGTCCACTGTACGAGCTAATTCAAGAGTTCTCCCGAGTTTCCCCTGATTTGAACTCGGAGATTTACGGTAATGGCCGCTCGTAGGTACTCGGGGCTCTCGTGGATATTTTTCAACACGTTGAAAAATCTTCACGAGTCTTCACGAGCTTACCGCGTTTCCCGAGTACCTGCCGTTAGCGTTACGAGCCGCTAAGAGACGTCCCGAGCTCCGACGTACCCGCTATGTACATCCTATGTGTTTACCACAAGTTTGATTTTTTTTTAAACCCGGGAGAGCTCTTGAATCAGCTCGTACAGTGGGACAGCCCCTTCATAGAGTCAAACAGTGTGGAAACAGGCTCTTTGGCCCACACCAACCAACATTTTCCATCTACACTAGACTCACCCGCCTGCATTTGGTCCATATCCTTCCAAACCTGTCCTATCGATGTACCTGTCTAAATGTTTCTTAAATGGTGGGATAGTCCCAGCCTCAACTACCTCCTCTGGCAGCTTGTTCCATACACCCACCACCCTTTGTGTGAAAAAGATACTCCTTAGATTCCTATTAAATCTTTTCCCCTTCACCTTAAACCTATGCCCCCCTTGTTCTCGATTCCCATACTCTGGGCAATAGATCTACCCGATCTATTCCTCTCATGATTTTATTTATACACCTCTATAAGATCTCCCCTCATCCTCCTGTGCTCCAAGGAATGGAGACCCAGCCGACTCAACCTCTCCCTGTAGCTCACACCCTCTAGTCCTGGCAACATCCTCGTAAATCTTCTCTGCACCTTTTCCAGCTTGACAACATCTTTCCTATAACATTGCGCCCAGAATTGAACACAATATTCTAAATGCGGTCTCACTGACCTCTTATACAACTGCAACATGACCTCCCAACTTTTATACTCAATACTCCTTCTCGGTTGAGACCCTTCTTCAGATTCTCCGGTCAATGGAAGGGAGGTTGGTTTGTGTGATGGTCTGGGCTATGTCCATAACCCTCGGCAAGCTCTTTGCAGTCTTGCATGGAGCTGTTCCCAAACCATGCTGTGATGCATCCCGATAAAATGCTTTCCACGAAGCATCTGTAAAAGTTGGTGAGAGTTGTTGGGGACATGACATACTTCTAAGCTTTCTAAGGAAGTAGAGGCGTTGGTGTGCATGGGACTGGGATGCTGGTGAGGGGGGCTTACATGGCAGATGGGTGGATGAAAGCTCGAGGTGAAAAGGAGACAAGAGTGTGTCAGATAAGAAGAGCAAAATGATTTGGGTATAGGAGCAAGGAGGTCCTACTGCAGTTGTGTGCAGTTTTGGTCTACTAATTTGTGGAAGGACATTCTTGCTATTGAGGGAGTGCATCGTATATTCACCCGGTTAATTCCCAGGATGGTGGGACTGTCATAGGATGAAAGAATGGATCGCATATATTCACTGGAATTTAGAAGGATAAGAGAGGATCTTATAGAAACATAGAAAATTCTTAAGGGATTGGACAGGCTAGATGCAGGAAAAATGTCCCCCATGTTGGGGGAGTCAAGAACCAGGGGTCACAGTTTAAGAATAAGGGGTAGGCCATTTAGGACTGAGATGAGAAAAAACTTAATATTCAAGAGAGTTAGATTTAGCTCTTTGGGCTAACGTTGTGGGAATTGTGGGAAGAACTGAGCTGTCCTTCCATGTTGTCTTCAACATGGGCAGCACTTCACTCTGTGGGAATTGAACTTTTGACCATAAGGGCCAACAGCACCAGGCCTGTTTAGCATAGAGTCAAAAGTTCGCTTATTACATAGATGAACTAAAGGCAACACCGAGATTTTCTAATCTTCCCACATCGATAAAGAAGCCTGTTTCTCCGTGGAAAGTTACTGAATGCTGGATCACAATAGTTAAACCTGTAAACAAGTGTGTGTGACCAACCTTGCTTCTATGCTATCAAAAATGACATTAAAATGCTACATGCTTTGTATTGTGAGGACAGTCTCAGTCTCCTGGTCCGAGATCACTGATGCAATTATAAAGAAAGCACATCAGTGACTCTACTTCCTGAGAAGATTACGGCGAGTCGGTATGTCAAGGAGGACCCACTCTAACTTCTACAGGTGCACAGTAGAGAGCATGCTGACCGGTGGCATCGTGGCTTGGTTCGGCAACTTGAGCGCCCAGAAGCGGAAAAGACTACAAAAAGTGGTAAACACCGCCCAGTCCGTCATCGGCTCTGACCTTCCTTCCATCGAGGGGATCTAAAGGCTGGCAGCATCATCAAGGACCCACACCATCCTGGCCACACACTCATCTCCCTGCTACCTTCAGGTAGAAGGTACAGGAGCCTGAAGACTGCAACGACCAGGTTCAGAAATAGCTACTTCCCCACAGCCATCAGGCTATTAAACCCGGCTCGGACAAAACTCTGAACATTAATAGCCCTTTATCTGTTTATTTGCACTTTATCGGTTTATTTATTCATGTGTGTATATATTTATATAATAGTATATGGACACACTGATCTGTTCTGTATCCATGCCTACTATGTTCTGTTGTGCTGAAGCAGAGCAACAGCGTCATTGTCGTATCGGGGACACACGACAATCCCCCCCCCCCCCGGGAGGGAATTGGGAGTGGTGGGGCTGCCCTGGCAGCAGCGGCTCGTGTGCAGTCCGTCTGTTTTTCTTTTTTTTGTTGTTTTCTTGTCTTGTTTTAGCGTTAGTTTGAGTTATTATGTAGTGTATGTGTGTGGGAGGGGTGGGAGAAACGTTCTTAGTCTCTTCCTTTTGGGGGGACGCGACTTTTCTTGTCGTATCCCCTGTCTCCGTCTGCGCTGAGGCCTATCGCGGAGCTGGCGGCCTCCAACTGCGACCGACCCGAGGCTCCGGAGGCAGAGCCAGCCAGGACTTACCAGCGCGGGGCTGGCCGACTTCGGGGCTGCGGCGGGTTCGGGCGTTCCGGCGGCCCGACTCGGAGCTGTGGCGGCTTTCCGGTGGCGGTGGCGGCGGCAGCGACGTCGCAGGCCCGGCCGCGGGCCCAGTGGACGACATCGTCGGGAGCTCGCAGGTCACAGGTCGGTGACCTGTTTTTCCGGAGCTCCCGCGGCAACAGCTGCGTCCGCTGGACTGGAGGGCGGCAGCTTCGGCAGCTTCGACCGCCCCGGGCCGCGGAGTTGAACCGGCCCGCTCGCGGAGCGCGGTTCACCCGCGGGACTTACTTACATCACCCGGAGCGGTCACAACATCGGAGGCCCGGGTCGCCTCAGCGCAGAGGAAGAGGAAGAGGAAGAAGGGAAGAGACAAAGACAAGATTTTTGCCTTCCACCACAGTGAGGAGGTGTCTGGTGAACTCACTGTGGGGGATGTTAAATATGTGTTTATTGTGTGTTTTGTTATTTACTATATGTATGACTGCAGGCAACGAAATTTCGTTCAGACCGCAAGGTATGAATGGCAATAATGTTTTCCATCCATCCAAACTCTCTTGAATCTTGTCTGACAAGTTATTGCTAACAAAGTAGCTACAGTTTGATAATCACTCACGTCTAGTGTAAATTATTCCAACAATGGAGTCAGGGGATGTGGGGAGAAGGCAGGAACGGGGTACTGATTGTGGATGATCAGCCGTGATCACATTGAATGGCGGTGCTGGCTCGAAGGGCCGAATGGCCTACTCCTGCACCTATTGTCTATGTAAGAGGAGTGAAATGTGAAGCTGGAGAGAGGGACACAGATGAAAGGGAAAGGTGACGGTTGGGAAAAGGGGTAGGATAGTGGGTCAGAAAAGTGTGAGGGGAGAGGCTCAGGAAAAAGAGAGGGGACAAGGGTGGTGTTACTTAAAACATGAAAATTGCATATTACTAGAAGTAGTTCAGAGAATCGACTGCGATCTTATAATCCTGAAGACACACACGGGCACATTTTCTCCCTGAGGGAACTGGAAGATTAGTTGAATATTTAACAACAATCCGGTGGTTTTGTGGTCAGCTTTATTTTAAAACTATTTAATTAACTATTGAACTTCCACAACTAACCTGGTGGGCGGTCACGGTGGCGCAGCGGTAGAGTTGCTGCCTTACAGCGAATGCAGCGCCGGAGACCCGGGTTCCATCCCGACTACGGGCGCTGTCTGTACGGAGTTTGTACGTTCTCCCCGTGACCTGCACGGGTTTTCTCCGAGATCTTCGGTTTCCTCCCACACTCCAAAGACGTACAGGTTTGTAGATTCATTGGCTTAGTGTATGTATAAATTGCCCCTAGTGTGTGTGGGATCGTGTTAATGTGCGGGGATCGCTGGTCGGCGTGGACCCGGTGGGCCGAAGGGCCTGTTTCCGCGCTGTATCTCCAAACTAAACTAAAATGAACTCGGGTCTGTGGATTGCTGGCCTGGGCCTGGGCCTGGGCCAACGGGATACTAGTTCAGCAACTTGCCATCGTTCCTGGCCGACCAGACTTAAGCCCCTGTCCCACTTTCACGACCTAATTTGGCGACCTCTGCCGAGTTTGCCCTTGACTCATACTCGCAGCATGGTCCCCGCAAAGTCGTAGGAGGTCGTAGGAGGTCTTCGTAACTCTTCCTCCTGCTCCTGAGTGGTCTCCGCGTACTCGTGGCCTCAAGCAGCTCGAGGCGTTTTTTACCAGCCTGATAAAAAATGTCCACGAGTTAAAAAAAAGGTCGGCATGGAAAAAATTGATACTTTTTACTTGTAGGTAGGTCGTAGGTAGTTCGTAGTAGGTCGTGATGGTAGTCGTAGATAGTCGTAGGTAGTCGTAGGTCGGGAACTGGCCCGAAAAAAATGCAAACATGACATCATTTTATCATGTGATCATTTTCCACTCATAGTTGGTCGTAGTTGGTCTTAGGTGTGGAAGACTGAGGTTGAGGGGGGTCGTAGGATGTCGTAGACATAGTCGTAGGAGGTCGTAGGAGGTCATAGGGCTTTTACTTTGGCGAGTCAACACAACCTTGACATTTTTTTCAACTCGTCTAGAGTCTTCTAAACTCGTGGATTAGGTCATCCAAGTGGGACAGGTCCCTCTTAGCATGAGCTAAACCTATGTCAACAGCAGGCTAGAACAATTTGTTCCTATCAACCTTGGATTAATTCCTGTTTCCGCAACACAACTTCACTTAAAACGCAAACTTGGCATTTCAATCATCATACGACAGCGCAGAAAAAAAAAAAGGGATTTTAATACCTGACAGAAGCCTTTCATTGAGGTTGAGACATGACTCTATGGGAACAGGTTAAAACACAAGGCTGCTACATTGCTGTTATTCAGCATGTAACGATAAGTCAACAAACGGCGGTAAGAATTTGCCACAAGGCAAAGTCCATTCACACAGTTGCTGCAATTTTCCTTTATACTTGAAATTGCTGTTGGGTTTGTCATGTCATAACTCCTTGAATGAATGTTCCAACATTCAGGAGGCTTTTTGCTGCATTAGACCTGCGATAGACAGCCACACCTCCCGTGGTAAAGAACACTTTTGTAAAGTGAGGCTTTCGAACACTCAGATATAGAGACAGGGAACTGCAGATGCTGCTTTACAAAGCAAGACACAAAGTGCCGGAGTAACTCAGCGAGTCAAGCAGCATTCTGGAGAACATGGATCGGTGATCGATTAGGGTGGCACGGTGGCTGAGTATTAAGTTGCTGCCCTACAGCACCAGAGACACAGGTTCGATCCCGACTACAGGACTTCTGTCTGTGTGGAGTTTTCACGTTCTCCCTGTGACCGTGTGGGTTCCAGTTTCCTCGAACACTCCAAAGACGTACAGGTTTGTAGGTTAATTGGCTTCTGCCAATTGTAAATTGTCCCTAGTGTGTGGGATTGTGCTGGTGTACGGGGGGGGATCATGGGTTGGTATGGACTCAGAGGGCCGAAGGGCCTGTTTCCATGCTGACTCTCTAAAGGGTTGGGACCCTTCTTCAGACTAAATTAGGGTCTAATTCCAAAATGTTGCCTATCCATGTTCTCCATAGGTGCTGCCTGACCTGTCGAGTTACTCCAGCACTTTGTTTTTATAGGAACACACACATTGTCCCATCATCTCGCACAACACGCCTAAATCTCAATAGTGTCAACATATCTACTTCTTATGTGAGGACATGAACTGGGTGTGATTTTTATTACCCAAATGGGACATAGAACGGTACAACACCTGAGCAGGCCCTTTGGCCCACAATACCCATGACGACCAAGACGACAAGTTCATAATTTCATATGATAGGAGTAGAATTAGGCCATTCGGCCCATCCAGTCTACTCCGCCATTCAATCCTGGCTGATCTATATCTCCCTCCTAACCCCATTCTCCTGCCTTCACCCTGTAACATCCGACACCCGTACTAATCAAGAATCTATCTATCTCTGTCTTAGAAATATCCATTAACTTGGCCTCCACAGCCTTCCGTTGCAATAAATACCACAGATTCACCACCATTCCTTCTCATTTCCTTCCTAAAGGGACGTCCGTTTATTCTGAGGCTACAACATCTTGTCCTAGATTCTCCCACTAGTGGAAACATCCTCTCCACATCCACTCTGTCCAAACCTTTCACTATTCTGTGTGTTTCAATGAGGTCCCCCCTCATTCTTCTAAACTTCAGTGGGTACAGGCCCAGTGCAGTCAAACGCTCATCATAGGTTAACCCACTCATTCCTGGGATCATTCTTGTAAACCTCCTCTGGTCCCTCTCCAGAACCAGCACATCCTTCCTCAGTTATGGGGCCCAAAATTGCTCTCAATATTCCAAATGTGGCCTGACCAGCGCCTTATACAGCCTCAGCATTACACCCCTGTTTTTGTATTCTAGTCCTCAAAATAAATGCTAGCATTGCGTTTGCCTTCTTTACCACTGATTCGACTTGCAAATAAACTTTTTTTGAATCCTTCACCAGCACTCCCAAGTCCCTTTTCACCTCCGATTCCTGAATTCTTTCCCTATTTAGAAAGTAGTTACCGCCTTTATTCCTACTACCAAAATGCACGACTCCACACTTTGAATTAATGAATATGTTTATTGGCCAAGTATTCACATACAAGGAATTTGCCTTGGTGCTCCGCCCGCAAGTGACAACACGACATACAGTAACAGTTAGGAATGACACATAAAACATTAAACATTAATAATAAAACATTATCGATTAAACTTATGAATTAAATAAAATACCAGAGCAAAGGGAGGCTACAGATTTTTGGTTATTGAGTAGAGCAACTACTCGTGGAAAAAAGCTGTTTTTATGTCTGGCTGTGGCGGCTTTGACAGTCCGGAGTCGCCTTCCAGAGGGAAGTGATTCAAAGAGTTTGTGGCCAGGGTGAGAGGGGTCAGAGATGATCTTGCCCGCTCGCTTCCTGGCCCTTGCAGTGTACAGTTCGTCAATGGAGGGAAGGTTGCAGCCAATAACCTTCTCTGCTGATCGGACGATTCGCTGCAGCCTCCAGGTGTCGTGCTTGGTGGCTGAGCCAAACCAGACCATGATGGAGAAGGTGAGGACAGACTCTACGATGGCCGTGTAGAATTGGACCATCATTGCCTGTGGCAGATTGTGTTTCCTCAGCTGCCGCAGGAAGTACATCCTCTGTTGGGCCTTTTTGACTGTGGAGTCGATGGTGGCCCCCCATTTAATGTCCTTGGAGATGATGGTTCCCAGGAACTTAAAAGACTCCACAGATGTGACTGTGGTGTTGTTGATGGTGAGTGGGGTGAGGGGAGGGGGAGCTCTCCTAAAGTCTACAATCAATTCCACCGTCTTAAGAGCATTGAGCTCCAGGTTGTTGCGATGGCACCAGGACGCCAGCTGTGACACTTCCTGTCTGTAGGCAGATTCCTCCCCATCCTGGATCAGTCCAATCAGGGTTGTGTTGTCCGCAAACTTGAGAAGCTTGACAGAGGAGTCTGTGGAGGTGCAGTCGTTGGTGTAGAGAGAGTAGAGGAGAGGGGAGAGTACGCAGGCTTGCGGTGCTCCTATGCTGATGGTCAGCGGGTCCGAGATGTGCTTTCCCAGCCTCACATGCTGCTTCCTGTCTGTCAGGAAGCTGGTGATCCACCGACAGAGGGGTTCAGGCACAGTCAACTCAGAAAGTTTGGAATGTAGTAGCTCTGGCACAATGGTGTTGAATGCAGAGCTAAAATCAACAAACAAAATCCTCGCATAGGTCCCCTGGCGGTCTAGGTGCTGGAGGATGAAATGTAGGCCCAGGTTGACTGCTTCAGCCACAGATCTATTGGCCCGATATGCAAACTGCGGCGTGTCTAGCAGGGGGTTTGTGACATTTTTCAGCTGGGCCAGCACAAGCCTTTCAAGGGTCTTCATGACTACAGAGGTCAGTGCGACAGGCCTGTAGTCATTAAGACCAGTAATCCTTGCCTTTTTGGGTACAGGGACAATAGTCCAATCAGGGATGTGTCGTCCGCAAACTTGAGAAGCTTGACAGAGGAGTCTGTGGAGGTGCACTCGTTGGTGTAGAGAGAGTAGAGGCGAGGGGAGAGTATGCAGCCTTGCGGTGCTCCTATGCTGATGATCTGCGGGTCCGAGATGTGTTTTCCCAGCCTCACATGCTGCTTCCTGTCCGGGCGGGGGGAAGGGGGGGAGGAGGGGGAGGGGGAGGGGGGAGGAGGGGGGGAAGGAGGGGGGGAGGGGGGAGGTGGGAGGAGTGGAGGGGGGGGTGGGGAGGGAGGGGGGGTAGGGGGGAGGAGGGGGGGAAGGAGGGGGGGGAGGTGGGAGGGGGGAGGGGGGGGGAGGGGGATGGGGGGGGGGGGAGGGGGATGGAGGGGGGAGGGAGGGGAGTCCAGTTAAAATCGTCAAAAAATATGACGGTGTTTTGGGAGGATAGCGAGCTGCAGCAGCTGCAGTTATGGTGTCTGGCCAGCAGGAGGCCACAAAATGAGTGGGGGGGGGGGTGAATGATTTGATGTTAAAAAGTGAACATAAGAATGTCTAAATGTAATGAGGAGTGCGTTTGTGAATGGACAAGCGTAATGTCTGGCAAAATGGAAAAAATGGCAGCATTTGAGGGTCCGGTTTTGGCGGAGCAGGGAATCAAAGGGCGAAAATGTGACAGACAGCTGGCAGCCGGACGGCGGTCGGCAGACACACACACAGTTTTAAAAGTATAATACTAGACCAAGGGCAGACCCGTTGGATCTGTTCCTCCAACGTGTGTTTGCGGGAGGGGGGGTGGGGGCGGGGCAGCATGTCCCTGAGGGTGGGAGAGGGGTGGGGAAAGGGGGAGGGGAGAGGAGAGGGGAAGGTGAGAGGAGAGGGGTTAGGGGGGAAGGGGAGAGGAGAGGGGGAGGAAGAGGGTAGGGGAGAGCTGGAGAGAGAGTGGAGGGGAGAGAGAGGAGGATGAGAGGAGAGAGAGGTGGGGAGAGAGAGGGGGTGTAGGAGGGGGAGAGAGAGAGAAAGGGGAGGGCGAGGGGAGGGAGAGAGGAAGAGAGGGGGAAGAGTGTGGCGGGAAGAGGAGATGGGTAGGGAGAGGGGTAGGGGAGAGAGAGAGAAGAGTGTGGAGGGAGGGGGAGAGTGGTAGGGGGAGGGGGGAAGAGTGGGGAGGGAGGGGGAAGGGAGGGGGGGAGAGGGGGGAGGGAGGGGAGGAGGGAGATGGGTAGGGGAGGGAGGGGGAAGAGTGTGGAGGGAGGGGGAGAGGGGTGGGAGGAGAGAGGGGAAAGAGTGGGGTGGTAGAGAGGGAGGGGGAGGGGTAGGGACAGTCCATCTATTCCCCACTCCCTATCACCCCCAATCCTCTTTCTCTGTTCCCCCACACGTGACCACCTGCTGCGACACGGGCTGCGGGGGGGGGGGGGGGGGGGGGGTGGGGCAAGGGCAGATGTAAATGAGATCCGTTCCGATTGGACATCTGTGAGCATTGGGCATTGTGACATCACACGTTGGAACGTTCACCAACATTCTATGGGTGAGAGCCGTTTGATTTTTTTAACATTTAACAGGGGGGGGGGGGGGGAAGGATTTTATTAAAAATTGTGTACGTAAAAACGTCTAAACGTAATGATGAGCGCCTTTGTGAATGTACAGGCGTAACGTCTGGCGAAATGGAAAAAACGGCGGCGTCTGAGGGTCCGGTTTTGGCGTAGCAGGGAATCAAAGGGCGAAAATCTTATCTGAAAAAAAAAATGGAATGTGACAGCCAGCCGGCAGCCGGACGGCGGTCGGCAGACACACACAGAGTTTTAAAAGTATATAGATGATGGAAAAGCGATGTTGTGCAGGAAAGAGGGGGTGGGTGGGAAAGGTTCCAGTCTTTTCAGACTATATGCTACTCTATATTGCATCTGCTACTTCTCTGTCCACTCTCCCAACCTGTCCAAGTCCTTCTGCAGAGTCCCTGCTTTCTCTACACTACCTGCTACTAGGTGATTTTCGTATCATCCGCAAACCTGGCCACAAGGCCTTCAATCCCCTCGTCCAAATCATTAATATACAACTTGAAGAGCAGCGGCCCCAGCACTGAGCCCTGCGGAACTCCGCTAGTCACTGGCAGCCAACCAGAAAAAGCCCCCTTTATTGCCACTCTTTGCCTTCTGCCATCCAGCCAACCTGCTCTCCATGCTAGTATCTGCCCTTTGATACCGTGGGCTCTCATCTTCCTTGGCAGCCTCACGTGTGGCACCTTATCGAAGGCTTTCTGAAAATCTAAGTAAACAACATCTACTGACTCTCCTTTGTCTGTCCTGCTATTTACTTCTTCAAAGAATTCGAACAGATTTGTCAAGCAAGACCTCCCCTTGACAAAACCATGCTGACATCAGCCTATTTTATCATGAACTATGTTCTCCGTAACCTCATCCTTTATAATAGACTCTAAAATCTTACCAACCATTGAAATCAGACTATAGTTCCCACTCTTCTGCTTTGCTCCCTTCTTGAACAGCCAATGACATTGGGTATGCAGGTCATTGACAACCAACGGTCTACTGTATGAAGCTCGTCAAGTCAAGAGTGTTTTATAGTCATATGTCCAGGACGGGACAATGAAATTCTTACTTGCTGCAGCACAACAGAATATGTGAATATGTAAACATTGTGTATAACGGGAAAAAAGGGAAAAGTTCAATAAATAACAAATATAGTGCAAATAACAAATAATAATATAGCCTTTTGCAGTTCAGAGCTCATAGCTTATTCATTGTGTTAATAGCATGATGGCCGTGGGGAAGAAGCTGTTCCTGAACCTGGACGTTACAGTTTTCAGGCTCCTGTACCTTCTTCCCGATGGCAGTGGTGAGATGAGTGTGTGGCCAGGGTGGTGTGGGTTTTTGAGGCTGCGACTACGATAGATCCCTTTGACGGTGGGGAGGTCTAGGCCGGTGATGGACTGGGCAGTGGTCACAACTCTTTGCTGATGGTCAACTGAGAGAGAATTGGGCAGCACGGAGGCGCAGTGGTAGAGTTGCTGCCTAGCAGCACCAGAGACCTAGGTTCGATCCTGACTGTGGGTGCTGTATGTGTGGACTTGTACATTGGGGTGGAGGATTGCAACCTTCACGTGGTCCACCCTGTTTCGACTAATGCAATCAACTCGACGTGCACAGATGGAAGATCAAATAGAACAAGTTGTCCAACAACTTTAGGTTGTGCACGCCACACGAAAGAGAAAGAAGACTTGTACATTCTCCCCGGGACCGCGTGGGTTTCCTCCAGGTGCTCCAGTTTCCTCCCACATCCCAAAGATGTGCGGGTTTGTAGGTTGGCTCAATTGTAATCATGTATTGTCTTTCTGCTGACTGGATAGTGCGCAACAAAAGCTTTTCCCTGTACCTCAGTACACGTGACAATAAACTAAACTGACTAAACTGAACTGACTAGTTGGCTTTGTAAGTGCGTCGGGCACCAGCGTGAATGGGTGATCGTAGGTCGGCGTATTTCCTATGCTGCATCTCTAAACTAAACAAACCTCAGGGATATGGATATGGAGGAAATGGAGGGGGCATTGGGAGCAACGGTATTGTTATATCGGGGGTCTGGACCTGGAAGAGCGCTCTAAGCTAAATAAGATACGATTTGTGTGGGCATTAAAACCTGACCTTGCTTGCGACGCCCACATTCTAAAAATAAATGTTCAAAGCATGGAATGCCCATGGATTCCACACGAATGTCACATTCACCTTTAACAGCCTGGGGTGGGAACAGTAAGGTGTGCGATCTACCTGCATATAGTCAAGTGAATGTCATGCACTCTGCGAACATTGTTGCGTTATTCTATACGTAGATATATAGATGACGTACGCACCATCAAGGGCGTCACCTGCTGATGGAGTAAGACAGATATGCTTGCTTGGAGCCCTCATGTTATGGAACTGTTATTATAAATACAGGTAGAGAGAGCCATACAGCATGGAAACAGGCCCTTCAGCCCAACTTGCCCACACTGACCAACATGTCCCATCTACACTGGTCCCACCTGCCTGAGCTTCAAGGTGTGCCTACTCTGAAGAGGTTCTCCTCCTCTCTCTGACGGGAGTTCTGCAACACCCTCTCTCGCTGCTCCCCCTCTGATTCCTGCTGCTCTGTAACTTTTACATAGCTCTAGTTTCCCTTTCAAGAGGGCCTGTTTACAAATGTAATGCTGAGCCTCTATGAGGCGCTGGTCAGGACGCATTTGGATTATTGTGAGCAATGTTGGGCCCCATATCTGAGGAAGGATGTGCTGGCTCTGGAGAGGGTCTAGAGGAGGTTTACAAGAATGATCCCAGGAATGAGTGGGTTAACGTACGATGAGCGTTTGTCGGCACTTGGCCTGCACTTACTGGAGTTTAGAAGAATGAGGGGGGACCTAATTGAAATGTACAGAATAGTGAAAGCCTTGAATAGAGTGGATGTGGATAGGATGTTTCCACTAGTGGGAGAGTCTAGGACTAGAGGTCACAGCCTCAGAATTAAAGGACGTTCTTTAGGAAGAAGGAAACATTTCTTCTGTGGAATTCTTTGCCAAGTCAATTGGTATTTTTAGAGTCATAGTCATAGAGTGATACAGTGTGGAAACAGGCCCTTCGGCCCAACCCGCCCACACCGGCCAACATGTCCCATCTACACTAGTCCCACCTGCCTGCGCTTTGTCCATATCCCTCCAAACCTGTCCTATCCATGTACCTGTCTAACTGTTTCTTAAACGTTGGGATAGTCCCAGCCTCAACTACCTCCTCTGGCAGCTTGTTCCATACACCCACCACCCTTCGTGTGAAAAAGTTACCCCTCGGATCCCTATTAAATCTTTTCCCCTTCACCTTGAACCTATGTCCTCTGGTCCTCAATTCCCCTGCTCTGGGCAAGAGACTCCGTGCATCTACCCGATCTATTCCCCTCGTGATCTTATACACCTCTATAAGATCTCCCCTCATCCTCCTGCGCTCCATGGAATAGAGACCCAGCCTGCTCAACCTCTCCCTATAGCCCACACCCTCTAGTCCTGGCAACATCCTCATAAATCTTTTCTGAACCCTTTCAAGCTTGACAACATCTTCCCTATAACATGGTGCCCAGAACTGAACACAATATTCTAAATGCGGTCTCACCAACGTCTTATACAACTGCAACATGACCTCCCAACTTCTATACTCAATACTCTGACTGATGAAGGCCAAAGTGCCAAAAGCCCTCTTGACCACCTTATCTACCTGCGACTCGACCTTCAAGGAACCTGTACTCTTAGACCCCTCTGCTCAACAACACCACCCAGAGGCCGACCATTCACTGTGTAGGTCCTGCCCTTGTTAGACTTCCCAAAATGCAACACCTCATACTTCTCTGTATTAAATTCCATCAAACATTCCTCCGCCCACCTGGTCAATCGATCCAGATCCTGCTGCAATCTTTCACATCCATCTTCACTATCTGCAAAACCTTTTGTATCATCAGCAAACTTGCTAATATTGCCCTGAATGTTCTCATCCAAATCATTGATGTAGATGACAAACAGTAACGGGTCCAGCACTGAACCCTGAGGCACATCACTAGTCACAGGCCTCCAGTCTGAGAAGCAACCTTCCACCAAAACACTCTGCCTCCTTCCATGGAGCCAATTTGCTATCCATTCAGCTATCTCTCCTTGGATCCCATGCGGTCTAACCTTCCAGAGCAGCCTACCATGAGAAACCTTGTCGAACGCCTTACTGAAATCCATGTACACAACATCTACAGCTCTGACCTCATCAACGTTTTGGTCACGTCTTCAAAAAAATCAATCAGACTTGTGAGACACAACCTCCCACGTACAAAACCATGCTGACTGTCCCTAATCACCCCTTGCCCATCCAAATGCCCCTATATCCTATCCCTCAGAATATACTCTCCAGTAACTTACCAACTACAGATGTTAAGCTCACTGGCCTATAATTCCCAGGCAGAGATAGATAGATTCTCGATCAGAATGGGTGTCAGATATTGTGGAGAGAAGGCAGGAGAATGGGGTTAGGAGGGAGAGATAGATCAGCCATGATTGAATGGCGGAGTAGACTTGATGGGCCGAATGGCCTAATTCTACTATTCTCTATGACCTTATGACCTTTCTCCTGGCTCGAGGTCTGTAGAAGGTTCTCAAACTGAAAAATCACCTCTTCCCCAGATATGCTGTCTGTCCAGCTGAGTTCCTCCAGCATTTTGTCGATCTATGGTGTAAACCAGCATCTGCAGTTCCTCCCTACACATTTTGTGTACTCCACTGTGAAATCTCTTCAAGGTATGCCTAGTTTGAAGCTAGCATGGCCTGTTTCCTTTATCATTATTACCATTTGCATATCTTTCATTCATTTGTTCTGTATCTCTCTACATCACCGTCTATATCTCTCGTTTCCCTCTCCCCTGACTCTCAGTCTGAAGAAGGGTCTCGACCCAAAGCATCACCCATTCCATCGCTCCAGAGATGCTGTCTGACCTGCTGAGTTACTCCAGCTTTTTGTGCCTATCCTGGTTTGAAGAAGTTCTCCTCCACGTTCCTTTTCTCCAGAGATGCTGCCTGACCCGATGAGTTACTCCAGATTTTTTAGTCTATCTGCGCTGGCCCATATCTCTCCAAACCTATCCAATCCATGTACCTGTCTAACTGTTTCTTAAACGTTGCGATAGTCCCAGCCCTAACTACCTCCTCAGGCAGCTCGTTCAGTACACCCACCACCCTTTGTGTAAAACAGTTACCCCCATATTAAATCATATTAAATCATTCCCCCCCCCCCCTCACCTTAAAAAGGTCTCAACAAGATACAGAGTGCTGGAGTAAATGTTTCTTCAACATTGTAATAGAACCTATTAAGGTGAGGGGCGGTCACGGTGGCGCAGCGGTAGAGTTGCTGCCTTACACAAGACCCGGGTTCCATCCTGACTACGGGTGCTGTCTGTGTGGAGTTTGTACGTTCTCCCCGTGACCTGCGTGGGTTTTCTCCGAGATCTTCGGTTTCCTCCCACACTCCAAAGAAGCACACATTTGTAGGTTAATTGTCTTGGTAACTGTAAAAATTGTCCCTAGTGGGCGCGGGGATCGCTGGTCAGTGCGGACCCGGTGGGCCGAAGGGCCTGTTTCCGCGCTGTATCTCTAAACTAAACTAAACTAAACTAAACTAAACTAATGGTTTTGGGTGCTTAAGAAGGAACTGCTGGAAAAATCGAAAGTAGACAAAAAATGCTGAGGAAACTCAGCGGGTGAGAAAAGGGAGAAATGGAGAAAAGGAATAGGTGACATTTCAAGTCGAGACCCTTCTTCAGACTGATGTTGGGGGGGGGGGGGTGGTTGGGAAAAAGAAAGGAAGAGGCAGAGACTGTAGGCTATGTGGGCGAGCTGGGAAGGGGGAGGGGAATAAGGGAGAAAGCAAGGACTACCTGAAAATAGAGAAGTCAATGTTCATACCGATGGGGTGCTGCCCTACTTTGACAAAAGGAAGCAACTGACAGAAAGGCGTTTGCTTGCAAATGAAGAAAACGTGTTATTCTTTCAGCTCTCTGTGAAGTGAATTTCTTACTTCTCTGGTATAAATATTTTCAAATTGTACTCAGAGAAGACTTATTTTGTTCACCATTGTGTAGAGCATTTCTCAAATATCCTAAAACAAGCAATAACTCAATTTTGACAACATTGTCAGTTGCTTCCTTTTGTCAAATTAGGGCAGGGTAGGTTTCTATTATTTCAGGAAGTACTTGCTTTCTCCCTCCTTCCCCTCCCCCTTCTCAACCCTCCCACAGCCTACTGTCACCCCCTCCCTTTCTTTCCCCCTCCCCCCCCCCGACATCAGTCTGAAGAAGGGTCACGGCCCAAAACGCCGCCTACTGCTTCTCTCTGTAGATGCTGCCTCACCCGCTGAGTTTCTCCAGCATTTTTTGTCCACTGATGGTTTTGGCTAATGATCGGCAGGAGAGGCAGGAGCCTCCTGTGGTCATCTCCCTCTTTAATAAGGATATCATTTTGGATACTGTTTGGGGGTGAAAGGTTTTCACATTTTGTTACCTGCACTCAAAAGCTGGTGTAACGGAGGCCAGAAAAAAAATGAACTGAGATTAAAAACCTATATGGTTCCCCAGCATCAGAACACCAGTTCTGCCATAACCACAACATGAATTGGATTTGGGGCTATTGAATTGCGGAGCGATATCTACGTATATTATGCAGGCCTAATAGGTTAAAATGTGACTTTGGTTGGGAACTAGAGAACCACTTTAGTTTTGTTTAGATTAGTTTAGAGATACAGCGCGGAAACAGGCCCTTCGGCCCACCGAGTCCGCACCGACCAGCGATCCCCGCACACTAATAACACTATCCGACACACACACCATGGACAATTTCCAATTTTTACCTGTACATCCTTGGAGTGTGGGAGGAAACCGAAGATCTTGGAGAAAACCCACGCAGGTCACAGGGAGAACGTACAAACTCCGTACAGACAGCACCCGTAGTCAGGATGGAGCCCTGGTCTCTTGCCCTGTGAGGCAGCGGCTCTAACGCTGTGCCACCGTGCCAACTTAACTGTTAGTTTGGAAATCAGAAAGAAGGAAAAACCTGCTTAGGAAAAAAATATGCAGATACGATAGTGGCACTTAAGCTACTTTTCGACAGGCACATGGATATACAGGAAACGGATGAGGTTCTTTATTATTATTATTATTTAAGTCACGTGTACCGAGGTACAGTGAAAAGCTTTTGTTGCGTGCTACCTTCTTCTTCTTTCGTGTGGCGTGCACAGCCTAAAGTTGTTGGACAACTTGTTCTATTTGATCTTTTGTTTGTGCATGTCAAGTTGATTGCATTAGTCGAAACAGGGCGGGCCACGTGAGGGTTGCAATCTCCCACCCCTCGTGCTTTCCAGTCAGCAGAAAGACGATACATGATTACAATCAAGCCATGCCTAATGTACAGAATAAAAGGTTTAAAGTTTTAGTGCAAGAAAAAGTCCAATGAAAAATAAAGATTTTTAAGGCTAGAAAATATTAAATTCACATTGAGGGGGTCTGTGAACATTTATTTGAAATGGGAACTTTTTTTATTATACTTTGAGGGTCTAAAGGAACTACCTATTGACTGAGGGCACTTGACACTAGGTGGGGAGCCGCCTTTATTCTGTTTTGTTACTTTATTATTGTTAAAATGTGCATTTGTATTTGTGATATGTTGGTATTGTGAACACATTAGCTGCCAATGGGTGTTTAGGGAGGGTGGGTAAGGGTTATTTTGTTATTATATATAAAAAACTAAATGGAGGGAAATGTAATGCAATACGTCAGATGTACCGTTTTTGTTTACCTTCAATAAAAATAAATTAAAAAAATTAAAAAGAAAAAAAGAGATAAAGTCCAATGAAACATAGTTTGAAGGTCACCAATGAGGTAGATGGAAGGTCAGGACCACTCTCTGGTTGTGGTAGCTCAGCTCTGGTAACTCAGCTGGTCAGGCAGCATCCATGGAAGTAATGGATAGATGATATTTTGGGTCATCAGATATTTGATGGTGGGTCTCGACCCAAAATGTCACTTTTACATTCCCTCCACACACGCTGCCTGACCCGCTGAGTTACTCCAGCTTTTGATGTTTCACGCAAGGTTCCAGCATCTGCAGGTCCTTATGCCAACCACTCCTCCTGCCTGCAGGTAAAGGTGGTATTACAAGAAGGGTCTCGAACCGAAACGTCACCCATCCCTTCTCTCCAGAGATGCTGCCTGTCCCGCAGAGTTACTCCAGCACGTTGTGTCTGTCTTTGGTGGAAGTCAGCATCTGCAGTTCCTTCCTACACATAAAAGAGTACAATTACCTTGAATGCCCTCTGATTAGATATGTAGATGGACACTGGTTCACTTTATACCATGTCTCACGTTAGAAATGTGCACAATCGGACACCTCTCTGAAGACCAACCCCACCTTACTTTGCACATTAGTTTCGGAGAACTTACAACAGTTGTTTTAACTTGTAGACCCAAGGAACTATGGGCGCCGGGTTACAAAATGAACAAAGTACTGGAGTAACTCAGCAGGTCAAGCGGCATCTCTGGGGAACATGGATAGGTGACACCTCGGGTCGGGAACCTTCTTCAGACTGACTGTAGTCTGGGGGGGGGGGGGAGAAAGCTGGAAGGGAGGTGGGGGTGGGTCAAATCCTGGCAAGTGATGGGTGGGTACATGTGAGCTCCAATGTTAGGTCACTCACAAACAACAACTCTTTCCCCTCTCCCCGTCCCCTGTCACCTGCGTCCCTTTCCTCTGACCACCTTTCCTCCTCTTCAGTTCAGTTTAGTTTTAGAGATACAGCGCAAAAACAGGCCCTTCGGCCCACCGAGTCCGCACCGACCAGCGATCCCCACACATTAAAGGGCCTGTCCCACTTGGGCGACCTAATCCGCGAGTACTGGCGAGTTTGCCCTCGACTCATACTCGCAGCATGGTCGACACGAGGTCGTAGGAGGTCTTCGTAACTCTCCTTCATGCTCGAGAGTGGTCTCCGCGTACTCGAGGCCTCAGCTAGGTCGCGGCGTTTTTTCAATATGTTAAAAAATGCCCGCGAATAAAAAATGGTCGCCATGGAAAAAATCGATACTTTTTTTACTTGTAGGTTTAGTCGTAGTAGGTCGTAGTGGGTCGGCATGTTAGTCGTGGGTAATCGAGGGGAGTCGAAGGTAGTCATAGATAGTCTTCATCATAGTCGAAGGGAGGTGAAAGAAGATCGAAGGGGGTCGTCTTCACTCTCCACTATTCGGTGTCCAATTTTCCCGAAGTTAGTCGTAGCTAGTTGTAACTAGTCGAAGCTGTTCTTCAACATAGTCGAAGGAGGTCTTCAACATGTCATTTTTTCAAACTCTTCTAAACTTGCCAATTAGGTCGCCCAAGTGGAACAGACCTTTAACACTATCCTACGCACACACTAGGGACAATTTACATTTATACCAAAGCCAATTTAATGACAAACCTGTATGTCTGGAGTGCGGGAGGAAACTGGAGCGCCCGGAGAAAACCCACGCGGTCACGAGGAGAACGTATAAACTCCTTACAGACAGCGCCTGTAGTCAGGATTGAACCGGGATCTCTGGCGCTGTGAGGCAGCAACTCTACTGCTGCGCCACCGTGATGCCTTTCCTCCTCTTCTCTCCTTATCTCCGTGTCTCTAGCCTTTTGTCCTCTTTCCTCTCTGATCTTTGCCCAACCATTTGGGCAGCAAGGTGACGCAGCGGTAGAGTTGCTGCCTCACAGCGCCAGAGACCCGGGTTCCATCCTGACTACGGGTGCTGTCTGTACGGAGTTTGTACGTGCTCCCCGTGACCTACGTGGGTTTTCTCCCACACTCCAAAGACTTGCACGCTTGTAGGTTACTTGGTTTCAGTAAAAATGGTAAATTGTCCCTTGTGTGTGTTGGATAGTGTGAGTGTACAGGGTGATCGCTGGTCGGCGTGGACAGAGGGGCCTGTTTCCACGCTGTATCTCTAAGCTAAACTAAACTAAACTAGACTGAACATAAATCTTCTCACTCACACCCTCTCCTTGCCTGTATCCACTTATCACTTATGGGCATAAAGTGCTGGAACAACTCAGTGGGTCAGGCAGAATCTCAGGTGAGAAGGTATGGGTTACACGGTGTGGGGTGGGGACCATTCTTCAGAAGTTCATCACTTCCAGGCCTGAAACGTCACCCATGCTTTTTCTCCAGAGATGATGCCTGACCCGCTGAGTTACTCCAGCACTTTGTGCCTATCTTTGGTATAACTGCGAATCTGCAGATCCTATCTCCACCTATAGACGATAGACAATAGACAATAGGTGCCTTTCGGCCCTTCGAGCCAGCACCGCCATTCAATGTGATCATGGCTGATCATCCCCAATCAGTACCCCGTTCCTGTCTTCTCCCCATATCCCCTGACTCCGCTATCTTTAAGAGCCCTACCTAGCTCTCTCTTGAAAGCATCCAGAGAACCGGCCTCCACCGCCCTCTGAGGCAGAGAATTCCACAGACTCACAACACACTGTGAGAAAAAGTGTTTCCTCGTCTCCGTTCTAAATGGCTTACGCCTTATCACTTGCCGGGCTTTGTCCTGCCCCCACCATTCTTTTCCAACTTCCTCCCCCCTTCTGCATTCATTCTGAAGAAGGGACCCAAACCAAAAACGTCACCTATCCATGTCCTCCACAGATGCTGCCTGACCCACTGAGTTACTCCAGCACTTTGTATCTTTATGTGTAGGAAGGAATTGCAGTTGATGGTTTACACCGAAGATAGACACAAAATACTGGGGCAACTCAGCGGGGCAGGCAGCATCTCTCGGGAGAAGGAATGGGTATTTCTATCTGGAGATGCAGCCTGTCCTGCCGAGTTACCCCAGCATTTTGTGCCTAACATTGTGTCTTTATCTGTTTTAGGTTCATTAGTGAGTTGTCCCCTGGCCACTTCATTGCATTTAAAATAAATTTATTTTATAAATAAACAAATTGAAAGCCACTGCGGGAATTCAGCATAAAACCTGCCAGTGACTCTAGGAAAGGAAATTGCAATTAGCCGCTGATGGAGATATCGGTTGAGAGGGAATTACAATTGGCAGTGCCTTTGGGATCACTCTGGTGCCTAATTGTGTCTGACTTTGCACTGATTCATTGTCAAGCATGCAGATTCACAAACAATACCCCACAGAGAGGGTGGGACGGACGGAGAGATGGGAATGGTCATGAGGTCGTAAGTAATACGTAGGAGCAGAATTAGGCCTTTCGGCCCATAGAAACATAGAAACATAGACATTAGGTGCAGGAGTAGGCCATTCAGCCCTTCGAGCCTGCACCGCCATTCAATATGATCATGGCTGATCATCCAACTCAGTATCCCGTACCTGCCTTCTCTCCATACCCCCTGATCCCCTTAGCCACAAGGGCCACATCTAACTCCCTCTTAAATATAGCCAATGAACTGGCCTCAACTACCCTCTGTGGCAGAGAGTTCCAGAGACTCACCGATCTCTCTGTGTGAAAAAAGTCTTTCTCATCTCGATCTTAAAGGATTTCCCCCTTATCCTTAAGCAGTGACCCCTTGTCCTGGACTTCCCCAACATCGGAAACAATCTTCCCTGCATCTAGCCTGTCCCAACCCTTAAGAATTTTGTAAGTTTCTATAAGATCCCCTCTCAATCTCCTAAATTCTAGAGAGTATAAACCGAGTAACTTTCTTCATAAGACAGTCCTGACATCCCAGGAATCAGTCTGGTGAACCTTCTCTGCACCCCCTCTATGGCAATAATGTCCTTCCTCAGATTTGGAGACCAGAACTGTACGCAATACTCCAGGTGTGGTCTCACCTGTACAACCGGAGTAGAACCTCCCTGCTCCTATACTCAAATCCTTTTGCTATGAAAGCTAACATCCCATTCGCTTTCTTCACTGCCTGCTGCACCTGCATGCCTACTTTCAATGACTGGTGTACCATGACACCCAGGTCTCGCTGCATCTGCCCTTTTCCTAATCGTCCACCATTTAGATAATAGTCTGCTTTCCTGTTTCTTTTTTGCACCAAAGTGGATAACCTCACATTTTATCACATTATACTGCATCTGCCAAACATTTGTTCACTCACGAAGACCAGCCTATCCAAGTCACCTTGCAGTCTCCTAGCATCCTCCTCACAGCTAACACTGCCCCCCCCAGCTTAGTGTCATCCGCAAACTTGGAGATATTGCCTTCAATTCCCTCATCCAGCTCATTTAAATATATTGTAAATGACACAGCTGGGGTTCCCCAGCACTGAGCCTTGCGGTAGCCCCACTAGTCACTGCTGCCATGTGAAAAGGACCGTTTACTCTACTCTTTGCTTCCCTGTTTGCCAGCCAGTTCCCTATCCACATCAATACTGAACCCCAATGCGTATGCTTTTAAGAATTTGTATACTAATCTCTTATGTGGGACCTTGTCGAAAGCCTTCTGGAAATCCAGATACACCACATCCACTGGTTCTCCCTTATCCACTCTACTAGTTACATCCTCAAAAAATTCACAAAGATTTGTCAGACATGATTTACCTTTCGTAAATCCATGCTGACTTTGTCCAATGATTTCACCACTTTTCCAAATGTGCTGCTATCCATCTTTAATAACTGACTCTGAGCATTTCCCCACTACCGATGTTTAGACTAATGGTCTGTAATTCCCCCGTTTTTGCTCTCCATCCCTCCCTTCTCCCAACAGATGGGGGTTTACGTTGCTACCCGCCAATCCTCAGGAAACTACTCCGAATTCTAAAAGTAGTTTTGAAAGCTTATCACTAATGCATCCACTATTTCCGGACTGCTACTTTCCTTAAGTACTCTGGGATGCAGCCTATCTGGCCCTGGGGATTTATTGGCCTTTATATCCATTCAATTTACCCAACACCACCAATTCCTGACTAACCTGGATTTTACTCAATTCCTCCTTTGACCCGTGGTCTCCTGCTATTTCCAGCAGATTATTTATGTCTTCCTTAGTGAAGAAGGAACCCAAAGTATGGTTATTCAATTGGTCCGCCAATCCTTGTTCCCCATGATCAACTCACCTGTTTCTGACTGCAAGGGAAAACCCCCCACCCCCCTATAAAAAAACCCCATTGTTTTAACTAATCTCTTTCTCTTCACATATCTATAAAAACTTTTGCAGTCAGTTTTTATTATGTTCCCTGCTAACACACACATTTCATAATCTATTTTTCCTTTCCTAATTAAGCCCTTTGTCCTCCTCTGCTGGTCTCTGAATTTCTCCCAGTCCTCTGGTAGGCTGCTTTTTCTGGCTACTTTGTACGCATCATTCTTTGCTTTGATACTATCCCTAATTTCCCTTGATTTATCAAAGTCCTACTTTTGCCATTCAATCATGGCTGATCTCCCTCCTAACCCCATTCTCCTGCCTTCTCCCCATAACCCCTGACACCCGCACTAATCAAGAATTCGGCCAATTCGGAAACTCCAAGATGCTGAGAATGTTCTCTGTTCAAAGGCCTCGACCACGGGTGAACAATGAGGAAGAGGACTGAACTTTATTGCCTTCCCTCACAGTGGGAAACGTTGATTACGCTGTGTGTGGATGTTTATGTTAAACTCTGTCGTGTATTGTGTTCTTTTTATTCCTACGGCTGTATGGTAATTCAAATTTCACTGAACCAATTGGTGCATGTGACAATAAATGTCACTTGAACTCTTGAACTCTTGTATCTATCAATCACTGCTTTAAAAATATCCACTGACTTGGCCTCCGCAGCCTTCTGTGGCAAAGAATTCCATCACAGCTACTCATTCCTGGGATCATTCTTGTAAACCTCCTCTGGTCCCTCTCCAGAGCCAGCACATCCTTCCTCAGATATGGATGAATGTAAAGAGACTAAGACCCAGATGTCAATGAGGGGCAAGGCAAGGGGGGGGGGGGGGGGGATGATAATATAAACTACACACAAGGACCGACAGATGCTTTTACTTTAGAGTTTAGAGGTACAGCGTAATAACAGGCCCGAGTCTGCCATTTGGCCCACCGAACTGCATGTAGTACTCCATTCTGAAGAAGGGTCTCGACCCGAAATGCCAAGTATGAGGGAGGGGTCTTGACCCAAAACATCACCGATTCCTTTTCTCCAGAGATGCTGCCTGACCCCCTTACACAATCTAACTTTGTCCAATCTCTACAGCACATTGTGACTATCTGGAGTACATCAAATGCAGCCTCACTAAAGTGGAATCATGACTTCCTGACTCTTTTATTTGATGCCTCTTCAGTTTAGGCTTTAAACTTTAGAGATACAGCACGGAAACAGGTCCTTTGTCCTCCCGAGTGCGCGCCGATCACCGATCACCCCGTACACTAACACTATCCTACACACTAGGGACAATTTACAAGTTACAGAAGCTGATTAACCTACAAACATGCACGTCTTTGGAGTGTGGGAGGAAACCGGAGCGCCCGGAGAAAACCCACGCGGTCACGGGGAGAACGTACAAACTTCGTACAGACAGCACCTGTAGTCGGGATTGAACCTGGATCTCTGGCGCTGTGAGGCAGCAGCTCTACCGCTGCGCCACCGTGCCATCCTCTTACAGTAACACTTTTGCTAACTTCTAGTTATCCAAACCTATCCATGTCTCCACAGATGCTGCCTGACCTGCTGAGTTACTCCAGCACTCTGTGAAACGTCACCTATCCATGTTCTCCGCAGATGCTGCCTGACCCGCTGAGTTACTCCAGTACTCTGTGTCCTTTTGTGTACCTTCTTTGAGACAGACAGGTTTATTTTCTTTGCCATTTCCTTATTCTCATTATAAACTCCTTAAGTTAATCCGTAAACTTGTTGCTAATTTTATCCTTTTGTCTTACCATTTAAAACTCACAGGGATTTGTGTGCTTATATACATTCCACTTTCATATTCAGTCTCACCTTTCTTTAACAACGGTGTGAACATTGAATTCTGCCATTTTTTAAGCTTCCTTTCCCTCGTCTCCTGTCTCTGGCCTCACCCTGATGCATCCACCCTGCATCTCTCCTCGCACTGTCCCCTTCCACCTCTATCCCATCCTCTGGCTTTACACTTCTCTCCCCCTCTCTCCTTACCTGACACCATTTTGTCTCTTTTTCATCTCTTGCCTTTGTCCACCAATCTGTTCATCAACCCCCCCCCCCCCCCCCTCAAACTCGTTTCACCTATCACTTCTGAAGAAGAGTTCCGACCCGAAACGTCACCCACCCATGTTCTCCAGAGATGCTGCCTGACCAAAGATCTTAGAGCGGAGAAAGGTAGTCCACTCCTGCAAAATCCAATGGACTGACGTGTAGTACGCAACGGAGCGTAACTTCCGCCATTTCAGTAATCCCGACCCAACTTCAGTTATGCCTCTCGCAGTGTGATCAGAGTTGCGGGAGAAAACTTTGTGTGTTTTTAAATGTTTTAAGTGATTTCTAAATTTTCTTTTTAAATGGCTCATGTCCTGTATTTGAATTAATTTTTGTATTAAACTTGCACTCTGTAATTCATCTAATCCCATTGTTCACAACTTCTTGTGTGCACCCATAAAGGCAATTATATATATATATATACATACATATAAAACATATATAATATATGTGATGCACACAAATATAAATGTGATATAAATGCATACAATTTATACATTTAGAACACCATCTTACATCTCTTGTTTCCCTTTCCCCTGACTCCCAAGACTGAAGAAGGGTCTCGACAAAAAAAGGGCATCTATTGCTTTTCTCCAGAGATGCTGTCTGACCCGCTGAGTTACTCCAGCTTTTTGTGTCCATCCCATGGAGTTTAGTTTAGTTTAGTTTAGAAATACAGCGTGGAAACTGGCCCTTCGGCCCACGGAGTCCATGCCGACCATTGACCATGTGCATATCAGTTCTATATTCTCGCACGTTTGCACCCATTCTCTACACCATAGAGCCCAATTAGTCTACAAAGCCCACTGAGTCCGCACCCACCTTTGAGAGGTACAAGTGCATAACTCCCTCACAATGGCGACACAGGTAGACAGGGAGGTCAAGAACGTGTTTAGCATCTTGGCCTTCATTAGACAAGGCGTTGAGTACAAGAGCAAATAAATCAGACTGTTGAAAGAAACAGTCTGATTTTTGTGTGAAAAAGTTACCCCTCAGATTCCTATTAAATCTTTTCCCCTTCACCTTGAACCTATGTCCCCTGGTCCTCGATTCACCTACCTGGACAGAAACTGTGCATCTACCCGATCTATTCCTCTCATGATTTTATACACCTCTATAAGATCACCCCTCATCCTCCTGCGCTCCATGGAATAGAGTCCCAGCCTACTCAACCTCTATCTGTAGCTCACAACCTCTAGTCCTGGCAACATCCTTGGAAATCTTCTCTGCACCCGTTCCAGCTTGATAACATCTTTTCTATAACATGGTGCCCAGAACTGAACACAATGCTGTAAATACGGCCTCACCAACATCTTATACAACTGCAACATGACCTCCCAACTTCTCTACTCAATACTCTGACTGATGAAGGCCAAAAGCCTTTTTGACCACCTTATCTACCTGCGACTCGGCCTTCAAGGAAAAATGCACGTGCAGCCCTAGATCCCGCTACAACTCGAAAACACTGCAGAGAAACTGCGTGGAGTAGCAATGTTACAAAATTTTGAGATTTTAAAAATCAAGTCTGCAATTTATCCCATCAGATAAAGCATAAAAAGAAGTTTAATTTGACACCTAATTCACTTTCATATCTTCAGTATTAAAAACGTTATGGCCATTTTCATACTTGGAAATTAGCATCTTGTTCCCCATTGCCTTTCCATTGACTTAATTCAAAATCTGTGATCTAGAACAGTCAAAAGCCCATAACTTACTTAAAAATTAAGAGAACTCAATGAAATGTTCAGTTATTATAGATTGAAGCATTCTGAAACAAATATGAAACAATATTACTTGGATGACCTGAAATTGAAGCATATAATTAGTTAGTTAGTTATCTAATTGTAGCTAATTACAAAATTCAATTACTAGATCTAAACATCTATCCATTTCTTAAGAAATGATAAACATTTTTAAATTGCCTAAGTGTCCAAATAACATTCACATAATAACCCACAATATAACATGATTTTTAAATCTCATTTTCATAAATTTATAGACCAAATGGAAGGAATTTAGTGTTTAATGCATGTAAATTAATGGCCATTTAAATCAACTTGCGAGTGGGTTTTAGTGGAATGCGGTGGATTAGAACGTTGCGGTTTGCAGGGAAAATACAGCCGGTTCATACATTTTTTTTGTCCCCTTCTCGCAACATGAAAATGTGATTAAATGCTTCCTAAAAACCAAGTTTTTATTAAAAAATAAACGGTGTCGCTTCTTTTATCGCCTACGTTAGGTCCGTTCTGCTGTCAGTGTTCAGAGCTTTAGAAGATGATTTTTAAACTACTCTAGTTAATAAATAATCTAGCGTAGTTTAAAAATAACTTCATGAATGAAACGTCGGAGCGATTTCTCTTTAGCGACGAAATCGCCCGACATGATTCGATTTGGACTGTCTGGGAAAAACGGGATTTTAAACCCGCCCCCCCCCCTCTGAAAGGCGCGAAAGTCACGCACACGGGGAGCGGCAGAACTGCAGCGCTGCTAAAGGCAGGTATTGTAACATACCTACATGGAGTTTTAGATGTAGCCCAGTCCATCGCACAGACCGGATTCCCCACCTTTTGACTCCATCTACACCTCGCACTGCCACAGTGCATCAGAAAAGCGGCCAACATAATCAAAGGCTTGGCCCACCCCAATCATTCCTTCTTTCTTTCTCCAGCTCACCTCAGGCAGAAGACACACAAGCTTGTAAGTGCACACCACTACAAGATACAAGATACATTTATTTGTCACATGTGCCAGTTGGCACAGTGAAATGTGGTCACCATACAGCCACACACTAAAATAAAGAACACACCACACGATAGAGTTCAACATAAAACATCCCCACACAGCAGAATCAAAGGTTTCCCACTGTGAGGGAAGGCATCAAAGTCAGTCTCTTCCTCTAATGTTCACCGGGGTCGGGGCCTCCGGAGCCCCCCGCGGTCGCCGCTACGGGCAGCCCGCTGCTCAGGCCCGCTCGCCGGGATGCTGGCACTCCGATGTTGGAACGGGAGGCCAACCTCAGCGGCTTGGACCTCCAAATCGGCCAATTCCCACCGGACTCCGCTGCTCCTGACGTCCCCAGGCCGCGCCGGGTGGATATTCACCGCTGGCGGCCATTGGCAAACGGCCCCAGGACTCCGCGATGTTGGTGAGCGCCGCCTGCGCTTGGAGCTCCGCGTACCACAGCCCCGTGGTGTTGGAGCAACGGGCCCAACGCTCCGGAGCTCCAAAAGGCGATCCAGGTAGGTATCGCCCGCTCCGCGGTGAATCCTGTGCCACGCCGCCGCTGCTGAAGCTCCGGTCCGGTCCCCGGTCTCCGGTAGGAAAGGCCGCGCCAGCCCATATGGTAGGCCTTATAGACTCAGGAACAGCTTCTAACCCTCTTTGGCCTGGCTTCTGAACGCTCCTTCTGTTAGCTAGGTCTGATTCACCTCTACCCCCATTGTGGACATTGGACGGTCTCTGGAACTGATGCGCGACAAAGCTGAGAATGGCATTCTGCACTCTGTATCGTCCCCTTCACTTTACCCATTGGACTTGAGTTTACTGTATTTATGTGTAGAGTTATCAGATTTGATTTGGTAGCCCACAAAACAAAGCTGTTCACTGTACCTCGGTACACGTGACAACAATAAGCTCAAACCTCGTCAACTGACCTCCGTAATCTGTCCCCAATGTGTGGGGAGTGAACGAGAAAGTGGTATAACACAGAACTAGTGAGAACGGCGACCAAAAAAACATGACTCACACAATGCTTCCAGGCTTATCCAGGTGAGCTTCGGAACGATGGTGTACATGTGGATATATCCCAACAAAAAATATACAGGAACAGGGTGTAGAGGGGATCCAGTGAGGGTTTGCAGAGAGAGTCAGCAGATTTGGGGAGTATGTGTGAATCATAGGTTTATGGATATTTACAGTGCCTCTAGGCTTGAATCATTCTGAATTTTCTAATCACTTCAAATCTTGGTGATTAATGCTGGAACTGTACATTTTGTTATTATTCACTTTGCAGTTAAAAAACATTGCTTCCCGCGGGGCAGAGTGTTTGAGGCACCAGCTGTGTCCAGAAAAACATCACGATGATTGGCTAATGGGATTTGATTCTGAAAGATTTGCCTTGGAACATAGGGAGGGAATGGATGCAAATAGCCCGTTAATGGACCAAATATTATTTGGGATTAAATGTTCCCAATGTTGAGGGAGTCCAGAACCAGGGGCCACAGTTTAAGAAAATGAGGTCGGCCATCTAGGACTGAGATGAGGAAAAACCCTTTCACCCAGAGAGTTATGAATCTGTGGACTTCTCTGCCACAGAAGGCAGTGGAGACCAATTCACTGGATGTTTTCAAGAGTGAGTTAGATTTAGCTCTTAGAGCTAAAGGAATCAAGGGATAGGGAGAAAAAGCAGGAACGGGGTACTGATTTTGGATGATCAGCCATGATCATATTGAATGGTGCTGGCTCGAAGGGCCGAATGGCCTGCTCCTGCACCTATTGTCTATGTTTCTATGTCTTGTACAGAGGTACAACCAGAGCCTTGTATGCATTAGTTTTTCAATTCCAGATCCTATCCTCTCCACATCCACTCCATCCAGACCTTTCACTATTTGGTAAGTTTTGATGAGGTCCCCCTCATTCTTCTAAACTCCAGCGAGTACAGGCCCAGTGCCGTCAAACGCTCTTCATATGTTAACCCACTCATTCCTGGGATCATTCTAGTAAACCTCCTCTGGACCCTCTGCAGAGTTGTAAAGGATAGGGCAGGCAATTAAGGAGAAATAGCAGGAATAAACAAAAACATGGCCCGAACATTCTTATGGGATTGGACAGGCTAGATGCAGAAAAAATATTCCCGATGTTGGGGGAGTCCAGAACCAGGGGTCTCAGGTTAAGAATAATGGGTAGGCCATTTAGGTTTGAGATGAGGAGAAACGTTTTCACCCAGAGAATTGTCTTCTTGTGAATGAAACATAAATAAACCAAAGGAATTGTTAGACGTCAAGCCGGGTGTTGAGCAGCCAGGTTGCTGTCTCTGCATCAATGTCTGCCAGCTGCTCAATGATGGATATCATCGAAGTGTCGAGACCCTTCTTCAGACTGAGAGTCAGGGTGCGAAAGAAACATCAAAGGGGATGAAGCTCAAGGAAAATTTAGAATAGACCATTGTTAGCTAAGGGAAGGTGACAACAAAGCATGCAGAGATAACATTTAATCAGGAGGACAGTCAGACTGGTGGGAGAACAAGGATGGGGAGGGATGGGGAGAGAGGGAAAGCAAGGGTTACTGGAAGTTAGAGAAGTCAATGTCCATACCACTGGGGTGTAAGCTGCCCAAGCGAAATATGTGGTGCTGCTCCTCCAATTTGCGTTGGGCCTCACTCTGACAGTGGAGGAGGCCCAGGACAGAAACTGCAGTGTAGGAAGGGACTGCAGATGCTGGTTTACACTGAAGATAGATACAAAATGCTGGAGTAACTCAGCGGGACAGGCAGCATCTCTGGAGAGAAGGAATGGGTGACGATTCGGGTCGAGGCCCTTCTTCAGACTTGGGTGGGTTAACTGGTCACTGCGAATTGCCTCAGGTCTGTAGGTGAGTAGTAGAATCTGGGGAAGTTAAATGGAATGTGAACTTGTCCATGCTGAGCTATATGCCCCATCGAAGCCAGACCCATTTGCCCCCATCTGGCCCTCATCCCTCTAAATCTTGTATAGGGCCTGTTTGGACGCTCTCTGACTCATGACTCTACAATAAGTGAAACACTGCATCCCAGGCAACGTTTAAGTGAATCTCCTCCGCACCCTCTCCAGCTCAACATCATCCTTCCTGCAGTCTGGGGTCCAGGATTGCACACTGCCCTCCAGTTCAATTTAGTTGTGGTGATTTGTTGTGGAACAACCCCATTGAAGAAGATAACAATGGCTACCCAGACCTCGTTGCTGGTTGCGAGGGGGCTCCCATAACAGTTCAAGCTTCAGAGCCCCAAAGGTGTAGGTCCGCTGTAAGGACATGTAAACTGATTGCTTAAATTCAATGGGAAATGTCTGATTTCTGTGGTTTAATGTAATTAGAGAAGTTATTAGTGATATTGTTTGCGTTGGCTGTGTGCAGTGCCTGCACATGTCTGCCAACACACAGCTGTCTGTTTTCTGCACAGCACCCTCTGTACTTTACTGGGACTCTATTCCCTGGAGCGCAGGAGGATGAGGGGTGATTTTATCGAGGTGTATAAAATCATAGGAGGATTAGAGCGGAAACAGAGTCTCTTGCCCAGAGTAGGGGAATGGAGGACCAGAGGACAACGATTTAAAGTGAAGGGGTAAAGATTTAATAGGAAACTGAAGGGTGACTTTTTCACACAAAGGGCGGTGGGTGTGTGGAACAAGCTGCCAGAGGAGGTAGTTGAGGCTGGGACTATCCCAACATTTAAGAAACAGTTGGACAGGTACATGGATAGGACAGGTTTGGAGGGATATGGACCAAGTGCAGGCAGTTGTGACTAGTGTAGCTGGGACATTGTTTGCCGGAGTGGGCAAGTTGGGCTGAAGAGAGTGGCGAGTCTGTGGAATTCACTGCCTCAGAGGGCGGTGGAGGCAGGTTCTCTGGATGCTTTCACGAGAGAGCTAGATAGGGCTCTTAAAAATAGCGATATGGGAGAAGGCAGGAACAGGGTACTGATTGGGGATGATCAGCCTTGATCACATTGAATGGTGGTGCTTTTGTTGGGTATTTACTATTTGTTTTAACATTACAATAATATTAAAAGTCTGATCTTGAGAATATCACATTTTTTAATTTTCAAGGCAGTCTGGGTATTTATTACTATTTCCGTTGCAACGGTTACTTTTGTAATTAGCTACTTAATTAGGTAATTCACTAATTATATACTTTCATTTCAGGTCATCCAAGTAAGGTGTATCATATTTGTTTCAGAATGCTTCAATCTATAAAAACTGAAAATTTCATTCAGTTCTCTTAATTTTTAAGAAAGTTATGGGCTTTTATGTTAATTGACTGTCCCCGATCACAGCTTTTGAGTTAAGTCAATGGTAAAGCAATAGGGAACAAGATGCTAATTTCCGAGTATTAAAATGGCCATAACTTTTTTTAAACTGAAGATATGAAAGTGAATTAGGTGCCAAATTAAAGTTATTTGCATGCTTTATCTGATGGGATAAATTACAGGGTTGATTTTGAACATCTCAAAAATTGGTAACATTCCTACAAAGAGATGCAGGTTTGTAGGTTGAATGACCTCTGTAAGTTGCCCCTAGTGTGTAAGGTGTGGATGAAAAAGTGGGATAGCGTAGAACTAGTGTGAACATGCCACCGATGGCCAGTGAGAAGATGTTGGACAGACACAACGGTTTCCATGTTGTAGGTGCAATTAAATCAGACAGCACCAGAGGTCAGGATCATCAAACCTACAAACCTGCACGTCTTTGGTATGTGGGAGGAAACCGGAGCACCCGGAGGCAACCCACGTGGTCACAGGGAGAACATGCAAGCTCCGCAGAAACAGCACTGAACCGAGTCAGGATCGAACCTGGGTCTCTGGCGCTGTGAGGGAAGAGCTCTACTGCTGTGCTACCCTTGATGCCTATACTACCAGCTTGGTAAGGTAGGTTTCCTAGGATTTATATCCCTATGTGAATGACAATGTCCTTTCCATTCCTAGCCCGTGGGTTCACCTCCATTTGATGAATAATAAAGATGTATGGTGATGTTGCCGAGCTGGAGAGGGCGCAGAGAAGATTTACGAGGATGTTGCCAGGACTCAAGGGCCTGAGCTATGGAGAGAGGTTGAGCAGGCTAGGACGAGGAGGATGAGGGGTGATCTTATAGAGATGTATCAAATCATGAGAGTAATAGATCGGGTAGACGGATAGAGTCTCTTGCCCAGAGTAGGTGAATCGAAGACTAGAGGACATAGGTTTAAGGGGAAAAGATTTAATAGGAATCTGAGGTATAACGTTTTTTACACAAAGGGTGGTGGGTGTATGGAACGAGCTGCTGGAGGAGGTAGTTGAAGCTGTTTTTATCGCAATGTTTAAGAAACATTTAGACAGGTACACGGATAGGACAGGTTTGGAGGGATATGAGCCAAACACAGGCAGGTGGGACTAGTGTAGCTGGGACATGTTGGTTGGTGTGGGCAAGTTGGGCTGAAGGGCCTGTTTCTGCACTGTATCACTCTGACTCTTATGACTATGAGTGTTTTTTTTTTAAACGTCAAGAAATAAATGAATTAGTTGCTGTACATTAGTTTGTGCAGATGCATTTGAAAGCATGAAGCAGCCCTGGTGCCGTTTTTTGTGAATGAGGTGATGTAGACACGGTTGCCATGGTAACATCTGAAGCTGATCTAACCAGCGATTAGGGTTCCATGTGCATCATTCCAAAAGAATGAATCAATCGGACAGCTTGTGAACCACATTCAAAGTTGGCCAAGCGTTCTGTTACAGTAATTACTAGGCTGCTGCAAGAACATATTTTTGCAACGGATTTGCCAAATGCCGTGTTATTTATTGCATTATGTCATTGCTAGCAATTTCCAGGTGTCCTCCAGAGATTATCAGGGTTTTATGATCCTCCTGCCCGCGACTAGTTGTTGATCTGAGGTCACATGAAAGGTGATGGAAGGAACCGCAGATGCTGGTTTAAACCGATGATAGACACAAAAAGCTGGAGTGACTCAGTGGGACAGGCAGCATCTGGAGAGAAAAAGGAATAGGTGACGTTTTGGATCGAGACCCTTCTTCAGACTCTTCTCCAGTGATACAAACGGCGTCTGGTTAGGAAGTACGAGGCACTGCATCTGATAAAACACAACAGAAGAGCAATGTACAGCAAGACAGAAGAAGGCTTAGAAAGTTCGGCATGTCCCCGGCAACTCTCCCCAACTTCTACAGATGCAACACAGAAAGCACTTTATCAGGATGCATCACAGCACGGTTTGGGAACAGCTCCATCCAAGACCGCAAGAAATTGCAGAGAATTGTGGACACAGCCCAGACCATCACACAAACCAATCTCTCTTCCATTGACTCCATTTACACCTCACACAGCCTCGGCAAGGCCAGCAGCACAATCAAGGACCAGTCACACCCTGGCCACTCCCTCTTCTCCCCTCTCCCTATCAAGAGGTACAGAAGTGTGAAAACGCACACCTCCAGATTCAGGGGCAGTTTCTTCCCAGCTGTTACCAGGCAACTGAACCATCCCACCACAACCAGAGAGCGGTCCGAACCTCCCATCTACCTCATTGGAGACCCTCGGACTATATTTAATCGGACTTTACCAGACTTTATCTTGCACTAAACGTTATTCCCTTCATCCCGTATCAGTACACTGTGCACAGCTTGATTGTAATCATGTATTCTCTTTTATTGACTGGTTAGCGCGCAACAAACATGTTTTTCATTGTACCTTGGTAAACTAAACTAAACCTAAAACTGCCTACCTGAGGGTGCTGTTGTGTGCAGGGTCAGTGTTTGCTACATTGCTTCAGTAATGTAAGGGTTACACAGGCCACGCCTGCTAAAATGGAGTCGTCAGGTAAATTAGCAGCATCACACTTCTAACCCCGTTTAGGAAAACATAAATAAGAAAAAGGCTGTGGACAAATGCTTCGGCCTACTTAGAAACATAGAAACATAGAAAATAGGTGCAGGAGTAGGCCATTCGGCCCTTCGAGCCTGCACCGCCATTCAATTTGATCATGGCTGATCATCCAACTCAGTATCCTGTACCTGCCTTCTCTCCATACCCCCTGATCCCTTTAGCCACAAGGGCCACATCTAACTCCCTCTTAATATATGGCCAATGAACTGGCCTCAACTACCTTCTGTGGCAGAGAATTCCAGAGACTCACCACTCTCTGTGTGAAAAATGTTTTCCTCATCTCGGTCCTAAAGGAATTCCCCCTTATCCTTAGACTGTGACCCCTTGTTCTGGCCTCCCCAACATCGGGAACAATCTTCCTGCATTTAGCCTGTCCAACCCCTTAAGAATTTTGGGACAGTCTTTACAAATTACTGAAGCCAATAAACCTGCAGATTTGTAGGCCTTTGGAGTGTGAGAGGAAACCGGAGCACCCGGAGAAAACCCACGTGGTCACAGGGAGAAGGTACAAACGCTGTAGAGGCAGCACCTGTAGTCAGGGTGGAACCCGGGTCTCTGGCGCTGTGAGGCAGCAACTCTACCCCAGCGCCACCGTGTTGCACTTTGGTCTATAATGTCCTGTTGATAGTTCAGTTTAGTTTAGTTTATTGTCACGTGTACCGAGGTACAGTGAAAAGCTTCTGTAGCGTGCTATCCAGTCAGCAGAAAGACAATACATGGTTACAATCGAGCCGTTTACTGTGTACAGATACATGATAAGGGAATAACGTTTAGTGCAAGGTAAAGCCAGCAAAGTCCGAGCAAGGATAGTCCGAGGGTCACCAAAGAGGTAGATAGTATTCGCTAGAAGAAGAGGACCAATGAGGTAGATAGTAGTTCAGCGCTGCTCTCTGGTTGTGTGAGGATGATTCAGTTGCCAGATAACAGCTGGGAAGAAGCTGTCCCTGAACCTGGCGCAGGGCGTAATGGATCGTGGGTTTGCGTTATACATTTTGCTGTACCTTTGATAAAATAGAATTCAATTCCCCTGTACAACGTAATGCATAAACATGTGGGGCTCAGGAACGGGCACGTCAGCACATCCCTGTTAAGGCAGCGCATCTTAAGGGCGGCAGAGTTGCTGCCTCACGGTGCCACGGAACCGGTTCAATCTCCTGACTAGGTGCTGCCCTGCCCGTCTGGAGTTTATACGCTCTCCCCGTGGCCGCATGGGATTTCTCCGGGTGCTCCAGCTTATTCCCACATCCCAAAGACGTGCAGGTTTGTAGGTTAATTGGTCTTCTGTAAATTGTAAACTGTCCCTGGTGTGTCGGATTGTGTTAGTGTACAGGGTCAAAGGGCCTGTCTCTCGAATCTCCATCTCGGAAGTCTAAAGTCTAAATCTTACATAATACCTAAAAACTGAATGGAACCAAACTATGTTTCTTATTGACTTCAGAACAGAGGCATGTCAGAACTCCTCTGGCTCATTCAATGGGATATATCTATAGAAGAGATCATTGTCGGAGCAGGACTCGAATCTTCCTCCGGGCATATTCACTTTGAGCTGCAACTTAAAGATTTAACGGCGTGGTCTTCAAATGAAAGCCAACAGAACTTGTGATACCTTGAGTTTTTAACCCATGCAACGATGATTACTGGGAAGGCTTTCACCGTGATAATGTTGAGGCTCTATAAGGCGCTGGTCTGGCTGCATTTGGAATATTGTGAGCAAATGTGGGCCCCATATCTGAGGAAGGATGTGCTGGCTCTGGAAATGGTCCAGAGGAGTGTTCCGAGGAATGAGTGGGCTAATGTACGATGAGCGTTTGACAGCACTGGGCCTGTACTCGCTGGGGTTTAGACGAATGAGGGGGGACATTATTGGAACATACAGAATAGTGAAAGGCTTGTACAGATGTGGATGTGGAGAGGATGTTTCCACTAGTGGGAGTGTCGAGGACCAGAGGCCATAGTCTTAGAATAAAAGGATGTTCCTTTAAGGAAGGAGATGAGGAGGGAAATCTTTTGATTAACGATATCAGGGTGGTGAATCCGTGGGATTCTTTGTCACAGAAGGCTGTGGAGGCCAAGTCAGTGGATATTTTTAAGGCCAGAGATAGATAGATTCTTGATTAGAGTAGTCGGGATGTCAGGGGTTCTGGGGACAAGGGCAGGTGATGGGGTTAGGCAGGGAGAGAGATTAGATCAGTCGACGATTGAATGGCGCAGTATACTTTGATGGGCCGAATGCCTCCTAATTCTACTCTATAATTTTGAACATTTGATATTAACCAAAATCAGGGGGTTCTGATTAACTCCCTCTTGCACTTCACGCTGCCACCAGCATATCAGTAAGATTAGTGCAGTAATATTTTTACTAACCACATGCAAAATTGAGCAATTTCAACTGTACAATTAGACAATAAGACAATAGGTGCAGAGTAGGCCATTCGCCTTCGAGCCATTCAATGATGATCACGGCTGTTCATTCCCAATCAGTAACCCATTTCCTTGCCTTCTCACAAATACCCTGACTCGCTATGCTGTAAGATAGCTGACGGGGTACGAGTGGTGGTGTCATTGTATTGTGGAGCCTCGCCTGCAGTGTTCGTCTTCACCATTTTAAAAATTTTTAGTTGTTCAAAAGTTTTGTTTTGCAAGCAATGTTACAAAATTTTGACATTTTAAAATCAAATTGTCCGCATTTATCCCATCAGATTAAGCATAAAAATGCTTTATTTGCACCTAATACACTTTCATATCTTCAGCATTAAAAGTTATGGCATTTTTCATACTCGGAAATTGCTCTTGTTCCCTATTGCCTTTCCATTGACTTTAACTCAAAAGCTGTGCAGGACAGTCAAAGCCATAACTTTCTTAAAAAATAAGAGAACTCAATGAAATTTTCAGTTATTATAGATTGAAGCATTCTGAAAACAAATATGAAACATCTTACTTGGATGACCTGACATTAAAGCATTATAATTCATTAGTTTACTAATTGTAGCTAATTACAAATCAATTACTAGATCTAAACATCTATACATTTCTTTAGAAAAGATAAACATTTTTTAATTGCCTAAGTGTCCAAATAAGATTCCACAAGAATCCACAATTATGGACATGATTTTGGAATCTTCATTTTCATGAATTTCTGGCCATATGGAAGGAATTTAGGTATTAATTCCTGTAAATTAATGGCCATTTTTAAATCAACTTGCGAATGGGGTTTTAGTGTGAACGCGGATGGATTGGAACGTTGCGGTTTGCGGTGAATTTAACCACAGTCGGGCAGGAAAAACACATACCGGTTCGTAATAATTTTTGCCCCCATTTCGCCAACATGAAAATGTTGATTAATTGCTTCCTGAGAACCACGTCTTTTATGTAAAATTAAACTGTGTTCGCTAATTTTCCCTCTACGTAAAATCCTTCCCGTTGTCGGCGCAACGGCTTTAGATGTGATTTTTAAATTTACTCCTAGCTAATAAATGATCTAGGGTACTTTAAAAATACCTTCATAAAACAAATGTCGGAGCGATTTCTCTTTAGCGACGAAATCCCCTGAGATGGATTGATTTGAACTGTCTGGTGAAAAACGGCATTTTAAACCCGCCCCCCCCCCTCTGAAGGCGCCTCCAAAGTTCGCGCACACGGGAGTCAGACTGCAGCGCCGCTCAAGGTAAGTATTGTAACATCCCTATGTTTTGGAGGCCTTTTAGTCTATTTACAGTGGCTTGCAAAAGTACCTTTTGTACCTTTGCACGCCACACTTTTCAGTTTTTTATTTGTAAAAAAATTTGAAAACCATGTATCATTTTCCTTCCACTTCACAATTTTTAAATACGCCATTTGTGTTGGTTCTATCGCATTAAAATCCCAATAAATTACTTTATGTTTTGTGTGGTATGTACGTGACAAAAATGGTGGAAAGGTTCCAGGGTACGAATACTTTTTGCAAGTCCACTGTTAGTGTGGGGGGAGGGGGGGGGGGGGAAAGGGGGAAACCTTTTTTTTCCCAGTCACTACCTGGTCGGGGATGCGTCTTTCCTCGGAGCCGCATCTTCGCCGCTCCTCGCGGCCTACATCTGGATTGCAGCGGCCTTTTCCTGCCGGAGGATACCTGGCCTGAGTTTCAGCTTCTGGATTCCATCTGTGGAGGCGAGCGGATGCTTTGCGGGGTCGCCGTGTTGGGGATCGGAGTGCTGGGAATGCCGACTTTGACACCGTAGAGCTTTGGTCCTGGGAGCGTCCAGCCGGGGGCAAGGCACGCTTGGTAGACTTATCACTTCGCACGGAGCATCCAGGGATCGTTCGCCGAGGTCGCCAGCGTTGGAGCCTCCGCCCGGCCTGTGGACTTCGGGAGCCGCGGTCTCCGGCAGGAGGCGGCCGTTTCGGACACTCCAAACCACTGAGAGTGTTCTGCCGACGCCAGAGTACCATCATCCGGCGAAAGGGCAAGAGAAATCGGGCCGTCTGTAGCGGCGACTGCAGAGGCCTCAGTAGACCCCGACCACAGGTGAACAATGAGGAAGTGGACTGAACGTTGGTGCCTTCCCTCACAGTGGGAAACGTTGATTCTGCTGTGGGGGGATGTTTGATGATTTATGTTAAATTCTAAAGTGATGTGTTTATCTTATTTGTGGGCTGCAATGGCAACTCAAATTTTACTACACCAATTGGTGTACGTGACAATAAATGTCCTTTGTCCTTTGTACAGAGGTACACGTGACGTAGGTACATGTAGGTATGTAGGTACATGTTGCAATAAAGTGCCATGGAACCATTGATTCCCCCGCTAATCCAAATGCGTCACAGAAAGCACTTGATCAGGATGCATCGCAGCTTGGTTTGGGAACAGCTCCATCCAAGACCGCAAGAAAATTGCAAAGAAATTGTGGACGGCAGCCCAGATCGGAACACAAACCATATTCACATTCTATCGATTCTCTACACTCACGCTGCCTCGGCAAGGGCCAGCTGCATCATCATGGACCAGTCTCATCCCTGGCCACTACCCTTCTCCCCTCTCCCATCAGGCAGACGGACAGAGAAGTGCGAAAAACGCACACCTCCAGATTCAGGAAGGTTTCTTCCCAGCTGTTATCAGGCAAATGAACATCTACCAACCAAGAGAGCAGTGCTGACTTTCCTTCCACCTCACGGGAGACCTTTGGACTTTCTTTAATTGGACTTTACTGGATACTTTATCTTGCTATACATATTCCCGTTATTCATTTTTGTACACTCTGGACAGCTCGATTGTAATCATGTTATTGTCTGTACACTCACTGGATACGCGCACTACAGAAAATATTGTTCACTGTACTCTCGGTACCGTGAGAATAAATCAAATCAAGTTTAAAAAAGGGAAACTATTTGCTATTAAGTAAACAGACAGGTCATCCTTGCCCACTAAGACAGGTCTGAACGGCATCTTCCAAAGGGAGTGATTTTCCACACTGCCTGTTGATGTTTGGATCCTTTGATCGGCACGGATCAGCTAGACAGCTAGCAGTAAACAAGTTATATGTCCATGCTGGTAATGAGCAGGTTTACGCATTGGCATGGCACTACAACCTGTCGAATCCAGCCTGGGTGACAGTTTGTGGAGCCAGGTTACCTGGCAAGACCAGCAGGCAAACGGGACTAGAGTAGAGGGTAGACACAAGAAGCTGGAGTAACTCAGCGGCTCAGGCGGGAATCTCGGAGCAATGGACATGGGCGACGTTTTCGGGTCTGAGAACTTCCTCAGGCTGAGACTTCAGGGGAAAGGGAAACGAGAGATGTAGACGGTGATGATTGTAGAGAGATATAGAACTGATGAATGATGATATGCAAAACCTGGGTTAACAATGATAAACTGGCCGTTGTTAGCTGTGGGCTAGGTGAAAACGAGCGACGACATGAGACTCAACAGACGGACTTTGAAGCTGAGTATGCGGCTTGGTTGGGGGATGGAATGGAGAGGTTGGTTGCTATTTTTGAGGAGAGGGTGGATGCAAGGATGCAAGTCACCCGTGGGCTGTAGCTACCCAAGCGAAATATGAGATGCTGTCTCTCCAATTTGCGTTAGGCTCACTCTGACATGGAGGAGGCCTTGGACATCTCGGGTCAGTATGGAAGGAGCTGGGTGAAGGGCCTACTGATATTCACTCTGGGCTGGTTCCCGGTGACCAATTCCCACTTCTCCCACCCCTTCACCAAAATGCAACTAGAGTGTGTTCATGCTCCTGTGACTGGCAAGTGAACTTTGCCATCAAAGATAATCGCTGCTGACCTGATAGTGCTTAGTTTATGATCGACACAAAATTACTTGGCGTAACTCAGCGGTCAGGCAGAATATATGGACAGTAGGAATAGGTGACATATTGGTCCAAGACCCTTCTTCAGTGTTTAGTTTAGCACCAACCTCTAGTAACAATCTTATGAAAAGGCACAAGGTTTAGATTCAACATACATACACAACACACTTATTTTTCATATCTTTCATTCAAAAAGGTCTGAAGGAAGGAGACTTGACCAGAAACGTCACATGCCTTCTCTCCAGAGAAGCTGCCTTTTCCCGCTGAGTTCCTCCAGAATTTTGTGTTCTCTCTTCGGTTTTAATCCGATCTGCAGTTCCCTCTACACCATATAACCATGGATCACACAGGACACATCTCTTGTTTTTTTTTTTTTTTTTTTTTTTAGACACCTACAATAACCTTCAAGCTCAGGGACAAAACATATACCATGAACACACACATAGAGTCAGTACACACACAACACACCTATACACACTGACACAACACACACGAAAATTACATAGAGTCAGTAGCACACATACACCACATAACACGCAACTCAGTACACGTTTACACACACTATACACGCACTCAATACCGAACACACACATTACACATTAGAGATAATTATACTTACATTACACATCACAGGCCACAACACACACCACACACATATGCACATGCAGGACGGCCATAAACAATCATACACATATATATAACAAACCTGGCCATACAAAAACAGACTAGTTATCTCCAACATCATACACCCCAAATCCAAAACAACACCCTACAAAAACATATAAAAAAAAAACAAGACACCCACCCCCTCCTACCCCCACCCCCCCCCCACACCCCACACCCCTACTAACCCCCACCACCACCCCCACCCCCCCCCCCACCCCCCTCCCCCTCCCCCCCCTCCCCCCCCCACCCCCCCCCCCCCCCCCCCCCCCCCCCCCCCCCCCCCCCCCCCCCCCCCCCCCCCCCCCCCCCCCCCC
>CM069135.1:124360932-124409570 GCA_035221665.1 Okamejei kenojei | reverse complement strand
GAATATAAAAAATATAAAAAAAATATAAAAGACACTCCGCCAGGTTTTCAAAGCGATTTTGTATGTATTTATGACTGTTGATTTGCGCTAACGATTCGGTGTTACTGGTATTATTATTTTACATAATACCAAAAACGGTTCAGGGAAATATTTACCAGTCAGGCAATGTGTGCAAGTCAGCAATTACCGGAGATAGAAAGCGCACACAATTCAAGTATTAAAGGGAAATATAGCTATAAAAAGTACACAAGTGGTGGAGGAGTCAGGCAGCCTTCGCTGGGACCGGATAGGTGCATTTTTGGGTCGGGCAGTGTGTTTTGAAAGTAAGAAGGGTTCTTTTTTTGCGAAAGCAAAATGTCACCTTCTCTATGTTCCCCCGAGCCCGGAGATGGCTTGCTCGACCGTTGGAGTTACTTCTCGGGGCGTATTGTTGTGGCCTTTTCTTTGCGCCAGCTACCTTTGGCTAACGTGACAGCGACCGTCGAGATGGTTCACCGCCTCCCTCAGGGTTCGCAATGGGCGTCGTATGGATTTTTTCGCATTGGGGAATGACAGGTCGCTTTTCAACGATTATTCCTTCATTTCGACCCATTGGAATTGATAGGAGCAGACAGAATTAGGCCATTCGGCCCGTCCCGTCAAGGTTTCCTGCCATTCAATCATGGCTGATCTATCTCTCCCTCTAACCCATTCTTTGCCTTCTCTCTCCCCCCTCCCCCCCCTCGACTTCCTGGTATAACGCCTTTAAACCGAAAGTTTGAGTACTGTGTTGACCTGTCAGTTTCTTTTCAATGGACGTTTCCGAAGTAGCGGAATTTTCCTCGGCCCAGCGTTAACGCCATTTAGGTTTTAGGGTCAGGGTCATTATTGTTTAGTTGCATTTGGGTTGGGAGCCGGGCTGAAGAAAGGTCCGACCCCGAAACATCACAGTGTCCATGTTTCCAGAGATGCTTGCCTGACTGCGACTTATAAGGGCATTCTTCTGGTTGCTCTACGCCACTGGTTCACACTGTGATGGTCTGGTCACCTGGTTTTCTGGGCAATCTATTGTATGTTGTAACGTAATTCACGTTTCCACCGCCAATATTTGAGGGGTCATGTGGACACAATCGACAATGGGACACAGGTGCAGGCGGAGGATTCGCCTTCAGCAGCACCGCCATCAAATGTGATCATAGTGATCATCCCCAATCAGTTACCGTTCCTGCTGCTCCCATATCCCCGGAATCCGCTATTTTTAAAGAGCCCTTTATCTAGCACTCTCTTGACAAATCAGAGAACTGCTCCGCCGCTGGAGGAGAGAAGTCCACAGACTGCCCTCTCTCTGTGAGAAAAAGTGATTTCCTGTCTCCGTTCTAAATGGCTTCTCCTTATTCTTAAACTGTGGCCCCTGGTTGGACTCCCCCAAATCGGGAACATGTTTTCCTGCCCTCTGCGCGTCCAAGCCTTAACAACCTTATATGTTTCAAGGATTCTCTATCCTTCTAAACTCCAGAGTGTACAAGCCCAGCTGCTCGGATTCTCTCAGATATGCGTCCCGCCTCCCGGGAATGAACCTTGTAGTGAAATGGTGGTGGAATCCAACGGGGTTAGAGACGGGCGAATCGAATTGTAGGGTATGAAATGGGCACGGTGTATGAACTGTGTCAGTGGTATAGGGTCGCGCTTGTTCTACCGATGCTAAAGCAGAGGTTGAGCAGGCTAGACCGGATTCCTTGCTAGCGTTAGGGAGGGATGAGGGGTGATGTTAGAAGATATGTGTAAGATCACGAGGATAGATAAGGTGAGTGAATGGTCAGAGTATTTTACCTAGAGTATGGGAATCAAGATTACGAGGGCTGGGTTTAATGGTGATGTGAGTGGGCGGGGGGGGGGGGGGGGGGGGGGGCGGTGAATAGGGGAACCTGAGGGGGGAAAAACATTTTCACAAAGGGTGGGCGTGTATGGAATGAGCTGCCGGGAGAGCTGGTTGAGGGGTATATTAATACATTTAAAAAGACTTTTCTGACAGGTACATGATAGGAGCATTTGGAGGGATTATTGGGCAAATCGCGGGCAGGTAGGATAGTGTGTTGATGTGGAGGCTGGGGCCAATTCGGGCCGAAGTGTCGTTTCCACGCTGTTATTTCTCCGTGACTTTATGAGTGTTTTGCGAATCGCCAGATTAAAAATTATCTATCTAATCGACCAAAAGATTGAAGAAAATATCCACGATACTGCATCGGATGCAGCAGTAATTATAGGAGCGACGTCAACATTCACGAATAAAGGAGGGGACTGTAAAAAAGGAAGGCTTCGAAGGGCCGAATGGCCCTACTCCTGCACCTATTGTCTGTTGTCTATTGGCCTAAGTGCTGGAGTAACACAGCGGGTGAGGCAGCATCTCTGGAGAACATGGATAGATGACTTTCGGGTAAGAACAGGTTGTAAGAAGGCTCCCGACCGAATCGGGCCACCTATCCATGTTCTCCAGAGATGCTGCTGCCCCGTCAGGTACTCCGGCATTCGGTGTTCATCTTTACGTGAGGCTGTGGCTTAACAAACAGCGCTAGAGCCGCCTTTCAATGATTGATGCATCATTCAGACCCTGCCCAATTCTGTCTAATTCCTTAATCAAGACTGAAGTGCAGTTATTGAAACCTTCAATCGTCACCCCCCTCGCTGTAAGACCTTTTCCATTGCATCGTTAACGCTGCCGAGACGTCGTTTCTATCTTTACAATGGTGGGTATCTGAAGAAGGGTGACACCGAAACGGTCACCTTTTCTTTCGCAGAGATGCTGCCTGTCCGCTGTGTTACTCACCCTCCGGCATTTTTTGTATGTCGACCTTCGGTTTACCAGCATCTGCAGTTCTTTCCTAACATGGAGAGTTGGTGTTTCGGGTCGGAACCTTCTATCAGCACTGGTATTGGAGATAGGGAAACGAGAGATAACGATGTTGATGTGGAGAGATAAAGAATGTTGAAAATGCAAACAAAGTGACGATGATAGGAACCAGGCCATTGTTGCTGTTTGGTGGGTGCGAATGAGAAGTGGTGCAACTTGGATGGGGGAGGGATAGAGAGAGAGGGAATGCCGGGGCTACCTGAAGCTGAGAGAAATCCCATATTATACATGGGCTGTAAGCTGCCACGCAAAATACTGACAATGGGAGGAGGCCCAGGACAGAAAATGTCAGTGGGGAATGGATGGAGAATTAAAGTGTATGGAACGGGAGATCAGGTTGGTTCCCGCGGGTGATGTGAAGGTGTTCAGTGGAAACGATCGTCAGTCTGGCGTTTGGTCTCATCGATGTATATGTGTCCACAACTGGAACAATGGTACAGTAGATGGGTTGGAGGAGTGCAAGTGAAAATCTGACTAACTGAAAGGACTGTCGGGGTCCCTGGACAGTGTCGAGGGGAGGAGTACAGGGACAGGGTGTTGCATTTCTGCAGTTGCAGGGGAAGGTACTTGAGGAGGGGTGGTTTGGGTGGGAAGGATGAGTTAAACCAGGGGAGTTGCCAGAGGGAACGGTCTCTGGAAGGCGGAAAGGGGTGGAGATGGGAAGATGTGGCTAGTTGGTGGGAATCCCGTTGGAGGTCGGTGGAAATTTTGGAGGAATTATGTGACAGCTGATGGGGTGAAGGTAAGGATAGGGGGACTCTTTCTCTGTTGTGCCTGGGGGAGGGGGGGCAAGGGCGGAGCTGCGGGGGTACTTGAGGAGACACGAGTGAGGGCTATCTATGATGGGAGAGGGGAACCCCCGTTCCTAAAGATGAGGACATTCTCGGATGTTCTAGTGTGGAAACACTAATCTGGGCGCAGATGCGGCGTGACGGGGGAAGTGGGAGTAGGGATAGAGTCTTTGCAGGAAGCAGGTTGGGAGACGTGGTGGTCTAGATAGTTGTGGGAGTCAGTGGTGTTGTAATAGACAGCAGTCAGTTGCCTTATTACCTGTGAGATCAAGAAGGGGGAGGGGGTTGTCGGAGATGGTCAAGTGATATTTGAATGCAGGATAGAATTAGTGGTGAAGTTGATGAAGTAGGATTCAGGGGAACTGGAAAACGAAGGTATTACAGGAATTGCCGGGGAAGTTTTTTTTTTTACACAGCGGGTGGAGGGTTCCCTGGAACCACAATGCCAGGGTGGGTGGAGGCGGAGGCAGTACGATAGTGTGTTTAAGAGGCTTTTGGTAAAGGCACTGGCTATGTTTTACTTTCTGGGGAATGGATGGATTGGCCATATGCAGGCAACGGAGATTAGCTTTAGTGGCATCAGGTTTCGGCACGGACAGTATGGGCTGAAGGGCCTTTTTCCAGTGCTGCACTGTTACACGCTCTAGGTTAGTTGGCACATACATTTGTCAGGAAAGCACTCTCATCCAGGTGTAAGGGTTGGGGGGACGGTAGAACAAAAAGCTGGAGTAACTCGCGGGGACAGCAGCGAAAATATGAGATGCTGTTCCTCAAATTGGCTTAAAGACCCATGACTCCCACAACTTTCTTGATACACTTCTTCCGCCCTGCTTCCTGCAAAGACTTATCCCTACTCTGGAGAGAGGGATGGGTGAGTTTAAGGTCGAGGACCCTTCAGATGAAAGCGCGTGGAATAAACACTAGCATTGCCATAGTTTGTTCTTTGTTTTAAATCAATGGATAACTGTTGGAAATAATTTAACCAACAAGAGGATCAGATTTGAAGCGATTAAATTCGCTTGGGCAGTTTGAAACCAGCAGTATGGACGTTGATTTAAACTATTATTTCAAGAAACCCTTGATTCCTCTTCTCCATCCCTCCCCACTGGACGTTTACGTTCTGTTCACATCTATAGGCCTTCCTTATCACCTCTTTCCCAGCCAACATGGGCCCTTATGGTCTCAACCTTTACCTTGACCATTGTTGCCGGTCCTGCTTTGGTCTGGCCTGTTAGACATAGAACATTGGCATAGAAAAATAGGTGCAGGAGTAGAGGCCATTCGGCCCTTCGAGGCTGCACCGCCATTCAATATTGATCATGGTGATCATCCAACTCAGTATCCTGTTATGCCTTCTCTCATACCCTGATCCCTTTAGCCACAAGGACCACATCCAACTCCCTTTGAATATGTCCAACGAACTGTGTGGAGTGCGTGTGTGTGTGTGAGTGTATGTGTGTGTTGTGTGTGGAGTGTGTGTTGTGTGTGTGTGTGTGTGTGGAGTGCGTGTGTGTGTGGTGTGTGTGTGGAGTGTGTGTGTGTGAGTGTATTGTGTGTGTGTAGGTGTTCTGTGTATATGTGTATGTGTGTGGAGTGTGTGTGTGTGTGGAAATGTGTGTGGTGTGTGTTTGCCTGTGTGTGGTGTATGTGTGTGGGGTGTGTGAGTGTGAGTGTCTGTGTGTACACACTCCACGCGCTCACACACACTCACACACGCACACACAATATATATGCATATGACACAAAATTTGCAGTGTGGTACTCAAAATGTTGAAGTAAAGAACTGCAGATGCTGGTTTACAATATAATAAATATAATATAAATATGTGAGTGTCTGTGTGAGTGAATGTGTGTGTGTGAATGTTTGTGTCTGGAGTGCGTGAGTCGTGTGTGTGTGTGTGTGTGTGTGTGTGTGTGTTGTGTGTGTGTGTGTGTGTGTGTGTGTGTGTGGGGAGTGTGTGTGTGTGTGTTTATGTGTGTGTGTGTGTATGTGTGTGTGTGTTTGTGTGTGTATGTGTGTGTGGGAGTGTGTGTGTGTGTGAGTGTGTGTGTGTGTGTTGTGTGAGTGTGGAGTGTGTGTGAGGAGTGTGTGTGGAGTGTGTGTGTGAGTGTGTGTGGTGTGCCCCCTGGCGTCTGTGTGCGTGTGTGTGTGTGAGTGTGTATGTGTGTGTGGAGTGTGTAACGTGTGTGTGGAGTTTATGGGTGTAGTGTGTGTGTGTGTGCGTGTGTTAAAATATCTGTGTGTGTGTGTGAGGTGGGTGGAGTTTTGTGTGTGTGCGGGTGTGTGGAGTGAGTGTGTGTGGAGTGTGCATGTGTGTGGAGTGTGCATGTGTGTGCGTGGAAGTGTTGTAACGTGTGTGTGGAGTGTGTGTGTGTGAGTGTATATTTAAAATACATGGGGGGGCTGTGTGTTGTGTGGGAGTGTGTGTGTGTGGGTGTGCGCCGCGGGTGTGTGGAGTGTGTTTGCGTGTGTTAGTGTGCATGTGTGTGGGAGTGTGCATGTGTGTGGAGTGTGCGTTGTGTGGGTGTGTGTGTGGAGTATTTGTTGAGTGAGTGGTGTGTTGTTTAAGTGAGTGGTGTGTGTGTGAATGTTTGTGTGCTGTGTGGGTATGTTTTGTGTGTGTCGTGGAATGTGAGTGTGGTGTATGTATGTGTGGTAGTGTGTGTGTGTTTGTGGAGTGTGTGTGTTGAGTGTGTTTGTGTTGTATGTGTGTGTGTGTGTGTGTGTATGTGTGTGTGTGTGTGTGTAGGGTGGAGTGTGTGGAGTGTGTGTGATATGGTGTGTGTTGTGTGTATGTGTGAATGTGTGCATGTGTGTGTGTGTGTGTGAATATGTTGTGTGTAGTGTGTGGACGTGTATGTGGAGTTGTGTGGGAGTATGCGTGTTGTGTGTGAGTGTGAGTGTGAGTTGTGGAAGGTGTTGAGTGTGTGCATGTGTGGAGTGTGTGTGTGGAGTGAGTGTGTGTGTGTGTGATGTGTGTGTGTGTGTGTGTGTGTGTGGAGTGTGTGCATGTGTGTGTGTGTAGAGTGTTGTGTGTGGTGTGAGTGTGTGGAGTTTGCGTGTGTGGTGGAGTGTGTGTGTGTGAGTGTGCGTGTGTGTGGTTGTGTGTGAGTGCGTGTTTGAGTGTGTGTGTGCGTGATGTGTGTGTGCGTTTGTGTGTGGCATGTGTGTGGTGTGTGTGTGTATGTGTGTGTGTGTGCGTGTGAGTGCATGTGTGTGGCGTGTGTGTGTGTGTGTGAGTGTGTGTGTGTGTGGGTGTTGTGTGTGCGTGTGCGTGCATGTGTGGTGCGTGTGTAGTGTGCTGTGTGTGGAGTGGAGTGGTGTGTGTGTGTGTGGTGAGTGTGTGTGTGGTGTGTGTGTGTGTGTGTGTGTGTGCGTGTGGATTGTGGAGTGTGCTGTGTGTGGGAGTGTGTGCTGCATGTGTGGAGTGTGTGTGTTGTGTGTGTGTGTGTGTGTGTGTGTGTGTGTGTGTGTGAGTGTGTGTGTGTGTAGAGTGTGCGTGTGTGGAGTGTGTGTGTGTGTGCGGTTGTGTGCGTGTGTGGTGTGTGGGTGCGTTTGTGGAAGTGTGTGTGTGTGTGTCGTGCGTGGAGTGTGTGTAGTGTGTGGGATTGTGCGTGTGTGTGGAGTGTGCATGTGTGTGGAGTGTGTGAGTGCGATATTGTTGTGTGTGTGGTGTCGTGTTGTGGAGTGTGGGTGTGGGAGTGTGCATGCATGTGCAGCGTGTGGAGAGTGTGCGTGTGTGTGTGGTGTGTGAGTGTGTTGTGTGTGGTAGGTGTGTTTCGTGTGTGTGTGGAGTGTGTGTGTGTGAACGTGTGTGTGTGAGTGTGTGTGTCGTGTGCGAGTGTGTTGTGTGTGGAGTGTGCGTTGTGTGTGTGAATGTGTCGTGTGTGGAGTGTGCGTGGATGTGTGCGAGTGCAGTGTGTGTGCGGTGTGGAGTGCCCCATGTGTCATGTGTGTGGTGTGGAGGTGTGTGTCATGTGTGGAGTGTGCTGTGTGTGAGTGTGTGTGTGTGGAGTAGTGTGTGTGCGTGTCGAGTGTTTGTGTGTGTGAGAAGTGTGTGTGTAGTGTGTGTGTGCGTGTGTGTGATGAGTGTGGTGTGTGTTGTGTAGGGAGTGTTGTGTGTGCTGGAGTGTGTGAGTGTGCGTGTGGTGTCTGGTGCGTGTGTGTGGAGTGTTTGCATGTGTGTGAGTGTATGTGTGTTGTTATGTAAGTGATGCAGTGTGATGTGTGCATGTGTGTGAATGTTTGCGGTGTGTGTGTTGTATGTGTGTGTGTAGCGTGTGTGTGTGAGTGTGTGTGTGTGGTGTGTGGTACATACTCCACACAGACACACAGACACACACACACACCCACACACACATACACACGCGCACACGCACACGCCATCACATATATATATACATATGACACAAATTGCTGAAATTTGGGTCTGACAGCATCTCTGGAGAAAATAAATAGTGACATATCACAGTTGACTATTGAATGTCTTTTGATAAGAAAATAGAGCTATCACAGTTTTTCGGTTTATTGACCTCTTCGAAATACTTGTTTTAGTCATCTTGTTCGACATGGCAGCGTGTTGGGCGGAAGGTCCTGTGGCAGCGTTGTATGACTCTATCACTCTGTGAGATATATGGTTGGTGCTCACAATCACTACGTCAGAGACTTAAAATCATGGAAACTCAAGAAATTGCTTTATTTGCGAGTCTGCAGTCGGGTGCCTCTCCAAGTTGAGACACACGAAGTCAGGAAAGTAAAGCCCCTTTATACACACAATTCTACATTTAACCTCCCCTTCTGGACTTCTCCAATCAGAGCACTGAGGTGCACAGTCTATAGGTACGTCCCCCACAGTACCTCCCCACATCATTACATCGCATGTTCATTACATGGGCATGGGTAACGAGCAGTTTCTTGACCAGGGGGTGTGTTAGTAATATTCATTTATTTCATTAAGCATGCTCAGTTGTAAATGACCACGCCCCAGTTTGCTCACCTCCAACTGACCTCTCAGTTTTCTTGTATCTGAATTAAAAGTTAGCCTCTACTGACAAGGGTCACATCCATCACTTGTCTCTACTGATAAGGGTCGCATCCATCACTCCCCTTCTACGCGTATACAATGCCATCAATCTTACTCAAGGACAGTTCTGGTAACTTCATCACAGCTGTGTCAGAATCACTCTCCCTGGCCTCCTATCGGTTTTAGAATCCCCTTTAACAAGTTAGAATCCTCTCCTGAACCCTTACAATAGTGGGGTTTAATCACTTTATCCCTCACCAATTCCTCCCTTTTTCTTTTGCAACGCATCTATTGATTAAACCTCAATTTCTAAGCTCCTTCAGTTCAAATTGAAGTAACATTGTCCTAATCTCCTCCTCCTGTGGATCCTGGACCTTCCCTGGTCGTATTTATGTTAATTATTTTCTGTATTACCCCTTTCTCTCCCATAGGGCACGACTACAGCCTGCATCTGACTTATACTCCTTGTTAATAAGTTCCCTAAAACAAGGGATACTAAAGGGGATAATGATCAGCCCAGCCAATGCCACATAGAAACACGAGTCCCGCATGTTCTCCACCATGTTCTCCGAGGATGGAATCCCACCATCGGGTTTCCCTTCATCATCGAATTCCACCTTCTGTATTGGAACATGTGCCAACTTACGGATTCCTTCTGATATGTCCATCACTGCCTGTCCATTGTCATCGATGTTTAGACAGCAATTAGAGAGGTTGAATTTCCTGCATACCGCTCCTTCTTCTGCCAGGAGATAATCTAGGGGCCAACCGGTTCTGGTATATTGCTGCTCTCATCTGTGTCTGCTGCTTTGCCAGCATCTCCAGTGCCACCGCAGTTTGGTTGGTAATTACCTCCAGTACTTCCATCCTGTGCCCAAGTGGCTGGTCCATAGTATGAGATGATTCTTGCGGGTGGCCATTCATCATCTTCCCATTCTCCAATGTCCATTTTCCTCTTCTTCCGATATAGGTCATCAAATACAGGTGTTCCTAGCGACCGCCCTTCTTCGGTGTTTAACAGGAAAAATCCCGGTTGTACCAGTCCAATAAAGCAAGTCCCGCTCCAATTTGTTGGCAACACTGAGTATGCCTTTAATCCGCATATCTATAACAGTCCTTCAGGTGGGCTGGTCACTAGAGGTAACCTTGTTCCATATGTCTCGCAACACTGGGATTCCCTGATAAGGGTTGTTCCCGGTGCAGTTCCATAGTCCGGCTGATTCCATTCCATCAGTCTTCATCCAGATAGTGCAGTTTCTCCGTCTTTCTTAGTTGGATACCATTTAGGCTCCTCTGGCCACCACACTCGGGACTGATTTGGCCACTGGGTGACGATGCGCTGGCAGTGGGCTGCTGCCTACTAGGACGGCATCCTTTGCCCAGGGCCTAGCGATACACTCAGTCCCAACCGGATGCGTCTGTCAGGACCCATGCCTGGGGATCTCGGTCTTGTCACAACTGTCAGGTTCCACTCCATCAGGTCCCATACTTCAACAATGGATCCTCCCCACGGCCAACAGAAGCTCATTCAGTGGTCCGCCACAGACCAAACAGTTAGTCACATTCAGGGTTCCTGCTATCCGGTGGGCCAAGTCCACCAAACAGGTTTTTCCCTCCTTCAGGGATCTCAATCTGCTTCTTTATTTTCTTCGTACAGTGTCTGGTGCAATTGAGGCTAAGTAGGTGGGGGTTTGGGGGAGGCTTGGTGACTACTACTTCCGTGAACCTTGTTATTACTTCCTCCTTCATTTTGTCTAATGTCCATCTGCTGTCTCGGTTGTCAGTAATACTAGGTATGTGCCAGTCCACCGGGACTGGGTTTCTCCTCCTTCCAATTCTTGACCAGTACCCTGTCGCCGGCCTTTATTTGGAAAGCTGTATTGGGAAAGTCGAGTGGTTGGATTTTGAGCCGATAGTCCTTTAGGTTGGGTTAAATTCTGTAAGGGAACAAGATACTGCCAGTAAATAGTTCCTTAAGAATCATCACTGCCCTCTATGGTGGGTATTCCTTCTATTGCTCTTCCCAAATAAGGGTAACCCAAACAACATTTCATAGGGGGATACTGCTAACTTTGCATGGGGGTCTCCGTTGCTTTTCTCAATGCCTTTCTGTTTCCCTACTGTTGATCCCGAACATTATGTGCCAGGGGACACCATGTACATTATGTGCTCTTAAAGCCTTAATTTCTGCCAACTGAGCTGAGCAAGATTGCAGACAAGCTTCAAATTTATCTTACAATCTAATCCTGATGCATCACTTCAAACCCTGCATACTTGCTATTATGATCCTTTAACAAGAACATCCACAAGCAAAACCTTTTTGTCCCCTTCACTCAAAGGCTACTGACTGTTTAAAACATTTCTCCAGACTTGACTGTGTCCTTCTTCTTTCATTATGACTCCTTATGACATTCACATTTCAACATACTTCCCAATCTAGTCTGAACTATATCTGCCATTCCCAAGGATCATCATCATTCTGTTTACTGTCTGAGGTTTGGGAACTTCAATTATCGCTTCAATTTGATCCTGCGCTACAGCTTTTTACTCTTTAGCTATTACTCGTACAAAAATATTCTACCTGCTGTGACAAAACAACAACTTCTTCCTTGATACATTATGACTCCTGTGCCATCTTTTCCAAGATAATTACAATGTCTCTCAGGGGTACACAAAAGGTTGGAGAAACTCAGCGGGTGCAGTGCAGCATTAAGGAGCGAAGGAGATAGGCGACGTTTCGGGTCTTTTTCGAGGACTCTTCTTCAGTACTGGTCAGGTATCAGGGAAACGAGGAGATATAGACGGTTGATGTGGAGAGATAAAGGAACAATGAATGAAAGATATGCAAAAAAAGTATCGATGATAAAGGGAACAAGCCATTTGTAAGCTGTTTGTGGTGTGAAAATGAGAAGCTAGTGCGACTAGGGTGGGGGAGGGAGAAAGAGAGAGAAGGGGAAAAGGCCAGGGCTACGAGGCATGAGGGAGTGGTGAAGGGACGGAGACAGCAGGGGTTAACCAGAATTGAGAAAATTTCAATGTTCAAGCCCAGAGGATGCAGACTCCCCAAGCGGAATATGAGGTGCTGTTCCTCCAAACTTGCGGTGTTCTTGCTGCTCACTCTGGCCATGGAGGAGGCCCAGGACCGAGAGGTCAGATACGGAATGGGAGGGGGAGTTGAAGTGCTGAGCCACCGGGAGTTCGGGTTGGTTATTGCGGGACCGAGCGGAGGTGTTGGAGAGAAACGCTTGGTCTCACCGATATAGTCATCTGGCATCTGGAGCAGCGGGGATGCAGTAGATGAGGTTGGAGGAGGTGCAGGTGAACCTCTGTCTGGACCTGGAAGGACTGCTTGGGTCCCTGAAAGGAGTGGAGGGGGGAGGTGAAGGGACAAAGTGTAGCATTTCTTGTGGTTGCAAACAGAATTGAGAAAATTCAATGTTCAAGCCAAAGGATGCAGATCCCCAAGCGGAACTGTCTATATTCTCCTCATTTCACTGATCCCTGACCAGTCTGAAGAAGGGTCTTGACCCGAAACGTCGCCTATCTCCATCGTCCTCTTGGATGCTGCTGCACCCGCTGAGTTTCTCCAGCCTTTTGTGTACCCTCGATTCTCCAGCATCTGCAGTTCCCTTCTTTAATACTATGTCTCTCACATTGCTTCTCACTTGTGGAACAAACAACAAATCAATCCACATGCTATATCAAACACCTTCCAAATCTGCCTAACAACATTCTGATTAAAACATGGGGCTAGGATTTAAAACCCTTCTGCATTCCTAGCTAGGTGTATTTAATACCTTCTTCTTAATTGTTCTTACCATAGCTTATGTTCACCATTTATCTTAATATAATTATTATTATTTCCTGATTACCATACCTGTTCACATCCCCAACACACCTTATCCATTTACCTATCTCCTTACTAGCCTTTCTTGACCTCTTACCTTGAGATCCCTCCCTCCCTTGGGGGACCCCAGTCCTGTGGCTGGGCTTATATGCCAGATTTATTTCACTCCTGATAGGGCATTTGAGGAAAACACTCTCCCAAATACATTTATTATTGCCATGGAATCTCTGACCCCTGTTGGCTCTGTTCATAGGACTCACTGTGTTGTCGGTGTGCATCACTTATTTCAGACTTTTCAACCAGGTCTGTTGTTGTTACTGACAACATTGTCTTTCCTTTTTCACGCTCTTTCTTTTTGAGCTCTTCCAGTTACATTTTGCATCATTTTTCTCTGCACCTCTTCCTGCTGGTCTGCAAGTCTTTTTCCTATCTTTGCGATATTTCTCAAAAAGTCACTGGGGGGACCCAAATGATCACTGAATTCAGGGGTGGGAAAATAGATTACTAATCCACACCACCTCCTCCAATCTAGACTTGACTTTAGGAGGAATGATATCCACCCACACTGGTTCAAAATATAGTGTTCATTAACTGGTTGCCTTCTATTTCTTGTTCAGTTTCCAGTCTCCACCTTTTTCAGCTTGTTCTCCAGATAGGTGCTGGATTTTTTGTCTGAGGGCCCTGCCATACCCTCTGCCTGACTGTGTCAAACAGCATGCATTGTTTATTTGCATTGTTCACAGCATTTCTATACCAGCCATCTTCAGGAGTTCTGTCAGTTTAGTGGTTCTATCACTTTCACCAACAGTGCCTTCAAATCTCCCATAGCCATAATCGTCCCACGTTCTCCTCCTCCAAAGCCTTATCCATTTCCTGCCCCATCAGGAATTATTGGGTAAGGTATTTTTTTAGCCCTCTCAGTTTATTGGGTGCCCCAAAGGATAATCTGTGTCTGTCCTGCTCTTTCTGTTTAAAGCAGTCTCATTCCAATTTATCCCTCTGCTTCCCACTTTAATCCTTTTCTGATATGCCTTCTTTTCATTCTAAACTCAATTTTCTATACTTATCAGGTAGTTTATACTCCTTTGCAAATTTATTCACCTTCCTTTTAAAATCTTCCACTGACTCCTCCTGATTTATTACTTTCACACCTGTTGTTTCCTTACTTCTGTTACCTCCTCACTGCCTTTCTCTCCTTTTCTCTCTAAACTGCCTTAAGTACATCTAATTCCTTTCCTCTCATCTTTTCCCCACCTTTCCAATTATCTGTGGCATATAATTCATAATGAAACACTTCCATGTCTTGCCACACATTTACTTGAAAGTGCTAAAGTAGGAACTGCAGGATGCTGGAGAATCGAGGGTACACAAAAAGCTGGAGAATATCTCAGCGGGTGCAGCAGCATCTAAGGAGCGAAGGAGATACGCGACATTTCGGGTCGAGATCCTTCTTGAAAGTGCCTTCTTTGGGCCACTTCCTCACAACTGTTTCTGAAAATCTCAGCAAACAATCATTATCCTTCTCCAACCAGAATGTTCATCTAAACAAACCACAAAAGCTGGTCACGTTTTCAGCAATTAACTTATTTTCCAATTATTTCAATGCATTCTCACCACTATTTAGTACTAGTAACAATTTTCCAAATTAACTTTACTGAAAGAAATCTATAGAAACATCAACAAAGAGAAGCAACTTACATTTCCAACTTTCCCCTTTTAAGTTGCGATGATACAAAGCGTTGTTTGTTACCTTACAGCTGTTCGTAACCTCCCCATTGCTTACATTTCTTAAAGGAAACACCACACACCTACCCTTACAGCATGTGGCCTACAGCAAACAAACTTATCACATATATGAACTTCCTCATTCATTACAAAAACCGGTTTTACACACAAATCACATTCGTTCCATTCTAACTTCAATGAAATTATGCAATTTCCTACAGATTAATAGTTTCAAAATTAACATTTATATAATTCTTATTGCTAATCTACTTTCTGCTATTCACTAACTCCTCATGTACCTGACCAATCTGTATATGAATTTCTTCTATAGATTGTGTGAAACAACTCAGTATTTCTTTTCACGTGCTTAAGATGAGCTTCAATTTCCTGAAATTTCTCTGAGGTTTCTGTCAATTGTTGTTCAAAATCTGTTTTATAATTTATAGGTTTCTGTAGCTTTTACTTCTTTAGATTTGACAGTTGCCTCTTCTATTTCTTTCTGTGTTGCTCCTTCCTTTTTTTTAACTTTTCGTACTCAAAAACATTTGGCACTGTGATTTTCCTCAGATTTTTGCAATGTTTGAGTGATACTCTGAATATTCTGTAGAGCATCCAAAGTGCTCAATCCCCATCGGAGCCCAGTCGTGGCCACCAGAGTGAACTCCACCTTATTGGTTCCTTTGGTTAATCAAAATAACAGAACTTGATCATAGTCTCCTTATCTTTACCCCGGGGCTTCCTTCTCCCAAGATTGCCACATTCGCCCCCAATGGACTATCAGGCGGAATGTGCGGCTCTTCACCATTGAGCCTTGTCCTGTTTTCCCGGACCCTCACTTTTCCCGTTCGGGTTACCCATTGTCTTATCGTACTATTTCCGTCCGACAGGACCCTCGGTCGCCTGGGCATACATAATAGTCAGTTTTCTTACCCGGGTCTTATGCACAAGAATCGCTCGACCGTCCCTTGTTTATTTTTCCGACACTCCCTCTTGTTTCCCGAGTCTCTTGTCCGGATATCACTCGCTCTAACCGCTGATGGCAAGCAAGGAGATCAGAGACTGCTGAATCAGCAGGGTGCACCTTCCCTTTCTCCCGTGCCTCCGCCGAGCGGCCAGAGTGGCGTTCGCGGGACGAGCCTCCACTTTGTGAGATATAGGTTGGGCTGAAGAAATGCTTTATTTGCGGAGTCTGCAGAGTCGGGTGCCTCTCCAAGTTGGAGACACACCGAAGTCAGGAAAGTAAAGCCCCTTTATACACACAATTCTATATTTAACCTCCCCTTCTGGCCTTCTCCAATCAGAGCACTGAGGTGCACAGTCTATAGGTATGTCCCCCCAGTACCTCCCACATCATACATCGCATGTTCATACATGTGCATGGTAATGAGCAGTTTCTTGACCAGGGGTGTGTTAGTAATATTCATTTATTTCATTAAGCATGCTCAGTTGTAAATGACCTGCCCCAGTTTGCTCACCTCCAACTGACCTGTCTCAGTTTTCTTGTATCTGAATTAAAAGTTAGCCTCAACTGACAAGGGTCGTATACATCACCAGTCTCTACTGATAAGGGTCGCATCCATCACTCCCCTTCTACCGCAATACAATGCCATCAATCCTTACTCAAGGACAGTTCTGGTAACTTCATCCACAGCTGTGTCAGAATCCTCTCCCTGGCCTCTATCGGTTAGAATCCTCTTTACAAGTTAGAATAGTAAGATTAAATGAGAACTTACAGTTTGAAGTTTGATCTGTATTTTATGAGGAGTTACGATGAGGGATTACGTGAAGACCCGTCCAGCACGCATGCGCAACATTTCTTCAAAGCAGCGGTGTGGATTTACAGAAAAACACAACAATTGAAATAAATATAGTAAAGAAAAAATAAGAACTTAATTACCAGTTGATCTGTATAATAGAGGGTGGGAGCGGAGGGCACGTAATCCCTCATCGTAACTCCTCATAAAATACAGATCAAAACTTCGAACTGGGTAAGTTCTCATTTAATCTTACTATTTTACTTCGGAGTCACGTGAGTGACTACGTGAAGACTTCAATGCTCTGTGAATCCGAACCGTGTACCAGCTCCATGCTTCACTCACTGCCTGAAGACCTTAGAGGGAGGAAGCATGTTATACAATCAACAATAACCTGTTTGTGAACAAAAAAGGTTTATTAATAACAAAAAACAGAGAGCTCCCCCGGGCTTAAATTAAATATTATCTGCAGACTCTAAATTCTGTCTGCCAAATGTAGCAGGCTCCGCCAGCGGCTTATTATAAAAAACCTTTGGAAAGTTCTTTCCGAGGACCATCCTGCTCTGGCCAGAATATGGTCCATAGGCACATCCATTCGCCTAGCCGCCGACGTAGATGCAGCCCTGGTGGAATGAGATTTGTACACATTAGTATCGACTCCCGCGGACTTAAGCACCTGTTTGAGCCACCTTGAAATGGTTTGGCTCCGTCACCTGACCATGAGGCTTCTTGTGGCTTATCCATAAGGCTTTTCTCTCCCTCTTAAGTTATATGTTGTGTCTATGTAGTTGGCGAGATGGGTCTTGGCACACAACCGTGGGGTCAGGTGAATATGCCCGGAACTCCATAACTGGAGGCGTGGTACCTGGTCTAGTTTGTTTGGACCAGTCCCTGAATGTGAAATGTGATACAGTCCAATGACTCTGTCATGCTGTCCAGCCTCAGAAGGTGGAGGGACTGTACCCTTTGAGCTGACACTAGAGCCATGAGCATGACTGATTTCAGTGTAAGTTGTTCCAGATTAAGTGACCTGGGTGGTGGCCATCCCCTAAGGTACGTCAGTACAATGCTGGCATCCCAGATCTGAGTGTACCTAGGCCTAGGGGAATTGGTGTTAAAAATGCCCCTCATGATTTTGACCACTAGTGGATGGGACCCCAAAGTCAGTTGTCCTGCTGCTGGAACCAAATAAGCTGACAACGCACTCCTGGCTGTATTAATGGCGCTGTAGCTGAGTCCTTCCCGATGTAATCCAACCAGAAACTCCACAACACTGGTGGCTGTAGCTGTAGTGTAGGTAGTTCCTGTTTTGGAGCAATACCGTTCCCATTTTCTTATATTGGTCAGGTATTGTCTCCTGGTGGACTCCCGGTGAGATGCGGTCATCATGTTGATGGCGTCCTCAGACAGTCCCAGGCCCAGTAGAGGTCTTTTTAGAATCTGCAAGCCAGGAGATTGACTCTGTCATGGCACGGGTGACTAATGCCTGACACTGGGTGGATTAATAACTCTCGACTGCTGGGGAATTCCAACGGTGTTTCAACAGCCATGTCGAAAGCCACTGGGAACCATGGCTGTGTAGGCCAGTCAGGTATTATCAAGATTCCTGAAGCGGAATCCAATTGAATCTTGCGTAATACCCGACTGATGAGGCAGAAGGGAGGAAAAGCATAAAAGAACATTTTCCCCCAATGCAGCGAGAATGCATCAACTGCTGCTGCCTCAGGGTCTGGTTCCCAAGCGACATACGTTGGTACCTGGTGATTCAGCCTGGATGCAAATAGATCGATATCTGGTGTGCCATATTGCTTTGTAATTTCAGCAAATACTTTGGGATTTAACATCCATTCGATGTTATCATTAAATCTACGTGACCTGGTGTCTGCCACTGTATTTTGCTTACCTGGTAGGTAAGTTGCTGATAAACAAATATGCCTTTTAACACACCATTGCCAGATTAGGTTGGCCAAATTGTCACACGATATCGACTTTACACCACCCATGTGATTGATATAAGCCACCACCGTGGTATTATCTAGTTGCAACCGGACATGTGCATGATGCGTATTAGATGAATATGCTTTTAACCCATAAAAACGCACCCAACATTTCTAAATAGTTGATACCCCATGTCTGTAGGCAAGATGATTCAAATTTATTCCATCTGCCCCCTGTGCTGGATTGCATGTTAGTTGCTCCCCAGCCCAAAGCATGGCATCCGTTTGAATGGTTAATACTGGGTTGGTGATCATTATGGGACTGGAGCTGAGTCTTACGTTCCTTGCCCACCATTGTAACTCTGGAATGGATTCAGCAGTTAAACTCATAGCTCGGTCAAAGTGACCTGAGTTTTGCTTTAGTGCATGCACTTTAGCTCTTTGCAAATTTTGATAGTGCAAAGGCCCAAATTGTACGGCTGGAAAAAGCTGCTACCATTTTGCCAATAACTCTAGCTACTTCCCGTATGGTTGGCTGATGTTTATTCATGAGTTCGTTGCATGATAGCGCCAATTCTGATGCTTTCCCCTTCGGCAGAGTTACAATCATGCGAACAGTATCTATCGTAAATCCAAGATAGTCCATGGCAGTGGATGGTGTAAGATTGGATTTATCTGGATGTATGACAAACCCCAAAGTTTCAAACAAACGTTTGGTGGCTGCTACTGCCAGAATGGCTGTCTCCAAGGTTTTCCCTACTATTAAAATGTCGTCTAAATACGCCATGGACTATATGCTTTTGTTTCCTCAATAATGCCAAGGCAGGTTTTAAGATTTTAGTGCACAACCTTGGAGCAGAGGTTAGCCCATTTGGTAAGGCTTTATATTGCCATAGCTGTTTCATCCAGATAAATTTTTAAATATTTTCGATGCTCCTTGTGTATGGGTACTGAGTAGTAGGCATCTTTTAAATCAATGCTTGCTAGAAAGTACCCTCTAGAAAACCAATAGTCTGGCTGTTTCAAAAGTATCCATCTTGAAATGTATATACCTGACAGACTTGTTCAAAGTAGTTAAGTCAATGATGATGCGTCGTCCACCATCTTTTTTGATTTTAGTGAAAATATTAGACACAAATTCCAAAGGTTCATGTTTTGTTCTTTCAATGACACCTTTAGCTTGTAACCTCATCAGTTCAGCTTGACCCTCTTGTTTCTCCTTGACTGAGAGGGTGAATACCCTTTTGGGCATATGCTGAACTGGTGGAAAATTTTTATGGACAAAGTCAATTTTGTAGCCATGAACGCTGCTGAGTATATACTTGTCATTAGTGAAGGATTCCCATGCATCCAAAAACAAGTGCAATCTCCCCCCTGTTAGTACAGAGCCCCTACTGCACATATGCTGAGAGGAACCAGACCCACCTACCTCCATGGTTATTGGTGCTTCTTCTGCCTCTTCGCTGGGCGATGAGGCGTCTGCTGGGCTGTAGAGGGTTGATGTTGATCTTGATGTTGTTGGGGGTGGCGCATTTTCCATGGGGTCCGCTCTGGGCCCTGGCCTAAAAAAGGCTTACGGAGAATGATTGCGGACCCCGAGCTTTCACCAGTCCCATAGTGTGGTCGACGACTGGTGGACGCCATGGGGTACTGCCGCCTGGGTTTGTTAGTCTGCTCGGTCCCAAACCTGCCCTCACGAGACCAAAGGTCTTGGATTCTTCTTCCAGGTCTTTCACCTTTTTTGGAAGGTCTTTCCAAAGAGCAGAATAGGAGGTTCTGACCCCGGTGTTTTGCAAAGTCCCGCAAATTTAGGGTTGAGGGCAGGCTTGATAATCTCCTTTCGCAAATTGTTTATTACATATTGAGTGGTGCACAGCAGAGCTAATGTGTCTTGCTGATTTGTGGAGATGTCCGCACCATCAATGGACCGAGCATAAGATGTTATTCCTGCAGTCAGGAGTTTAAGGATCTTCTGGAGCTTCAACTCCAGGTTTCTGATGTTCTGCCCCAAATGTCCCCAAATTTGGCTATTGACAGCAGGTACATTAAAAGATGTACAATTTTACTGGGGCTGTATATAGTTGAAGAGCCTCATTGACCACCTGTTCTTGTAGGGGTTTTGAGGACAGGTGGTTAATGCTGGCTGCAAGTTTCGGCTCTAACGGCCGACCCGCTTGTGGAATGGCCACGTAGCGGTTGACCACACCCAGCAGCTCTTCCTGTTCCTGTACATCCTGCGTACTCCGGACATCTTCAGCCAGTGACCCCTCTTCTTGACCAGCCCAGACCTGGTCGCCAATGCTGCCTTCAATAGAAGGTGAAGCAATGGCCAGTGCCGTAAAAGGCACTGCGGGAGTGCCTGAGCTCCCTTGGCGAGGCTGCTGCTGCTCTCTCAGCAGATCTCGCTGGAGCAATTGCTCCATAAGCCGTTCCATGCGGCTTAGGCGGCTGCCTGTGCCGCTCTCGAGCGGTGAGGCATCTTCATCCAAATCGTCGGACACTACCGCCCGGTTCGGCTGCAGGTACCTCCAGCCCGCTGCTCAGGCAGCACTAGCGGTGCTGGGCTCGGCTCGGTAGTTATACACTCCGCCTCTTGCCCCCCCTCCAAAGAGCATTCCTCAACGGGAGACGAACGGGGGCGAGCTGCAGACTTCTTCCCTCTGGTCTTGCTCATTCTTTCTGGAAAACAAGCAGACCACAGAGAAAATACACACGGCCACGGTAAAACACTTACCTGTCGGCCCGACTTTTCAAATTGTAGCGGGAGCGCCTTGAACTCCCGTTCGTCGCGGGTGCACTGCATGAACGCTAATGTCGCGCAAGCGTGCTGGACGGGGTCTTCATGTAGTCACTCACGTGACTCCGAAGTAAAATCCTCTCCTGAACCCTTACAATAGTGGGGTTTAATCACTTTATCCCTCACAACTCTATGTATTTACTAAAATGCCACAATATTAGTTTATAATTTAAGTCTCAACTTAACCCTTGCCGGGTGGCACTTGTTCAGCTGGTCTATATCCAGCTCATGTACCCTGAGTCAGTTCATCTAGAAGGTAGACACAAAATGCTGGAGTAACTCAGCGGGACAGGCAGCATCTCTGGGGGGATGGAATGGGTGACGTTTTTTATTATTTTTCTCCTGCAGTAAGGCAGTAAAGGCGGGAGGCACCAAGTAACAAAGCTTCTGCTTTTAGTTACTTAGCGCGGTTCAACTCAAGGGCAGCAGGGCGCGCAGAGGTAGAGCTGCTGACTTGCAGCCCCGGAGAGGGGGGTTCAATCCTGACCACGGGCGCTGTCTGTAGGGAGTTTGTACCCTTCTCCCCGTGACCGCGTGGGTTTTCTCCGGGTGCTCCGGTTTCCTCCCAAGCTCCAAAGACGTTGGCTGGTAAATTGGCCTGGTGTCAAGTGTAAATTGTCCTTGGTGTGTGTAGGATAGAGTCAGTGTGCGGGGCCGAACGGCCCATCAGCGCGGATCAATCCGCATCTCTGTGCTAATCTGGCAAAGTGCAGTACTGCAAGAGATCTCTGGAATCTGTTTGCTGTCTATCTATCTATTTCCTGCAAAACACCAAAAAGTGTCCCAAATTGATGAGGCGGCGTTTATGCGTTGCATATTGCAAGGGGAAAGTCCACGAATTGTCATCTCCGATTCCCTCGCACGGCATCCGTGTGAAAAGTTTGATTGCAGTTTGAGCCGAGGATGCGTTCCAGTGTGCCGGAGGGTGTGACTCACAAGCCCTGGGAACTGTGCAGATCCGGTTTGGTCTGCTCTGTTTGAGCGTGCAATTATTGCCTGGAGCCCGGACAGCGGGAGAAAACGGTTGCAGACACTGTTATGGATGGGCAAGGCCATCGGCATCCGAGGTGGGGGTTTCCCCACCGCCGGGCTGCGAGGAACCAGCGAAATGTCACGCCACACCTAACCCACAACTTCATCTGGGGCGCCGCGCAGGCACATTTCAGATACATTCCGCACTCTCAGCTTGGCACACACTGACTTCTCACGCAGACACACACGCACGTACTCAAGGCACGGTGAGATTGCACTGACATTCTCTTTCACACACATTATCTGTCTCTCACACACACATAAAGCATCTCGTCTCTCCCTCACATACACACAAACGCACACACACACACACACACACACACATTATCTCTCTCCCCCCCTCTCTCACACACACACTTAAGCATCTCGTCTCTCCCTCACACACACGCACACACACAAGTAACTCTCTCTCTCTATCAAACACAGTGCACCAACACTCACTGGCACCAACACACACTAGTGCAAGCACACACACAGGCAACTGGACATACAGACATTGGGAAGTGCATAAACACATATAAAATACACACACACACACATGTGCACATATTCCACGCACACACTCTCTCCACTCACATACACACACTCCACACATACACTCCACACACACTCCACACACACACACACACACACACACACACACACACACACATTCCACACACACACACACACACACATTCCACACACACGCACTCCACACACACACTCACATTCCACACACACGCACTCCACACACACACACACATTCCACACACACACACTCCACACACACACATTCCACACACACACACGCACACGCACACGCACATACACACACACAATGATGGTGGGTGTATGGAACGAGCTGCCAAAGGAGGTAGTTGAGGCTGGTTTTAGAACATTCAAAAGACATTTGACACAGTGTGGAAACAGACCCTTCGGCCAGACTTGCCCACACCAGCCAACATGTCCCAGCTACACTAGCCCCACCTGCCTGCGCTTGGTCCATATCCCTCCAAACCTGTCCTATCCATGTACCTGTCTAACTGTTTCTTAAACGTTGGGATAGTCCCAGCCTCAACTACCTCCTCTGGCAGCTTGTTCCATACACCCACCCACCTCTGTGTGAAAAAGTCACCCCTCAGATTCCTATTAAATCTTTTCCCCTTCACCTTGAACCTACGTCCTCTGGTCCTCGATTCTCCTATTCTGGACAAGAGACTCTGTGCATCTGCCCGATCTATTGCTCTCATGATTTGATACACCTCCATCAGATCACCCCTTATCCTCCTCTGCTCATCCTCCTACATTGGAACAGGTATTTGGAAAAGAAAGGTTTAGATGTGTACGGGTCAAACGTGGGCAAATGGGATGAGTTTAGATGGGGCACCTTGGTCAGCATGGATGAGATGGGTCCATCTACTCACTACCTCTAGTTTTACAATGTATTCGCCATTTGCTATTCTCCACAGATGTCACCCTTTTATTTTCACCGCCTATCACCTCTAGCCTTGGTCACCATCTCCCCCCTTCTCTGCACCACCTACACATCACTCCCTCCATCTCAGTTTCAGTTTCAGTTTCAGTTCCAGTTCCAGTGTCGTTCTACCTATCGATGGTAGCCAGCGCCATCCTGTTCGCTGCCGTGTGCTGGGGCAGCTGGGCGAAGGCTGCAGACGCCGACAGGATCACCAAACGCATCAGGAAGGCCGGCTCCGTCTTGGGGGCGGAGGCAGATTCACGGGAGGTGGTCTCGGAGGGGAGGATGCTCCTCAAACTGCGGAGCATCCCGGACAATACTGCCCTAATTTGACAAAAGGAAGCAACTGACAATGTTGTCAAAATTGAGTTATTGCTTGTTTTAGGGTATTTGAGATATGCTCCACACAATGGTGAACAAATTAAGTCTTCTCTGAGTGCAATTTGAAAATATTTATACCAGAGAAGTAAGAAATTCCATCACAGAGAGCTGAAAGAATAACACGTTTTCTTCATTTACCAGAAAACGCCTTTCTGTTAGTTGCTTCCTTTTGTCAAAGTAGGGCAGCATACAGCTCACCCCCTCCATGACACACTGGCCAACCTGAGGAGCACCTTCAGCAACAGACTGGTTCCACCAACATGCAGGGCAGGAGATCTTTCTTCCCTGTGGCTATCAAACTGTACAACTCCTCCCCCTTCTGTCGTGGGGTAGACTGAGATAGTCCGAGGGTCACCAAAGAGGTAGATAGTAGTTCAGCACTGCTCTCTGGTTGTGGTAGGATGGTTCAGTTGCGTGATAACAGCCGGGTGAACCTAATACTTGCCAACTCTTGCCACATCTCATCTCTACCAACTATCTCCCCTCCGCCCCATCACTCTTCCAACCCAAAATGTCATCTGTGGAAAGAACGGGCAGACAACGCTTCGGGTCGGGACCCTTCTTCAGACTTACGGAGGAGAACAATTTAAAAATACACCTGCTTTGTGGAGATTTTACAATGAATCGATCTGAACAAGGGTCCTGACCCAAAACACCTGTGCATTCCCCCCACAGAGGCTGCCTGACCCGCTGAGGTTCTCCAGCACTTTGGCTTTTACTCAAGATTCCAGCATCTGCAGCTCCTCATGCCTCTGAAATGTCTTTGATCCACTTCCCACCACATGTACAACCCAACCCACTAAGTTCTTCCAACCTGTCTCAGTCTGAAGAAGGGTCTCAACCCGAAACATCACCAATTGGATCGGGGGGATGTGGGGAGGATGTTTCCACTAGTTGGAGAGTCTAGGACCAGAGGCCATAACCTCAGAATAAAAGGACGTACCTTCAGGAAGATGGGGAGGAATTTATTTTCTGGGTGGCGGTGAATTGGTGGAATTCAATGCTACACATTCATAGCTATGGAGGCCAAGTTAATTGATATTTGTAAGGTGGAGATTGATAGATTCTTGATTAGTACGAGTGTCAAAGGTTATGGGGAGAAGGCAGGAGAATGGGGTTAGGAGGGAGAGATAGATCAGCCATGATTGGATGGCGGAGTAGACTTGATGGGCCGAATGGCCTAATTCTACTCCTATCACTTATGAACTATGAACTTTTGAACTATTCTTTTTCTCCAGAGATGTTGCCTGACCCATTGAGTTACTCCAGCACTTTGTGTCTATCTTCAAGTTCTTCCATTAGTAGGAATTTCATTGTGTAGGAAGGAACTGCAGGTGCTGGATTACACCGAAGATAGACACAAAAAGCTGGAGAAACTCAGTGGGACAGGCAGCATCTCAGGAGAGAAGGAATGGGTGACGTTTCGGGTCGAGACCCTTCTTCAGACTTTCATTGTTCTGTTTCAGAACAAGTGACAATAAAACACTCCTGATTCTTGCCAAATGTTTCTTACTTAATATTCCGGCTTCTGAAGCCTCTTGTGTCTCCCTTTCCAAGGGACTGCCTGCGGACAAATATAATGCATCAAAGGGTTAAAATTGACCAAGTAAGTAAGACTGAACGACGCATTTCTCCCCTTCTCCCTCTTATCATCTGTTTCCCTTTCTTGTATTTCTCAGGAACGTTGGAGGCTGAGGGGAGACCCAATAGAAATATATAAAATTATCAAAGGCATCGATAGCATATGCTGTCAGAACCTTTTTCCCCAGGGTGGAAATGTTAAAGGCTAGAGAGTGTTGGATTAAAGTATGAGGGGCAAAGTTTGAAGGATAGTGTATAAGTGGATAGTTTAGAATGTGTATAAAATCATGAGAGGAATAGATCGGGTGGATGCATAGAGTCTCTTATCCTGAGTAGGGGAATTGCGGACCAGAGGACATAGGTTCAAGGTGAAGGGGAAAAGATTTAATAGGAATCCGAGGGGTAACTTTCTCACTCAAAGGGTGGTGGGTATATGGAACAAGCTGCCAGAGGAGGTAGTTGAGGCTGGGACTGTCCCAATGTTTAAGAAACAGTTAGACAGGTACATGGATAGGACAGGTGTAGAGGGATATGGGCCAAACTCTGGCAGGTGGGACTAGTGTGGGTGGGACATTATTGGCCGGTGTGGGCAAGTTGGGCCTGTTTCCACACTAACACTCTATGACTATGACTATGAGATGTGCGGGGCAAGATTTTTACTCAAAGAGTGGTGGGGGCCTGGAACGCGCTGCCAGGATTAGTTTAGTTTGACACATTATTCAGCACGGACATTATATTCATACTTCTTTCTTCTTTAGACTCTACACTTTTGATGTTAGAGATGAAGTGTAAACAGGCCCTTTGGTCCCGGGCCGACCAGCGATCCCCCCGCACACTGACACTATCCAACACACTAGGGACAATTTACAATTTATTGAAGCCAATTATCTTACAAATCCTGCACGCCTTTGGAGTGTGGAAGGAAACCAGAGCACCTGGAGAAAACCCACGTGGTCACGGGGAGAACGTACAAACTCCGTACAGACCGCACCCGTGGTCAGGATTGGCGCTGTGAGGCGGCAATTCTACCGCTGCGCCACCTTTTATGCTTGGTCATGTTACTTCTGCCAACTGAAATGGCGCAGGACATCGCACACATGCCACGGGAATTGTTAAGACAACAAAGCATAAATGATGCATAGTATTAAACTTTATTTATTGCTCTTTTGCTGGGCATTGTGTTAAACTATCCCATCGTAATGCCTTGAAGAGTAGCTACCACACCTGTGGACCTTGGATAGTAATATTATAACCAGACATTATAATCATTCCGGCAGTCAAATAATATTGCAACCCAGAATCTAAAACTCAGCTTTTACTCACGACTGCATCTGCCCTTGCTTTTAATCAACTTAAACAGATTATGTTTCAATTTCTGATTTTTTTGCTTTTGCTGGGCTTTTTTCTTTGATGTATCGCGTTCTCTGTCTTAATCCCACGTCTGATCTTTTACAACCCACCATGAGGAAAGGATAACATTATTTAAGGAGCGGTTAGAGTTTTCTTGGCTGCCATTCTGCTACAAGGTTAAAAGACAGATGAGATCAGTTTAATTTGGTATCAATCATAGTTCGACACAAACATCGTGGGCCGAAGGGTCCCTTCCTCTGCTCTGCTGTTGTTTAAGTTGTATATAAGGGAACAACTCCCTGAGTTCATAAGTTCATAAGTTCTAGGAGCAGAATTAGGCCATTCAGCCCATCAAATCTAATCCGCCATTGAATCGTGGCTGATCTATTTTCCCTTTCAACCCAATTCTCCTGCCTTCTCCCCATAAACCTTGACACCCCATACCAATCAACAAAGATACCCTAGTATCTTTGCTCATCAACAACCTTTTCTGAGATTGGAAGATACATTCTGACACTGGAGTCCTTTATCGAGGGCCGGCTACATCAGTCCACATGTTGTCAGATCTATCTCTGTCTACATGTTCATTATCGAGTGAAATCTGCTGTGACCCATCTCTTCCAAACCTCCTCAAAAGACCAAGGAGTTAGTTGAAACTTTCAAGGCCCATTTCAATTATTCGTGGTCTCCTGTGTGGAGACCAAGCTAAGGCTGCTTGTGGAGACCACGTTTAGGCTTGGTGACTGTCTCACCGAACACTTGCCCTCGGTCCACCAAGGCCTGCTCTTTAGATCAGGGATTCCCAATCTTTTTTGTCCCGTTTGTATGTCCTCCCTGTGACGTGCATGGGTTTTCTCCGGGTGCTCCGGTTTCCTCCCACACTCCAACGACGTACAGGTTTGTAGGTTAATTAGCTTTGGTATAATTGTAAATTGTCCTAGCGTGTAGGATAGACCTAATGTACGGGGTGATCGCAGGTCGTCGCGGACTCGGTGGGCATAAGGGTCTGTTTCCGCTCTGTATCTCTAGTATATTTGGCCCAACACCCCAGTAGAACCCTGCGGAGAAACTGCTACAGTGTGGAAGGTGCCCGATGTCAGAACATTCCCAAACTGACCTTTCTGTCCTGGGTCTCCTCCATTGTCAGACTGAAGCCACACACAAACTGGAGGAACAGCTTGGGTAGCTTACATCCCTATGGTATGAACGCTCAATCCTCCAATTCCCCTTCCTCCTCCAGCTTCCAGGCCTGCAATAATATATCCCTCTTGGGCTCACAGGAAGTTCGGCATGTCCCCGACAACAGATGCGCCTTAGAAAGCATTTTATCGCGATGCATCACAGCATGGTTTGGGAACAGCTCCATCCAGGACTGCAAGAAATTGCAGCGAATTGTGGACGCAGCCCAGACCATCACACAAACCAACCTCCCTTCCATTGACTCCATTTACACCTCACGCTGCCTCGGCAAGGCCAGCAGCATCATCAAGGACCAGTCTCACCCTGGCCACTCCCTCTTCTCCCCTCTCCCATCAGGCAAAAGGTACAGAAGTGTGAAAACGCACACCTCCAGATTCAGGGACAGTTTCTTCCCAGCTGTTAACGCAATGGAAAGGAAGGACATTAGCTTGGAGGATGTGGAATCGGTATGGGTAGAGCTACAAAACACTAAGGGGCAGAAAACGCTGGTGGGTGTTGTGTACAGGCCACCTAACAGTAGCAGAGAAGTTGGGGATGGTATCAAACAGGAAATTAGAAATGCGTGCGACAAAGGCAAAACAGTTATAATGGATGACTTCAATCTACATATAGATTGGGTTAATCAAATTGGCAGGGGTGCTGAGGAAGAGGATTTTTTGGAATGTATGCGGGATAGTTATCTAAATCAACATGTAGAGGAACCAACGAGAGAGCAGGCTATTTTAGACTGGGTTTTGAGTAATGAAGAAGGGGTAATTAGCCGTCTTGTTGTACGTGCCCCCTTGGGCAAGAGTGACCATAATATGGTTGAGTTCTTCATTAGGATGGAGAGTGACATTGTTAATTCAGAAACAATGGTTCTGAACTTAAAGAAAGGTAACTTTGAGGGTATGAGACGTGAATTGGCCAAGATTGACTGGCAATTAATTCTAAAAGGGTTGACGGTGGATATACAATGGAAGACATTTAAAGACTGCATGGATGAACTACAAAAATTGTTCATCCCAGTTTGGCAAAAGAATAAATCGGGGAAGGTAGTGCATCCGTGGATAAACAAGGGAAATCAGGGATAGTATCAAAGCAAAGGATGATGCGTACAAAGTAGCCAGAAAAAGCAGCATACCAGAGGACTGGGAGAAATTCAGAGACCAGCAGAGGAGGACAAAGGGCTTAATTAGGAAAGGAAAAATAGATTATGAAAGAAAACTGGCAGGGAACATAAAAACTGACTGCAAAAGTTTTTATAGATATGTGAAGAGAAAGAGGTTAGTTAAAACAAATGTAGGTCCCTTGCAGTCAGAAAACAGGTGAGTTGATCATGGGGAACAAGGATATGGCGGACCAATTGAATAACTACTTTGGTTCCGTCTTCACTAAGGAAGACATAAATAAACTGCCTGAAATAGCAGGGGACTGTGGGTCAAAGGAGGAATTGAGTGAAATCCAGGTCAGTCGGGAAGTGGTGTTGGGTAAATTGAATAGATTAAAGGCCGATAAATCCCCAGGGCCAGATAGGCTGCATCCCAGAGTACTTAAGGAAGTGGCTCAGGAAATAGTGGATGCATTAGTGATAATCTTTCAAAACTCTTTAGATTTCTGGAGTAGTTCCTGAGGATTGGCGGGTAGCAAATGTAACCCCTCTTTTTAATAAGGGAGGGAGAGAGAAAACGGGGAATTACAGACCATTAGTCTAACATCGGTAGTGGGGAAACTGCTAGAGTCAGTTATTAAAGATGGGATAGCAGCACATTTGGAAAGTGGTGAAATCATTGGACAAAGTCAGCATGGATTTACAAAAGGTAAATCATGTCTGACGAATCTTGTGGAATTTTTCGAGGATGTAACTAGTAGCGTGGATAAGGGAGAACCAGTGGATGTGGTATATCTGGACTTCCAGAAGGCTTTCGACAAGGTCCCCACATAAGAGATTAGTATACAAACTTAAAGCATACGGTATTAGGGGTTCAGTATTGATGTGGATAGAGAACTGGCTGGCAAACAGGAAGCAAAGAGTAGGAGTAAACGGGTCCTTTTCACAATGGCAGGCAGTAACTAGTGGGGTACCGCAGGGCTCAGTGCTGGGACCCCAGCTATTTACAATATATATTAATGATCTGGATGAGGGAATTGAAGGCAATTTCTCCAAGTTTGCGGATGACACTAAGCTGGGGGGCAGTGTTCGCTGTGAGGAGGATGCTAGGAGACTGCAAGGTGACTTGGATAGGCTGGGTGAGTGGGCAAATGTTTGGCAGATGCAGTATAATGTGGATAAATGTGAGGTTATCCACTTTGGTGGCAAAAACAGGAAAGCAGACTATTATTTTAAATGGTGGCCGATTAGGAAAAGGGAGATGCAGCGAGACCTGGGTGTCATGGTACACCAGTCATTGAAAGTAGGCATGCAGGTGCAGCAGGCAGTGAAAAAAAGCGAATGGTATGTTAGCTTTCATAGCAAAAGGATTTGAGTACAGGAGCAGGGAGGTTCTACTTCAGTTGTACAGGGTCTTGGTGAGACCACACCTGGAGTATTGCGTACAGTTTTGGTCTCCAAATCTGAGGAAGGACATTATTGCCATAGAGGGAGTGCAGAGAAGGTTCACCAGACTGATTCCTGGGATGTCAGGACTGTCTTGTGAAGAAAGACTGGATAGACTCGGTTTTATACTCTCTGGAATTTAGGAGATTGAGAGGGGATCTTATAGAAACTTACAAAATTCTTAAGGGGTTGGACAGGCTAGATGCAGGAAGATTGTTCCCGATGTTGGGGAAGTCCAGGACAAGGGGTCACAGCTTATGGATAAGGGGGAAATCCTTTAAGACCGAGATGAGAAAGACTTTTTTCACACAGAGAGTGGTGAGTCTCTGGAACTCTCTGCCACAGAGGGTAGTTGAGGCCAGTTCATTGGCTATATTTAAGAGTGAGTTGGATGTGGCCCTTGTGGCTAAGGGGATCAGAGGGTATGGAGAGAAGGCAGGTACGGGATACATAGAAATTAGGTGCAGGAGTAGGCCATTCAGCCCTTCGAGCCTGCACCGCCATTCAATATGATCATGGCTGATCATCCAACTCAGTATCCCGTACCTGCCTTCTCTCCATACCCTCTGATCCCCTTAGCCACAAGGGCCACATCCAACTCACTCTTAAATATAGCCAATGAACTGGCCTCAACTACCCTCTGTAGCAGAGAGTTCCAGAGACTCACCACTCTCTGTGTGAAGAAAGTCTTTCTCATCTCGGTCTTAAAGGATTTCCCCCTTATCCTTAAGCTGTGACCCCTTGTCCTGGACTTCCCCAACATCGGGAACAATCTTCCTGCATCTAGCCTGTCCAACCCCTTAAGAATTTTGTAAGTTTCTATAAGATCCCCTCTTAATCTCCTAAATTCCAGAGAGTATAAACCGAGTCTATCCAGTCTTTCTTCATAAGACAGTCCTGACATCCCAGGAATCAGTCTGGTGAACCTTCTCTGCACTCCCTCTATGGCAATAATGTCCTTCCTCAGATTTGGAGACCAAAACTGCACGCAATACTCCAGGTGTGGTCTCACCAAGACCCTGTACAACTGAAGTAGAACCTCCCTGCTCCTGTACTCAAATCCTTTTGCTGATACTGAGTTGGATTATCAGCCATGATCATATTGAATGGCGGTGCAGGCTCGAAGGGCTGAATGGCCTACTCCTGCACCTAATTTCTATGCTTCTATGTTTCTATGTTTCTATGTTATCAGGCAACTGAATCATCCTCACACAATCAGAGAGCAGCGCTGAACTACTATCTACATCACTGGTGACCCTCGGACTATCCTTGATCGGACTTTGCTGGTTTTACCTTGCACTAAACGTTATTCCCTTCCCATGTATCTGTACACTGCAAATGGCAAATGTCACTGTACCTCAGTAGAGGTGACAACAAACTAAGCTAAACTGAAACACCAAAGGTAGACAATAATGCTGGAGAAACTCAGCGGGTGAGGCAGCATCTAGGGAGCGAAGGAAATATGTGACGTTTCGGGTTGAGAAACTTCTTCAGACTGATGTGGGGGGGGGGAGAGGGAAGAAGAAAGGAAGAGGCGGAGACTGTGGGCTGTGGGAGAGCTGAGAAGGGGAGGGGAAGGAGGGAGAAAGCAAGGACTACCTACACACACTAGGGACAATTTTACAATATACCAAGCCAATTAATCTACAAACCTGTACGTCTTTGGAGTGTGGGAGGAAGCTGGAGCACTCGGAGAAAACCCACGCAGGTCAGAGGAGAACGTGCAAACTCCGCACAGACGGCAGCGGAGGTGAGGATCGAACCCGGGTCTCTGGTGCTGAGTTCTACTACCTGCAACACTGTGCTGTCCCTTGAGCTGCTTGAAGTTCATTAGCAGAGCTGAAAGTTGTGTGGAATGTACAAAGGACCACAATCTTATTCATTATCAAGTTCAAGGTCGTGTTTATTGTCACTTAACCAACTAAGGAACAGTGAAATTTTGAGTTACCATACAAGCCGTACTAAGTGACAAAAACACAATACACACATAAAATAAATTTAACATAAACATCCACCACAGTGGAATCCACATTCCTCACTGTGATGGAAGGCAATAAAGTTCAGTCAATCTTCCTCTTTCTGATATTGAATATGGTTGCAAGGTGGCGCAGTGGAGAGTTGCTGCCTTACAGCGCCAGAGATCCGTGTTCGATCCTGACTACGGGCGCTGTCTGTATGAAGTTTGCACGTTAGAAATGCGTGCAATAAAGGTAAAAACAGTTATAATGGGTGACTTCAATCTACATATAGATTGGGTGAATCAAATTGGCAGGGGTGCTGAGGAAGAGAATTTCTTGGAATGTATGCGGGATAGTTTTCTAAACCAACATGTAGAGGAACCAACGAGAGAGCAGGCTATTCTAGACTGGGTATTGAGTAATGAGGAAAGGGTTAGTTAGCAGTCTTGATGTGCGTGGCCCCCTTGGGCAAGAGTGACCATAATATGGTTGAGTTCTTCATTAGGATGGAGAGTGACATAGTTAATTCAGAAACAAGGGTTCTGAACTTAAAGAAATGTAACTTTGAGGGTATGAGACGTGAATTGGCCAAGATAGACTGGCAATTGATTCTTAAAGGGTTGACGGTGGATATGCAATGGAAGGCATTTAAAGACCGCATGGATGAACGACAACAATTGTTCATCCCAGTTTGGCAAAATAATAAATCAGGGAACGGTAGTGCATCCATAGATAACAAGGGAAATCAGGGATAGTATCAAAACAAATGATAAGCATACAAATTAGCCAGAAAAAGCAGCCTACCAAAGGACTGGGAGAAATTCAGCAGAAGGAGAAACAAATGGCTTTATTAGGAAAGGGAACATGAACAGATTTTGAAAGAAAGCTGGCAGGGAACATGAAAACTGCAAATGCTTTTATAGATATGTGAAGAGAAAAACGATTATTTTAAAATAAATGTAGGTCCCTTGCAGTGAGAAACAAGTGAATTGATCATGGGGAACAAGGACATGGCAGACCAATGAATAACTACTTTGGTTTTCTGTCTTCACTAAGGAAGACGTGAATAATCTGCCGGAAATAGCAGGGGACCGGGGTCAAATGAGACGGAGGAACTGAGTGAAATCCAGGTTAGTCAGGAGGTGGTGGTTAGGTAAATTGAATGGATTAAAGGCCGATAAATCCCCGGGGCCAGATAGGCTGCATCCAGAGTGCTTAAGGAAGTAGCCCCAGAAATAGTGGATGCATTATTGATAATTTTTCAAACTCTTTAGATTCTGGAGTAGTTCCCTGAGGATTGGAGGGTAGCTAATGTAACCCCACTTTATAAAAGGGGAGGGAGAGAGAAATCGGGGAATTACAGACCAGTTGTTAGTCTAACATTGGTAGTGGGGAAAAAAATGCTAGTCAGTTATTAAAGATGGGATAGCACACATTTGGAAAGTCTGGTGAAATCATTGGACCAAGTCAGCATGGATTTATGAACGGTAAATCATGTCCTGAAAAAATCTTATAGAATTTTTCGAGGATGTAACTAATAGAGTGGATAAGGGAGAACCGGTAACATCTGGACTATCAGAAGACTTTCTATAATCAAGTTCCACATAAGAGACGCCTAGTAGCGTGTGCAAAACACTAACACCCACTACCCACAAACACCCAACTCAACCCCCAAATAATCCCCCTAAACCCCCCCATAACTCAAACACCCACCACCAAAAACAATCAAACAAACAACCTCCAACCCACACCCCAGACTAACTCTTTATTGAATCCACAATAAAGGGGTGTTCAGTATGAGGAGGAGTGTGTGGATACACAGAGAACTGGCTGGCAGACAGGCCACAAAAAACTCGCCCAATTGAGTATATGGCTCAGGAGTAAATAATATATAAAAGAAATAGCAGTACCGATAGTGGGGGTTAGATCTGCGAGGCTCAGCCGTGCTGGGACCCCAGCTAATATCTAGAACAATAATAAAAATAATGAATTGGTCGAGAAAAGAGCATAGATTTGTTTATGTATCTATAAGCATAAGATAAAGCGAAAAACGATATTTGAATAATATGAGATAATTACAAAGAAATATGCGGGTGACACGAAGTTTAGTCTATACGGTGGGGATTAGAGTTCTGTGAGGAGGATGCTATAGGCTGCAAGGTGACTTGGGATATAGGCTGGGTGAGTGGTAAAATGCATGGCAGATGATGAAGTATAATGTTGGATAAATGTGAGGTTATCCACTTTGGCGGCAAAAACAGGAAAAGTGGACTATTATCTGAATGGCAGCCGATTCGGAAAAGGGGAGATGCCAACGAGACCTGGGTGTGTCGTGGTACACCAGTCATTGAAAGTAGGCCATGCAGGTGCATCAGGCTGTGAAGAAAGCGAATGGTATGTTGGCATTCATAGCAAAAGGATTGAGTATAGGAGCAAGGATGGTTCTACAGCAGTTGTACAGGGCCTTGGTGAGACCACACCTGGAGTATTGCGTACAGTTTTGGTCTCCTAGTCTGAGGAAAGACATTCTTGCCCTCATAGAGGGAGTACACAGAGAAGGTTCACCAGACTGATTCCTGGGATGGCAGGACTTTCATATAAAGAAAGACTTGATAGACTTGGCTTGTACTCGCTGAAAATTTAGAAGATTGAGGGGGATCTTATCAAAACTTATACAATTCTTAAGGGGTGGATTGGCTAAATGCAAGAAGATTATCTGAGTCCAGAACAAGAAGTCACAGTTTACGGATAAGGGGAAGTCTTTTAGGACTGAGATGAGAACATTGTTTTTCACACTAGAGAGTGGTGAATCTGTGGAAATGAGGCCAGTTCATTGTCTATATATTTAAAGGGAGTTAGATGTGGCCCTTGTGGCTAATAGGGATCAGTGGGTATGGAGAGAAGGCAGGTACAGGATACTGAGTAGGTTGGATGAATCAGCCATGATCATATTGAATGCGGTGCAGGCTCGAAGGGCCGAATGGCCTCCTCCTGCACCTATTTTCTATGTTTCTATGTTACTCCCCTGTGACCACGTGGCTTTCCTCCGTGGTGCTCCGGTTTCCTCCGCACACTCCAAAGGCGTGCAGGTTTGTAGGTTAATTGGCTTTAGGGAAAATTGTAAGTAGTCCCTAGTGTGTGTTGGACAGAGCTAGTGTACGGGGTGATCGCTGGTCAGGCTGTTCGGACTCGGTGGCTGAAGGACCTTGTTCCTGCACTGTATCTCTCTAAAGTCTCTCTATAATAAGTCTCTAAACCTCCAGATCTCACCCAAACCCCACTCCACACCATCGATTTCTGTTTCCTTGTTTCATCCACATTTTAATGCTGGGAAACAGTGCAGCTGAAATTCACATGGAGGTTCCCCTAAATAGGTTTGAGTTAATATTACACTCCTGTCTAGGAAATAGCATGTGGAGCGTTAAGGGATAATTTCTGACAATTGGACAGCACTTGGCATTCAGGATGGTGAGATAATGCACAGTGATCCCGAGGAGCAAGACTAACATGTCCGAAACATTACCCGATCTTGATCTCTACGTAAGACAGAGCTGGCTTCCACTCTGGTTGTACAGATTATAAACAGTCAGAGCACACATTTTGTTTATAGATTTCTAAAGATGCCATTCACGGAAACAGGCCCTTCTGCCCATCGAGTCTGCAACCGACCACGATCCCTGCATACTAAAGGGCCTGTCCCACTGTGCTGAGGTAATTCAAGAGAGAGCCCCGAGTACCTACGAGCGGCCATTACCGTAAATCTCCGAGTTCGAATTCAGGGGAAACTCGGGAGAACTCTTGAATTAGCTTGTACAGTGGGACAAAACACTATCCTACACACACTAGAGACAATTAAAAAAAAAACATTTATACCAACCCAAATAACCTGCAAAGCTGTATGCCTGTAGTGAGGGAGCAAATCGAAAATCCCGGAGAAAACCCTCGCAGGTCACAGGGAGAATGTATAAACTGATGGTCCAAGTGAATATGAATGCAGGATGCAAATTAGTGGTGAAGTTGATGAAATCAGTGTTTCTGCATGGGTGCAGGAGGTAGCACCAATGCAGTCGTCATTTAGCAGAGGTAGGGTTCGGGGATAGGGCTGTGTACGCCTGGATCAGGGATTGTTCCAACAAAGAGGCAGGCACAGCTGGGGCCCATGCGCGTGCCGATAGCTACACCCTGGATTTGGAGGAAGTGGGAGGAGTCGAAGGAGTTGATGGTAACGGACTAGCACTGCTAGTTGAGGAGAATTGGTGGATGGAAATTGGTTGGTTCTGTGGTCGAGGAAGAAACGGAGGGCTGTAAGACCCCCCTGGTGGGGATGAGGTGTAGAGTGACTGGTGAAGATTGAGGGTGTGGGGGCCTGGAAAACGGAAGTCATTGAAGAATAAGGGTGAGGTGTCTTGGACGTAGGTGGGAGGGATTGGACCAGGGGGCAAAAAATGGAAGGAGTCGAGGTATGTGGAAATTAATTCAGTGGGACAGGACGCTGGCAGAAACAATGGGTCTGCCAGGGCAGTTCTGTTTGTGGATTTTAGGGAGAAGATAAAACCGGGGGCCGTGTGGGGCTGGGGAACGATAAGGTTGGAGACTTTGGAGGGCTGACAGTCGGAAATGATAAAATCAGAAATGTCCCTTTGAAACAGACCCTGTGTAACAGATATAGTATGTAACAGATGTTAGCCATGTGTCAACGCCACTCTCCTGCCTTCTTCCCGTAATGATATTTAACGATGGAACAGGCCCCCAACCTCATCGGACTGTATCCGTTGTTCAAGATGTGGACTCTTATAACATTGGCGAGACCCAACGCAGACTGGACGATCGTTTCGCTGAACACCATTTTCGCTCAGCCCACATGAACCAACTGATCTCCCAGTTGCAAACACTTTAACTCCCTTTTCCAATGGGACGATGGTGGAGAGGGTCAAAAACGTCTAATTCCTGGGCGTAGCATATTTCCGAAGATCTCTCCTGGTCCAGAAGACTGATGCAATTATAAAGAAGGCACATCAGTGAATCTACTTCCTGAGAAGATTACGGAGAAGAAGATTCTCCTAACCTTCTACAGGTGCACGGTAGAGACTATTCTGACTGGTTGCAATGTGGCCTGGTTCGGCAACTTGTGCGCCCAGGAGCGGAAAAGGATGCAGAAAGTTGTGACCACTGCCCAGTCCATCACCGACTCTGACCTCCCCACCATCGAGGGGATCTATCGCAGTCGCTGCCTCAATGGCAGCCAACATCATCAAAGACCCACACCACCCTGGCCACACACTCATCTCACCTCTGCCATTGGGAAGAAGGTAGAGGAGCCTGAAAACTGTAACGGCCAGATTCAGGAACAGCTTCTTCCCTGCAGCCATCAAACACTAAAACAAATAAGCTCTGAACTGCAACAGACTATCATTATTATTGCACTATATTTGTTATTTATTGAGATTGAGTATGTGTGCATGTGTATACACATATTTAACTTTTTTCTTCTCCTGTTATGTACTATGTTTACATATTCTGTTGTGCTGCAGCAAGTAAGAATTTCATTGTCCTATCTGGGACACATGACAATAAAATACTCTCTTGACTCTTGACTTGACTAATAAGGTGGATGAATTGAAATGTGTGGTTGGTAGTTAAGGAAATGATATAGATTTGGAATTACGGAGACATGGCTCCAGGGTGACCAAGGCTGGGAGCTAAACATGCAGGGGCATTCAATATTCAGGAAGGATAGACATAAAGTAAGGGATGTGGTGGTGGCATTGCTGGTTAAAAGAGAGATGAATGCAATAGCAAGGAGAGACATTAGCTTGGATGTGTGGAATCGGTATGGGTAGAACGCGAAATAGCCAAGGGCAGAAACACTTGTTGGAGGTAGACCCAAAAGCTGGAATAACTCAGCGGGAACAGGCAGCAAGGAATGGGCGACGTTTCGGGTTGAGACCCTTCTTCAGACTGAAGTCAGGAGAGTGGGCGGGACAAAGAAAGAATGTATCGGAAGACGGTAAGACTAGTTTGGGAGAACTGGGAAGAGGATGAGAGAGAAAGCAAGGGGATATCTGAAGTTAGAGAAATCAATATTCATACCGCTGGGGTGTAAACTACCCAAGCAAAATATGAGGTGCTGTTCCTCCAATTTGTGCTGGGCCTCACTCTGACAATGGAGGAGGCCCAGGACAGAAAGGTCAGAGTGGGAAGGGGAGGAGGAGTTGAAGTGCTGAGCCACCAGGAGATCAGGTAGGTTAAGGCGGACTGAGTGGAGGTGTTCAGTGAAACGATCGCCGAGCCTGCGCTTGGTCTCGCCGATGTAGAGAAGTTGACACCTGGAACAGCGGATACAGTAGATGGGGTTGGAGGAGGTGCAGGTGAACCTCTGCCTCATCTGGAAAGACTGTTTGGGTTCTTGGATGGAGTCAAGGGGGGAGGTAAATGGACAGGTGTTGCATCTCTTGCGGTTGCAGGGTAGTACCTGGGTAGGGGGTGATTTGGGAGAGAAGGGACGCGTTGACCAGGGAGTTACGGAGTTGCGAAAAGCAGAAAGGGGTGGAGATGGCGAGTGGTGGGATCCCGTTTGAGGTGGCGAAAATGTTGGAGAATTATATGCCGTTATGCTTGTTGGAGTTGTACCCAGACGACCAAACAGCAGTAGGGTGTTTGGGGATAGCATCAAGCAAGGAATTAGATATGCGTGCAGCAAAGGTTCAGCAGTTATCATGGGTGACTTTAAACATCATATAAGTAGTTCCAACGGTGCTTGAGGAGGAGGATTTCCTGAATGTACACGGGATGGTTTTTTTAAACCAATATGTAGAAAGGAAACCGACTAGAGGGAAGGCCATCCTAGACTGGGTAATTGTGTAATGAGGAAGGATTAGTTAGTGATCTTGTTGTGTAAGGCCCCTTGGGCAACAGTGACCACAATATGGTGGAATTCTGCATTAAGATGGAGAGTGACACGGGCAAATCAGAGATTAGGGACCTGAACTTGAAGAAAGGAGGCTTTGATGGTATGAGGTGGGAATTGGATCGGATGGACCGGCAAATCAGTCTATCTATACATAACTAAAACTCTGATCTTGTGCTCCTCCTGTTTGTGTGGTTTTTCTATTTGCACAAAAACGATGCACGATAGCTCTACGATTTACTCACCACTCTCCTGTGCTCAAGTGCAACAAGTTTTGTTCCGATCGATGGTATAGTTTAAAAGTTATTAAGTTTTAAAAATCTTAAAAGCCGCGCATGCGTAGATGTGTCTTCTCTCCTATCAGTCAGCGACACACCAATTGGTCTCCTCTCCTGTCAGTCAGCGACACACCAATTGGTCTCCTCTCCTGTCAGTCAGCAACAGACCAATTGGTCTCCTCTCCTGTCAGTCAGCGACACACCAATTGGTCTCCTCTCCTGTCAGTCTTCAGGGCGACGTGACACCCTCCATCCTGCGCGCCTGCTCCTCGTCTTTACCGGAGCTGAGGGTCGCTCCGCTGTGGCCGGCGGACATCTCCAACCGGACACAAATGTCGAACGGACCGGAAGCGGCAGCAGAGCGAAGATGTCGGCCACACGGAAAACGGAGAAATCTGATCCTGGCGGAGGAGAACTATTAGTTACTGAAGCTCCGCCCGCTGTGAGTCCCCAACGCACCCGCCCCCCAGATCCAGCCCTTCCCCTCTGGTCCCCCTCGCTGGGTTCCAGCCCCCCTCCCCCGTGATACCCCCTCTCCCGCATGGCTCTTCCCCCATCTATTCTCCGAGCTCTCTCCCCCCACCCATATACCCTCCCAGCCCACACAACCCCCCTCCCCCACAATACCCAACCCCAGCCCACCCACACACCATCCTCCGCCCACACACACATCCCTTCCCACCCACACCCCGCCCGCCCACACACCCCCCTCCCCCACACACACACCCACACTCCCCGCCTCCCACATAATCCCCCTCCCCCACACACACACCCCCACCCCACTTCCTCCCACACACACACCCCTCCCCGACCGCCCAACGGGTCCACTTAGTCTAGTTATACTAAGAGGGTTGGCGGTGGAGATGCCATGGCAAAGATTTAAAGGCCGCATGAATGAGAACTCCAAAAATTGTTCATCCCTGCCTGGTGACAAAATAAAGGCATATAAATTGGCCAGAGGAAGCAGCAAACTGGGAGAAAATTTAGAACTCAGAGGAGGACAAAGAGGTTAATTAAGAAGGGGGGATAAAATCATTAGAGAAAGCTTGCGGGGAATGTAAAAGCTTCTTTAGAAATGTAAAAAGGAAAAGATCAGTGAAGACCAGGGTGGGAGATTGCAACCTTCACGTGGTCCCGCCCGTTTCGACAAATGCATACAACCCGGCGTGCATAATCAAATAAGATCAAATAGAACAAGTTGTCCGACAACTTTAGGCTGTGCACGCCACACGCAAGAAGAAGAAGTGAAGACCAATGTACGTTCCTTACAGTAAGAGACGGGTGAATTTATATTGGGAAACAAGAAAAAGGCAGAACAGTTAAACAAATACTTTGGTTCTGTCTTCACTAAGGAAGACACAAACAATCTCCCAGAAATACTCGGGACCAGGATCTTCTGGGAGGGAAGAACTGAAGGGAATCCAATTAGGTAGAAATTGTGTTAGGAGAAATCTGTTGGGACTGAAGGCAGATAAAATCCCAGACCCCGATGGTCTGCCCTCCAGAGAGACAAGGAGGTGGCCCTAGAAATCTGTGGATGTGATCATTTTCCAATGTTCTCTCGACTCTGGATCAGTTCCTGTGTTCTGGAGAAGCCACTTTTTAAGGAGTGAAGGAGAGAAAAAAAAGTGGAATTATAGACCAGTTAGCCTTACATCGGTAGTGAGGAAGATGCTGGAGTCGATTTTTAAAGATGTTTATAGCAGCGCATTTGGAAAGCAGTGACAGGATCGGTCAAAGTCAGCATGGATTTATGAAGGGGAAACCATGCTTGACTAATCTTCTGGAATTCTTTAAGGATGTAACAAGCAGAATGGATAAGGGAGAGCCAGTGGATGTAGTGTATCTGGACTGCCAAAAAGCCTTTGACAAGGTCCCACACAAGAGAAAGTGTGCAAAATTAGAGCACCATGGTATTGGGGGGTTTAGGAGTATTGACATGGATAGAGAACTGGTTGGCAAACAGGAAATAAAGAGTAGGAATTAACAGATCCTTTTCAGAATGGCAGGCAGTGACTAGTGGGGTGCTGCAAGGCTCGGTGGCAGGACCCCAGTTATTTACAATATATATTAATGATTTTAGATGAGGGAAATTAAATATCTCCAAGTTTGTGGAATTACACAAAGATGGGTGGCAGTTGTGAGCTGCGAGGAGTTATGTTATGAGCTGCAGGGTGGAATTGGACAGGTTGGGCGAGTGGACAAATGCATGGCAAATGCAGTATAATGTGGATAAATATGAGGTTATCCACTCTGGTGGCAAAAACAGGAAGGCACATTATTTTCTGAATGGTGTCAGATTAGGAGAAGGGAGAGCAACGAGACCTGGGTGTGCTTGTACCATCAGTCACTGAAGTAAGCATGCAGGTACAGCAGGCAGTGTTAGAAAGTTAATGGCATTTGGCCTTCATTATGAGAGGATTTGAGTTTAGGGAGCAAGGAGGTTCCCAACTGCAGTTGCACAGGGCCCTGGTGAGACCACACTGGAGTATTGTGGTGCAATTTTTTTGGTCCCCTAATTTGAAGAAGAACATCGTTGCTATTGTGGGAGTGCAGCGTAGGTTTCACCAGGATAATTCCCGGGATGGCAGGATTGAAATATGAATGAAAGAAATGGGTCGACTGGCTTGTATTCACAGGGATTAAAAGGATAGAAGGGTCTTTGTTAGATTTAGCCTCTTAAAAGGGCTCATGTAAGTGAGGGATAATGGGACTTGTGGCATGAACGGGGTACTGATTTTAGATGATCGCCATGATCCTATTGGAATGCTGTGTTTCCTGGCTTCGAAGGCTGATGGCCTACTCCTGAACCTATTTTTTTCTTTGTTATTAAATGTGAACTTGTAGAATGGAAGAGGTTATGGGAAGGGATGTGAGAAGGGGAAAGGAGGCAGCGGGAGAAATGCGTGCCATCTCAGTGGGCACCAGAGAAGAGAATTGTGTTTTAGTTTAGAGATACAGCCCGGAAACAGGCCTTGCGGCCTACTGAGTACACACCAGCCAGCGATCCCCCCACACTGACACTATCCTACACACCTTAAGGACAAGATACAATTGTACCAAGCCACTTAAAGCCTAACAAACCTGTACGTCAATGGAGTGTGGGAGGAAGCAAATACTCGCAGAAAATCCCATGCAGGTCACAGGAGAACGTACAAACTAGCACTGGTAATACAGGATCGAACCAGGTCACTGGCGCTGGTAAAGCAGTGGCTCTACCGTGCAAGGGAGAGTGTGTATATGTGTGACAAAAGACAATAGACAATAGGTGCAGAAGTAGGCCATTTTGGCCCTACGAGCCAGCACCGCCATTCAATGTGATTATGGCTGATCATCCCCAATCAGTACCCCGTTCCTGCATTCTCCCCAGTCCCCCTGACTCCACTATTTTAAGAGTCTTCATCCTATCTAGCTCTCCCTCCTTGAAAGCAAGCGTATTATATATTCAATGGTATATGGACACCACTGATCTGTTCTGTATTGATTCATGTGTCTGATGGCAAAGCACGAATGTCATTGCCACTACTGGACACATGACAATAACCTCTCTTGTATCTTGGATCTTGAGTTAAGATAATCTGATGCTCAGATTGCAGCACTGCTCGGGGCCAAGTAACATGACCCTATGGAATGTGACTGTCAGTTGAAAAATGTAGATTGCAGTGATTGGGCTCTGGAATTTAATTGATTATGTCCGAGAGTCAGTGAAACATTTCTAGACTTTATCTTGGGACTTTTTCTTTTGTTCAATCATGTCACTGAATAAAACCGGAGAGCTTCCGTGACAGAAAAGATAGAAAGGCAATGTTCAACTGTTTAATATTCAATGTTCAACTGTCCCATGTTCTACGTTCCATGTTATAATGTTCCTAGGTCCCTATGTTCTGTGTTTACGCTTAGTGGTAGTTTAAGGATGGCAGCACGGAAAGCAGGCCCTTTAGGACCACCAGCCCATCCCCGCACACAACTCTATCCTACACACACACACAAACACACTAGGGACAATTGACATTTATAGCAAGCCTACAAACCTGTAAAAGACACAAAGTGCCTGGAGTAACTCAGCGGGAACGAGCAGCATCTCTGGAGAGAGAGAGAAATGGTTGACGTTTTCGGGTCTAGAGACCCTTTCTTCAACTGAGAGTCGGTCGGGGAAAAAGGAAATGAGAGGTATAGATGGGATGTTAGAGAATATAGAACAAATGAATAAAGATATGCAAACAAGTAACGATGATAAAGGAAGCAGGCCATTGTTAGCTGTTTTTGTTGGGATGAAAATGAAAGCTGAAGCAACTTGGTGGGGGGGGGGGATGGAGAGAGAGGGAATGCCGGGGCTAAATAACCTGAAAGTGAGGAAATCAATATTCAAACCACTGGGGCTGTAAGCTGCCCCAATGCGAAATATGGGATGCTGTTCCTAGATGCTGTTTCCCTCCAATTTTTGCATTTAGCCTCACTCTGTCAATGTAGGAGACCGAGGACAGAAGGTCCGTGTGGTAATGGGAAGGAGATAAAGGTGTTTAGCAAACCCGGGTTTGGTTTACAGGGCTGACGAAGGTGTTCCACGAAACAATTGCCCAGTCTACGTTTGGTCTCGCCGATGTATAAAGAGTCCCACATCATGAACAACGTATACAGTAATGAGGTTTGGAAGAAGGTGCAAGTGAACTCTGCCTAAACCTGAAAGGACTGTCGGGGTTCCCTGGATCAGAGACGAGGGGTGGAGGTACATGGACATAAGTGTTGCAAATCTTCTGCAGTTGCAGAGGAAGGTGTGCGTCTTTGGAGTGTGGGAATGAAACCGAGCAGATCTTCGGAGACACCCAACGCGGAGACCACGGGGAGAAAGTACAAACACCTACAGACAGCTCCCGTAGTCATGATCGAGCCTCGTTCTCCGGCGCTGTGAGGCAGCGACTCTAACCGCTGCCCTCAAAGCTGCCCAAACCCAGCTTACTTCCGGGTGTTTAACTGCTCAGCGTTACAGACGGCACTGTTTTTGGAAAGACTCGTTCATGTTTACTCATTTTGAATGGTAAGATAATTTCAGTTGAAAGAGAAGTGATGTGATTAGGATATTGTGGTGTCCATCTGTAGGCCAGGTTGCTATCACCTTTACGAGAGATGCTTTATTGAATGGTCCTGTTGTAGTCACGTCTGGAACTCATATGTTTACATGTCGAAGAAATATTTAAACCTTGCGAAGAAATTGACAAATTGCCTTTGGGGAATTAATACTGTCAAGTCAGAGATTGACAAAGGCTTGAGTATGGAACAGTAACTTCATTGACTGGGGCCTAGTTTTTGTCACCGTCAGTTGTCTGCAGTTTCGCTCTTGGATTAAAATACCAGCCATAAAGCGCCCGGTCCCAACGGTAATAACGAGTTCATTCCAAGAGCTCTTCCCGAGTTTTGCCCTGATTCGAAACGGAGATTTACGGTAATGGCCGCTCTCGGTACTCGGGGAGCTCTCGTGGACATTTTCAACATTTTGAAAAATCTTCGCGTTTTCTTCCCGATCTTACCGCCGTTAGTGAGTCTTCCTGAACGAGTACCTGCCGTTAGCGTTACGAGCCGACTAAGAGACGTCCCCGGAGCTCCGACGTACACCTACGTCATCTCTCCGTGCTTACCATGATTTTTGAATTTTTTTAAACTCTGGAGAGCACTTGGATGAACTCGTACCGTGGACAGGGCCATAGTCGGACATATGGCAACTGGGCCCTCACATCTGTGCTGGGCCGATTGATAGAAACAGAATGCTGGGGTAACTCAGCGGGTCCAGCAGCAACTCTTGGAGACACGGAAATAGGTGATGTTTCGGGTCGAGATCCTTCTTCAAAACTGAGAATCAGGGGAAAAGGAAACAAGAAGATATAGAGGTGATGTAGAGGAGATAGAACAAATGAATGAATAGATATGCAAAAATGTAACGATGATAAAGAAAACAGGCCATTGTTTAGCTGTGGGCTAGTGAAAACGAGTACAGACAATGAGAACTCAACAAGACGGCTTTGAGCTGTAATGACTTGGGTTGGGGAGAGATGGGAGGGAAGGGTTGAAAGGGTTAACTTGAAGTGACTCTTTTTCGGGTCTAACGGATGTATACAATTGAAAAGGAATAGAAAGTATGAATGTACAGATCTTTTCTCCCAGGGAAGAGGGAAGTCACAGGAACGGTACCTGATTGGGGATGATCAGCCATGGTCACATTGAATGGCGGTGCTGGCGCAAAGCATAAACCTTATACTGCACTTCCCTCAATAATCCCTGGCACCATACTATTCGGAATCTGTCAAATATCCATTGACTTGGCCTCCAACAGCCTTCTGTGCAAAGATTCCACAGAGTCACTACCTCTGGCCAAGAGAAATCCCTCTCAATCTCCTATGAAAGGTATGCTCTTTTATTCAGAGGCTGTCTCTCTGGTTCGACTGGAAACATCCTCTCCACATCCACTCTATCCAAGCCTCTTAACAGGCACCGAGGGCAACATTTACACCTTTTTTGTCTGGTACAATCTCCCAGAGAGGTAGTTTGAGGTAGGTAATATCTATCTATCTATATATCTAAAACTCTCGTGGTGGTGTGTGTGTGTGTGTGTGTGTGTGAGTGTGTGTGTGTGTTTGTGTGTGTCACATTCAATTTTTTTTTTCAATAACCATTTAAGCCTAGATTCCGTGGTCCCCAAAACCAGAAGGCTGAAACGCCGCGATTTTTTCCATTTTGCTGGACATACGCTTTTACCTTCACTAATGCATTACTCATTACATATAGACATTTTTACGTAAACATAATTAATAAACATCCTTCCACCCCCCCCCTCCCCCCAAATTTCAAAATGTTAAAAAAATCAAACTGCTGCTCACCCATAGAATTTGGTGAACAGTTCCCAACCCGTTTTTTGGTGAATGTCACATATGCCCCCAATGCCTCACAGATGTCCAATCGGAACGGATCTCATTTACATCTGTCCACCTCCTCTTGTCCACCCCCCCCTCCCCCCCGCCCGCAGCCCGTGTGCGCAGCGCGTGGTCACAGTTGTGGAATAGAGAAAGAGGATTAGGGTGATAGGGCAGTGGGGAATAATGGACTGTCCCTACCCCTCCCCCCTCTACCACTCTACCTTCCCCACTCTTTCCCCCCTCTCCCCCACCCATCTCCCCCTCCCTCCACACTCTTCCCCTCCCTCCCCTACCCCATCTCCATCACCACCCCACAACCCCCCGCTTCTCTCTCCCTTCCCCATCCCACTTCCTTCCTCCCCCTCTCCATCTCCCTCTCCTCCCCTCCTCCTCCACCCCACCCCTCTCTCCCCCTACCTCCCTTCCTCTCTCCCCCACACCCCTTCCCTTTCTCCCCTGCCCCCTTCCCCCCTACCTCCCTCTTCCCTCTTTCCACCACCACTCCCCCTACCTCCACCCTCCCCACTCTTCCACATCTCCTCCCCCTTCCCCCACCATCTCCCTCCACCCCCCACCCCTTTCTCTCACCTACCCCGCTTCCAACCCCTCCCTCTCCCCCACCCATTTTTCTCTACCCCTCTCTCCCTCTTCCAACCACTACTGCCTACCACCCTCCCCTCCATCTCTCCCACTTACCACAACTCCCCCCTCCCCCCCACTCTTTCCACTTCTCCTCCCCTCCGCCCCAACAACACTCTCCCTCCCCACCTCTCTCCCTCCACATCCTCTCTCTCACACTCCCTCCTATCTCCCCCCACCCCTTTTCCCCTACCACTCACCCCCTCTTCCACCATCCCCCCCCCCTACCCATCTCCTCCCACTTCCACCACTCCCCCCCTACACCTTCCCCCCGCCCATCCCACTCTCCCCCACCACTCCCTAACACCTTAACTCCCCTCCACTCCCCTTCCCATCCCTCTTGCACCACTCCCTGCTACACTTCTCCCCTCATTCCCACTCTTCCCTCTACTCCCCTCCCCCACCTCTTTCCCTCCACTTTCTCTCTCTCTCACTCCTCCTCTCTCCCCCTTCCACTCTCTCCCCTTCCACTCTCTCCGCCTCCACTCTCTCTACACCTCTCCCCTCCCCCTCCCCCTCCCCCTCTCTCTCCCCTCCCTTTCTCCCTCTTCTCCCCCACCCCCTCTCATCTCACCTCCCCCTCTTTCCCCACTCCCCTCTCCCCCAACCTCTCTACCCCCTCAACCAACCCTCCCCCCTTTTACACTACCCCTTTCCCCTACCCCTGTCTCCTCCTTTGCCCTCCCCTCCCCGCTCACCCCCCCCCGCATCCTCATCCCCCCTCTCTCTCCCTTCCCCCTCCCCTCTCCTCCCTACTCTCTCCCCCTCCCACTCCTCCCCATCTCCCCCTCCCCCACTCACTCCCCATCTCCCTCTCCCCTCCTCCCACACCCTCCTCCACTCTCTCCACCCCTTTCCCACCCCTCTCTACCCCCCTCAAACGCACACCCTCCCCCCTCCGCACTCTACAACCCCTACCCCTGTCTCCTCCTTACCCCGCCCTGCTCTCCTCCCCATCCTCCCATTCTCATACCTCTCTTTCCCTTCCCCTCCCTCTCCCACCCCGCTCCTCCCCAACTCCCCCCCCTCCCCACACTCTCTCTCCATCTCCACCTCCCTCCTCCCCCATCCTCCCCCCCTCCTCACCCCACACATCCTCTCCTTCCTCCCCCCACCCCCCTCTCCTCTGTCTCTTATTGCCCTTCTGTACTCTGCCCCTCCACTCTGTCTCTCCCCATTCTCTCTCTGCCCTCACTCTCTACCCCCCCCCCCCCCCCAGACATGTCTGCAGTTGGGGGCAATGTTGTCAGTGATAGGCCGGTTATTGGGGTAAAAGGAGCCAAATTAATAATATTAATATAATAGTCAAGGGGGGAGTTACGTGTGTCCGGGGTGATAGTTAGGTGGGACGTGCAAACTGCCACCACTCCCCCCCTCCCCCCCCCCCGCAACCGCACGATGGGGGAGAACAGAACCCAACGGGTCCGCACTTGTTCTAAGTATACGTTTTAAAAACTCTGTGTTTGTGTGGTGTGGTGTGTCTCGCCGACCGACCGTGTGTGGTGGGTGATGTCACATTCCATTTTTTTTCAGATAAGATTTTTTGGCCTTTGATTCCATGGTTCGCCAAGACCATAACCCTCAAACGCAGCGATTTTTCCATTTTGCCGGGGGCGAAATAGATCTCACCCCACTCCCCCACACACACAA
>CM069135.1:124197989-124360432 GCA_035221665.1 Okamejei kenojei | reverse complement strand
TTTTAGTTAGAGCATGTGGCGTTGGTTTGAAGTTGATGAGTTGGAGTAAGTTAAAATTGTAGTTTGTATTGAGAAAATTGGATTTATTAAAGAAATTAAATGTATATAAATATATATATGTAAAAAGAAAGAATCAAGTTTTTAAAAGTTAAAATTGAAACGTAATTCTAATTCATGCGTCTTTGGTACTTTTAGGAAATTGAATAATTTTGAAATTTTCCGTAATTCATCCGCATCGAAGGGTGTAAGGTAACACCCACAGCACTGTCGTTTGGCGCTCAAAAGGTTTTAAAACAGAGAGCTTCAGTTTAACAGCGTTGGAATTTAAACAAAGAGCTGTCCGGCTTCAGTGCTGTGGTTTTCTAGATATAGCGCTAACCGGCTGCAACACTATGGCTATACACATAGCGCATGGTCACAGCGCCGTGTCACGGACTGTTCGGGAAATTCTCATAAACAATGAGTCTTTTGGAATTCTCTTTCTCAGGGAATCTGAGCCTTTGATATTTTTTTAGGCAGTGGGTAAATTCTGGATAATCTAGTGGTGAAAAGTTACCAGTGGGTATTGCAGTTACATTGAGTGACCTTGACCATACAGAACGGTGGTGGGCTCACAAGGGCCGAAGGCGGGTGGAAGAGAGGGAGAGAGGGAGGGAGAAGGTGAGAGAGAGGGAGGGAGTGGTGAGAGGAGGGTGAGAGAGGGAGAAGGGAGGTGTGAGATAGGGAGAGAGGGAGAGAGCGGGAGAGAGATGAGGTGCATGGAGAAGAGGGAGGGGTGTGCGATCTTGACGTATTGCGCAGCGCGGTAGCTCTGCCGCGTGCGAGCAGAGGGCAGGTGAGAGTCGATCTGTTATAGATGGAGTGGCTGGAGAGAGTGGTGAGGAGAGAGGGAGAGTATATAGAGAGGGAGAGGGCTGTCGGGTTGGCGCGGATAGAGTCTTGAAGTCTCGCTTTCATCTCGCTATGTTATGTCGCTGCTCGCGCTATCCCCTACGTGGCTCTAGAGTCTTTACTGCTGTCGTTTATTCGCTGCTTGAGCCCGTGCGCTCTCTTTATCGTCGCTTTTCTTGCTCTCAAACTCGCGTTCATCTAACTATTTTTCTCTTTTACTGTCCACTCTCTTTCCTTTCTTTTTTCTTGTTTCTCCCCCCTTCCTTTTCTCTCTCTTTCTCTCTTCCTCAACTCTTTAATTATATCTTTCTTTCTTTCTCATTCATTTCCCCCGCTCTTTTTCACTTTCTTTCTCTGTTCCATTTCTCTCTTTCTCTCCCTTGCTCCGCGACATCTCCCCCCATCGCGCCTATCTACAACACGACGCAACCAAGCTGCCTTGCCTCACACAGACCAAGATGAGTAAACAGATGCCAGTCAGAAACATAGTAGTCATCGTTTCAGTTTGGCCTTGTCCTTTCTTTGTGTTCCTCGGAAAAAAACCCAACAACAAACAGCCACTCAGGAAGTGCAATTTTGAAGAATTCAGAATCCAGAAATGTGGATTACTATTTAAGGAATGCATTTTTGAAGGGTGGGAAGCACCGGGTTAACCGTCTCCGCTCACACAATGGAATCACAGAACTAAACAGCTTAAAGCGCTCCACCGCTAGTCTGCGCATCACAATACTGTAACTGCATCTCGCCATCCGTCCTTCTACACAACGTACACCACCTCCCAACTTCTATACCAAGTGTAAGATGGAAACTGCAGATTCTGGATCAAACCAAATGACAACCACAGAAAGCAGGAGTAACTCAGCGGGTCAGGCAGCATCTCTGGGGAAAGGGAATAGATGACGACTTGGCGAGACACTTCTCAGACTCATGAAGGCAAATGTGCCGAAAGCCTTTTGAACCAATCCTTATCCTCTGAGAATTATGGGCCTGACCCACGGTACTAGTTCTTCCCAGAGTTCTCCGCGTGTTTTGTCCGATTCGAACGCGGTAGATTTACGGAATGGCCGATCGTCGGTAACTCCGGGATTCACGAGTCCTTCTCCCAGCTTACCTGCCATTAGCCGAGTCTTCCCGAGTACCTTGCCGTTAGCGTACCGAGCCGCAAGAGACGTCAGCCCCGCGCTCCGACGTACCCGCCAATACGTTCATTCTCCGCGCTTAACCACGATATTTGATTTTTTTAAACTCGGGAGACCTTCTTGGAATGAACTCGTACCGTGGAACAAGGCTCATAAGGTGTTGTTTTGATACGAAAAATATTTGCCATAAACTGCTGCCAAAGAACCTTGGTTTGATGTATTACTAGTTAGTACCTCTGAAAGCTTCCTAGCTCAGTAAAAGTAGATAAACGGGAAATATATGCAGAGTAAGGCCATTCGGCCCTTTGAGCCAGCACCACCATTCAATGTGATCAAGGCTGGATTTCATCCCACAATCAGTGCCCGTTCCTGCTTTTTCCCGAATCCTTGATTCAGTTTGCAACCAGGAGCTACATCTAACAGCGAGATGCTAGTATTGCTGGAAGTAGGGGTGGAGGGGAAAGAGGATTTAAAATGCGCCCCAAAAGCCTGATACAAGAGTTTACCGTGATTTTAATTTAACTTGCTAATTGGTAAATTGGCAAATTAGGCAATTAATCAGCCAATATAAGCAAGGTTTGCTCGAGGCAGTGGAGGCTGATTCTCTGGATGCTTTCAAGAGAGAGTTAGACAGAGCTCTTAAAGATAGAGGAGTGAATGGATATGGGGAGAAGGCAGGAAATTTTTTTTCCCCCGGGGAGTACTGATTGGGATGTCAGCCATGATCACAGTCAATGGCGGTGCTGGCTCAAAGGGCCGAATGGCCGACTCCTGCACCTTTTGTCTATTGTCTAATGTCAATCTATTGTCCAACTCTCTCTTGAAAACATCCCGTGAATCGGCCTCCACTGCCACCTGTGGCAGAGAATTCCACAAATTCACAACTCTCTGGGTGAAAAGGTTTTTCCTCATCTCAGTCCTAAATGGCCTACCTCTTATTCTTAACCTGTGACCCCTGGTTCTGGACTCCCCCAACATGGGGAACATTTTTCCTGCATCGAGCGTGTCCAGTCCTTTAAGAATGTTATATGTTTCTGTAAGATCCGTTCTCATCCTGCTAAATTCCAGTGAATACAAGCCCAGTTGATGGAATATTCCATAATTCCACAAGTCACTCGAGGACAGCCAGCGCAGGTGGGATGTTGCAAAATGCTGATGTTTCTAGGCCTTTCATACAAGTATTTGGCAGTGTTTTCTGTCATCTGTCAGCACCAGGTTCAACAATTAATTACACAACTTGCACAGAACACTTCCTCCTGACTGAATAACCTGTGGCAGTAACTGTTTCATGGTTGACCCTAAGAAATGGACCTGGTCTGGGGCAGCCGACAATCCGCGTGGGGTGGGGGGGGGTCGCTGAGAGAACAAAGGGGGCCCATTGGGGACTACATTGAACAGGGCACGGTATGGAACAGCGGCACTTTGTCGCTACCTCACAGCGCCAGAGACACGGGTTCGATCCCGACTACGGGTTCTGTCTGTGCGGAATTTGTACGTTCTCCCCGTGACTGCGTGGGTTCTCTCCGGGTGCTCCCGGTTTCCTCCCACACTCCAAAGACGTGCAGGGTTTGTAGGTTCGAGACAAGGACTTTAAGACTTTTGCCTTCCATCACAGTGAGGGGGTGCCTGGTGACTCACTGTGGTGGATGTTAAACTGTGTTAAGTGTGTGTTTTGTTATTTTATTCTATGTTATGACTGCAAGGAACACAATAAAGGATACTTTATTTTTACTTTATTTTGCTTTGATTGGCTTGGGTAAAGTTGGAAATTGTCCCTAGGGTGTCGGACAGTGTTACTGTGCGGGGATTGCTGGCCAGCATGGACTCGGTGGGCCGAAGGGCCTGTTTCCGTGCTCTGTCTCTAACCTAAACTTTGAAACTTTCTTGGCACCCTATGCGTGGCGACACTTTGCACACTTTATGTGTGGCGTTGCACAAGAAGTTATGTTACATGTTATAATAAAGTTCGTGTATTCATTATTCAACTGCTTCAAGCGGCGGCTGAGTCATACAAAGTCCTTCGAGCAGGTTACAATATTTCCTCCTGGCGCACTCTTGTGTAACTCCTGTGTTAATCTCGGCACCGAGTGACCAGCCGCCTTGCTCTAAACTCTTGGAATTTCCTTCCTGAACCTTTCCGCCTCTCGACCTCTCCCTCACCCCATTGTTTCATACCTGTTCCAGAACCTCAACATTCATTTAATTATATCATCAAATTAGTTAGAGAGTCAAAGAGTGACACGGTGTGGAAACAGGCCCTTTGGCCCAACTTGCCCACACTGGCCAACAATGTCCCAGCTACACTAGTCCCACCTGCCTTCACTTGGTCCATATCCCTCCAAACCTGTCCTATCCATGTACTCTCTAACTGTTTCTTCAATGCTGCTCAAGACTTCCCCTCCTTTGGCTGCATGTTTCACATACACCACCACCCTTTGTGTGGGAAAGTTACCCCATAGATTACTATTAAATCTTTTCCCCTGCACCTTAAACCTATGTCCTCTGGTCCTCGATTCCCCTACTCTGGGCAAGAGACTCTGTGCATCTACCTGATCTATTCCTCTCATGATTTTATACACCTCTATAAGATCAATACACCTATATAAGATCCTATTTGCTTATCATAAGTTTATTGTCATATACACAAGGGTACAATGCAATTCCTTCCTTGCATGCAGCTCACCAATTACACAGTATACATGGGAATAATAGATACAGCAATTATCTGGGCAGCACAGTGGCGCAGGTTCAATCCCTAATCTCTGCTGCTTACGTGTGGAGTTTGTTCGTTCTCCCTGTGACCATGTGGGTTTCCTCCGGGTTCTCCGGTTTCCTCCCACATCCCAAAGGCATTGGGTTTGCAGGTTATTAAGATCATTAGAGGTTTGTACATGCTGGAGGCAGGAAACATGTTCCCGATGTTGGGGGAGTCCAGAACCAGGGGCCACAGTTTAAGAATAAGGGGTAAGCCATTTAGAACGTAGGTGAGGAAACACTTTTTCTCACAGAGAGTGGTGAGTCTGTGGAATTCTCTGCCTCAGAGGGCGGTGGAGGCTGGTTCTTTGGATGCTTTCAAGAGAGAGTTAAATCGAGCTCTTAAAGATAGGGGAGGCAGGGGATATGGGGAGAAGGCAGGAATGGGGTACTGATTGGGGATGATCAGCCTTGATCACAGTGAATGGCGGATCTGGTTTGAAGGGCCGAATGGCCTCCTCCTGCACCTTATTGTCTATTGTATATTGTTCTATTAATTGACCCTCTGTAAAATTACCCCTCAATGTGTAGGGAGTGAATGGGAAAATGGGATAACATTCAGAACCAGTGTGAATGGGTGATCCATGGTCGTGGTGGGCCCGGTGGGCCTTGGGGGCATGTTTCCATGCTGTACCTCTAAACTAAAACTAAACTCTAAACTAAACTAAGTTCCACTCCACGATCTCCTTATGTGTCCTGGTGTCACTTCTTGCTCAGAACGCAAAGTCTGCAGTAACTCGGTAGGTCAGGCAGCGGCTTAGGAGGACAAGGACAGGTGAATATTTGCATCGGGACACTTCTTCACCCAAAACGACGCCTATCCATGTTCTCCAGAGATGCGGCCTGACCCGTGTGTATAGGAAGGAACTACAGACGCTGGTTTAAATCGAAGGTAGACACAAAGTGCTGGAGTAACTCAGCGGGGCAGGCAGCATCTCTGGAGAGAAGGGATGGGTGGGGTCACGGGTCGAGACCCTTCTTCAGACTGATTTCTTCTCTTATTCCTTCTCTCCAGAGATGCTGCCTGTCCCACTGACTCCAGCATTTTTGTGCCTACTCTTCTGCCTGACCTGCTCAGTTACTCCATCACTTTGCTCTATGCAAGTTCCAGTTTAGTTTAGTTTAATTTAGAGATACAGCACGGAAACAGACCCTTTGGCCCACCGAGTCCTTGCCGACCAGCGATCCCCGCACACTAACACTATCCTACACACACTAGGGACAATTTACATTGACACCAAAGGCAATTAACCTACAAAGCTGAACGAGCAATCCGGATGACCCGGAAAAAAATCCCACGGCGGTCACGGGGAGATCGTGCAAACTCCGTCCAGACAGCACCCGTAGTCAGGATCGAACCCGGGTCTCTGCCCTACCCACTCTGGGCAATTTACAGACGCCGATTAACCTACACATCTTTGATAAGTGGGAGGAAGCCGGAGCACCCGGAGAAAACCCACGCGGTCACAGGGAGAACGTGCAAACTCCGTACAGGCAGCGCCCGTGATCAGGATGGAACCCGGGTCTCCGGCGCTGTGCCACCGTCCTGCCGCGAGTCCGTTGGGAAGCTGCTGATACGCGTGTCGTCATTTAGTGCTGCTCTGGATCATTTTGACACCAGTAAATGGTTTTGTTTTTTTTTTTTTTTGTACATGGTCGTGGCTCGAGTCTCCCCGACAGGTACACGTGTTGCGAGGATGAGTCATTTACGTTGGGTTGCCACAGTTGTTTAAGTAATCATCCACTTCAACCCTGCTCACAAACAAAAGGCACTGATTGTGGCATGGGTGAGAAGGCTGACTTTGAACAGCCAGACTTGGGCACTGCGGTCCAGTGGCCTTCATGCTCTGAGATTTCGCTTAGTTTAGCTTGGAAACAGGCCCTTCAGCCCAGCGAGGCCGTGCTGGCCAAGGCGAGGGGGGAAGATTTAATAGGAAGCTGAGGCTACCTTTTTCACACAAAAGGTGGTGGGTGTATGGAACGTGCTGCCAGAGGAGGTAGTTGAGGCTGGGACTATCCCACCATTTAAAAGACTTTGGAAAGTGGGATGAAACTTTCCAATAGTGGACAGAGGATCTGGGGTGACGGAGGAACTGAAGGAAATCCACATTAGGCAGGAAATGGTGTTGGGTAGACTGATGGGACTGAAGGCTGATAAATCCCCAGGGCCTACTGGTCTGCATCTCAGGGTACTTAAGGAAGTGCCTCTAAAAATTGTGGATGCATTGGTGATAATTTTCCAATGCTCTATAGATTCTGGATCAGTTCCTGTGGATTGGAGGATAGTTAATGTTATCCCACTTTTTAAGAAGGGCGGCAGAGAGAAAACAGGGAATTTTATTTCGGAGTCACGTGAGCGACTACGTGAAGACCCCGTCCAGCACGCATGCGCGACATTAGCGTTCATGCAGTGCACCCGCGACGAACGGGAGTTCAAGGCGCTCCCGCTACAAATTGAAAAGTCGGGCCGACAGGTAAGTTTTACCGTGGCCGTGTGTATTTTCTCTGTGGTCTGCTTTATGTTCCAGGAGAATGAGCAAGGCCAGAGGAAAGAAATCTACAGCTCGCCCCCGTTCGTCCTCCGTTGGGGAACGTTCTTTGGAGGGGGGACAAGAGGCAGCAGGATTGACTACCGAGCCGAGCCCAGCACCGCTAGTGCTGCCTGAGCAGCGGGCTGGAGGTACCTGCAGCCGGAACCGGGCGGTAGTGTCCGACGATTCGGATGAAGATGCCTCACCGCTCGAGAGCGACACAGGCAGCCGCCTAAGCCGCATGGAACGGCTTATGGAGCAATTGCTCCAGCGAGATCTGCTGAGAGAGCAGCAGCAGACTCGCCAAGGGAGCTCAGGCACTCCCGCAGTGCCCTTTACGGCACTGGCCATTGCTTCACCTTCTATTGAAGGCAGCATTGGCGACCAGGTCTGGGGCCCCAGAAAATTGTACATCATTGAATGTACCAGCTGTAAACAGCCAAATTTGGGGACATTTGGGGCAGAACATCAGGAACCTGGAGTTGAAGCTCCAGAAAATCCTTAAACTCCTGACTGCAGGAATAACATCATATGCTCGGTCCATAGATGGTGTGGACATCTCCACAAATCAGCAAGACACATTAGCTCTGCTGTGCACCACTCAATATGAGATAAACAATTTACGGAAGGAAATCATCAAGCCTGCCCTCAACCCTAAGTTTGCAGGACTTTGCAAAACACCGGGTTCAGAACCTCCAATTCTGCTCTTTGGGAAAGGACCTTCCAAAAAAGGTGAAAGACCTAGAGGAAGAGTCCAAGACCTTTGGTCTCGTGAGGGCAGGTTTGGGACCGAGCAGACCTAACAAACCCAGGCGGCAGTACCCCATGGCGTCCACCAGTCGTCGACCACCATATGCGACTGGTGAAAGCTCGGGGTCCGCAACCATTCCCCGTAAGCCTTTTTTAGGCCAGGGCCCAGAGCGGACCCCATGGAAAATGCGCCACCCCCAACAACATCAACATCAACATCAACAGCAGCCCTCTACAGCCCAGCAGACACCTCATCGCCCAGCGAAGAGGCAGAAGAAGCACCAGTAACCATGGAGGTAGGTGGGTCTGGTTCCTCTCAGCATATGAGCAGTAGGGGCTCTATACTAACAGGGGGAAGATTGCACTTGTTTTTGGATACATGGGAATCCATCACTAATGACAAGTATATACTCAGCAGCGTTCATGGCTATAAAATTGACTTTGTTCATGGAAAACATTGCCGTCAGTTCAGCATATACCCAAGGGTATTCACCCTCTCAGTCAAAGAGAAACAAGAGGGTCAAGCTGAACTGATGAGGCTACTAGCAAAAGGTGTAATTGAAAGAACAAAACATGAAACCTTTGGAATTTGTGTCTAATATTTTCACTAAAACTAAAAATGGTGGATGTCGCATCATCATTGACTTAACTACTTTAAACGAATCTGTTAAGTATATACATTTCAAGATGGAAACTTTTGAAACAGCCAGACAATTGATTTCTGAAGGGTACTTTCTGGCAAGCATTGATTTAAAAGATGCCTACTACTCAGTACCCATACACAAGGAGCATCGTAAATACCTAAAGTTTATCTGGATGAAACAGCTATGGCAATTTAAAGCCTTACCAAATGGGCTAACCTCAGCTCCAAGGTTATTCACAAAAATCTTAAAACCTGCCTTGGCATTATTGAGGAAACAAAAGCATATAGTCATGGCGTACTTAGATGACATTTTAATGTCGAGAAAACTTTGGAGACAGCCATTTCGGCAGTAGCAGTCACCAAACGTATGTTTGAAACTTTGGGGTTTGTCATACATCCAGATAAATCCAATTTGACACTATCCACAACCATGGACTATCTTGGATTTACGATTGACACTATTCGCATGACTGTAACTCTGCCGAAGGGGAAAGCATCAGAATTGGCACAATCATGCTATGAACTAACGGTTAATCACCAACCCAGTATTAACCATTCAAACGGATGCCAGTGCTTTGGGCTGGGGAGCAACTAACATGCAATCCAGCACAGGGGGCAGATGGACTAAATTTGAATCTTCTTGCCTGCAGACACGGGGTATTAACTACTTAGAAATGTTGGGTGCGTTTTATGGTTTAAAAGCATATTCATCCAATACGCATCATGCACATGTCCGGTTGCAATTAGATAATACCACAGTGGTGGCTTATATCAACCACATGGGTGGTGTAAAGTCAATATCGTGTGACAATTTGGTCAACCTAATCTGGCAATAGTGTGTCGAAAGACATATTTGGTTTCAGCAACTTACCTACCAGGTAAGCAAAATACAGTGGCAGACACAGTTCACGCAAATTTAACGATAACATCGAAAGGGATGATAAATCCCAAAGTATTTGCTGAAATTACAAGCAATATGGCACACCAGATATCGATCTATTTGCATCCAGGCTGAATCACCAGGTACCAACGTATGTCGCTTGGGAACCAGACCCTGAGGCAGCAGCAGTTAAACATAGAAACATAGAAATTAGGTGCAGGAGTAGGCCATTCAGCCCTTCGAGCCTGCACCGCCATTCAATATGATCATGGCTGATCATCCAACCTCAGTATCCCGTACCTGCCTTCTCTCCATACCCTCTGATCCCCTTAGCCACAAGGGCCACATCCAACTCACTCTTATATATAGCCAATGAACTGGCCTCAACTACCCTCTGTGGCAGAGAGTTCCAGAGACTCACCACTCTCTGTGTGAAAAAAGTATTTCTCATCTCGGTCTTAAAGGATTTCCCCCTTATCCTTAAGCTGTGACCCCTTGTCCTGGACTTCCCAAACATCGGGAACAATCTTCCTGCATCTAGCCTGTCCAACCCCTTAAGAATTTTGTAAGTTTCTATAAGATCCCCTCTCAATCTCCTAAATTCCAGAGAGTATAAACCGAGTCTATCCAGTCTTTCCTCATAAGACAGTCCTGACATCCCAGGAATCACTCTCTGTGTGAAAAAAAAGTCTTTCTCATCTCGGTCTTAAAGGATTTCCCCCTTATCCTTAAACTGTGACCCCTTGTGACCCCTTGTCCTGGACTTCCCCAACATCGGGAACAATCTTCCTGCATCTAAGAATTTTGTACGTTTCTATAAGATCCCCTCTCAATCTCCTAAATTCTAGAGAGTATAAACCGAGTCTATCCAGTCTTTCTTCATAAAACAGTCCTGACATCCCAGGAATCAGTCTGGTGAACCTTCTCTGCACTCCCTCTATGGCAATAATGTCCTTCCTCAGATTTGGAGACCAAAACTGTACGCAATACTCCAGGTGTGGTCTCACCAAAACCCTGTACAACTGAAGTAGAACCTCCCTGCTCCTGTACTCAAATGCTTTTGCTATGAAAGCTAACATACCATTCGCAGCTAACATACCATTCGCAGCTAACATACCATTCGCAGCTAACATACCATTCGCATTGATGCATTCACGCTGCATTGGGGGAAAATGTTCTTCTATGCTTTTCCTCCCTTCTGCCTCATCAGTTGGTTATTACGCAAGATTCAATTGGATTCCGCTTCAGGAATCTTGATAATACCCAACTGGCCTACACAGCCATGGTTCCCAGTGGCCCTCAACATGGCTGTCGAAACACCGTTGGAATTCCCCAGCAGTCCAGAATTATTAATCCACCCAGTGTCAGGCATTAGTCACCCGTGCCATGACAGAGTCAATCTCCTGGCTTGCAGATTCTAAAAAGACCTCTACTGGGCCTGGGACTGTCTGAGGACGCCATTAACATGATGACCGCATCCCACCGGGAGTCCACCAGGAGACAATCCTGACCAACATAAGGAAATGGGAACGGTATTGCTCCAAAACAGGAACTACCTACACTACAGCTACAGCCACCAGTGTTGTGGAGTTCCTGGTTGGGTTTCAACGGGATGGACTCAGCTACAGCGCCATCAATACAGCCAGGAGTGTGTTGTCAGCTTATTTGGTTCCAGCAGCAGGACAACAGGCTTTGGGGTCCCATCCACTGGTGGTCAAACTCTTGAGGGGTATTTTTAACACTAATTCCCCCAGACCAAGATACATTCAGATCTGGGATGTCAGCATTGTGCTAACGTACCTTAGGGGATGGCCACCACCCAGGTCACTCACGCTGGAACAACTTACCCTGAAATCAGTCATGCTCATGGCACTAGTGTCAGCACAAAGGGTACAGTCGCTCCACCTTCTGAGGCTGGACAGCATGACAGAGTCATTGGACTGTATCACATTCCATATTCAGGGTCTGGTCAAACAAACTAGACCAGGAACCACGCCTCCAGTTATGGAGTTCCGGGCATATTCATCTGACCCACGGCTGTGTGCCAAGACCCATCTCGCCATTTACATAGACACAACATACAACTTAAGAGGGAGAGAAAAAGCCTTATGGATAAGCCACAAGAAGCCCCATGGTCAGTTGACGAGCCAAACCAAGGTGGCTAAAGCAGGTGCTTAAGTCCTCAGGAATCAACATTAATGTTTACAAATCTCACTCCACCGGGGCTGCATCCACGTCGGCGGCTAGGCAAATGGACGTGCCTATGGACCATATTCTGGCCAGAGCAGGATGGTCCTCGGAAAGAACTTTCCAAAGGTTTTATAATAAGTCGTTGGCGGAACCTGCTCCATTTGCAGACAGAATTTTAGAGTCTGCAGATAGTATTTAATTTAAGCCCAGGGGAGCTCTCTGTTTTTTGTTGTTATTAATAAACCTTTTTTGTTCACAAACAGGTTATTGTTGATTGTGATAACATACTTCCTCCCTCTAAGGTCTTCAGACAGTGAGTGAAGCATGAGCTGGTACACGGTTCGGAATCACAGAGCTTTGAAGTCTTCACGTAGTCACTCACTTGACTCCGAAATAAAATAGTAAGATTAAATATAACATATAACAATTACAGCACGGAAACAGGCCCTCTCGGCCCTTCCAGTCCGTGCCGACCATTTGATTTTCCCTAGTCCTATCTACCTGCACTCAGACCATACCCCTCCATTCCCTTCACGTCCATATACCTATCCACTTTACTTTTAAATGTTAAAATCGATCCTGCCTCCACCACTTCTGCTGGAAGCTCATTCCACACAGCCACCACCCTCTGAGTAAAGAAGTTCCCCCTCACGTTACCCGTAAACTTCTGTCCCTTAATTCTCATGTCATGCCCTCTTGTTTGAATCTTCCCTACCCTCAATGGGAAAAAAAAACGTATCCACGTCAACTCTGTCTATCCCTTTCATCATTTTAAAGACCTCAATCAAGGCCCCCTTAACCTTCTGCGCTCCAAAGAATAAAGACCTAACTTGTTCAACCTCTCTCTGTAACATAGTTGCTGGAACCCTGGCAACATTTCTAGTAAATCTCCTCTGTACTCTCTCTATTTTGTTGACATCCTTCCTATAATTAGGCGACCAAAAATTGTACACCATACTCCAGAATTGGTCTTTACCAATGCCTTGTACAATTTTAACATTACTTCCCCTATTCCTATATTCAATGCTCTGATTTATAAAGGCCAGCACACCAAAGGCTTTCTTTACCACCCTATCTACATGCGATTCCACCTTCAGGGAACTATGCACAGTTATTCCTAGATCCCTCTGTTCCACAGCATTCCTCAATTCCCTACCATTTACCATGTACGTCCTATTTTGATTTGTCCTGCCAAGATGTAGCACTTCACACTTAACAGCATTAAACTCCATCTGCCATCTTTCAGCCCACTTTTCCAAATGGCCCAAATCTCTCAGTAGACTTTGAAAATCGACTTCATTATCCACAACACCACCTATCTTAGTATCAACTGCATACTTACTTATCCAATTTTCCACCCCATCATCTAGATCATTGATGTACATGACAAACAACAGTGGACCCAACACAGATCCCTGAGGCACCCCATGGTCACCGGCTTCCAACCTGACAAACAGCCATCCACCCATTACTCTCTGACATTCTCCCATTCAGCCACTGTTGAATCCATCTTGCTACTCCGCCATTAACACCCAAAGATTGAACCTTCTTAACCAACCTTCCATGGGGACCTTGTCAAAGGCCTTACTGAAATCCATATAGGCAACATCCACTGCTTTACCCTCATCAATTTCCCTACTTACCGCTTCAAAAAATTCAAGAAGGTTTGTCAAACATGACCTTCCAGGCACAAATCCATGTTGACTGTTCCTGATCAGACCCTGTTTATCCAGATGCTTATATATATTATCTCTAAGTATCCTTTCCATTAATTTGCCCACCACTGACGTCAAACTAATAGGTCTATAATTGCTAGGTTTATTCTTTGAACCCTTTTTAAACAATGGAACAGCATGCGCAGTACGCCAATCCTCCGGGCACTATTCCCGTTTCTAATGACATTTGAAATATTTCTGTCATAGCTCCTGCTATTTCTACACTAACTTCCCACAATGTCCTAGGGAATATCCTGTCAGGACCTGGAGACTTATCCACTTTTATATTTTTCAAAAGTGTCAGTACTTCCTCCTCTTTGAATCTCATAATTTCCATAGCTACTCTACTTTTTCCCCTAACCTCACAGAGTTCAATATCCTTCTCCTTGGTGAATACCGAAGAAAAGAAATTGTTCAATATCTCCCCCATCTCTTTTGGCTCTGCAGATAGCTGTCCATTCTGGTTCTCTAATGGTCCAATTTTATCCCTCGTTATCCTTTTGCTATTAATATAGCTGTAGAAACCCTTTGGATTTACAATGAGAACTTACCAGTTCGAAGTTTGATCTGCATTTTATGAGGAGTTACGATGAGGGATTACGTGCCCTCCGCTCCCACCCTCTATTATACAGATCAACTGATAATTAAGTTCTTATTTTTTCTTTACTATATTTATTTCAATTGTTGTGTTTTTTCTGTGAATCCACACCACTGCTTTGAAGAATGTCGCGCATGCGTGCTGGACGGGGTCTTCACGTAATCCCTCATCGTAACTCCTCATAAAAAACAGATCAAAAAGATGAAATAGCGACACATTTGGATAGCAGTAAGAGGATGGATTTACGAATGGATGGATTTATCTTCTGGACTGCTGGGGAATTCCAACGGTGTTTCGACAGCCATGTCGAGGGCCACTGGGAATCATAGCTGTGTAGGCCAGTCGGGTATTATCAAGATTCCAGACTAATCTTCTGGAATTTTTTGAGGATGTAACCAGGATAATGGACAAGGGAGAGCCAGTGGATGTAGTGTACCTGGACTTTCAGAAAGCATTTGATAAGGTCCCACATAGGAGATTAGTGGGCAAAATTAGGGCACATGGTATTGGGGGTAGGGTACTGACATGGATACAAAATTAGTTGGCAGACAGGGAACAAAGAGTAGGGATTAACGGGTCCCTTTCAGAATGGCAGGCAGTGACTAGTGGGGTACCACAAGGCTCGGTGCTGGGACCGCAGCTATTTACAATATATATTAATGATTTAGATGAAGGGATTCAAAGTAACATTAGCAAATTTGCAGATGACACAAAGCTGGGTGGCAGTGTGAACTGTGAGGAGGATGCTATGAGGATGCAGGGTGACTTGGACAGGTTGGGTGAGTGGGCAGATGCATGGCAGATGCAGTTTAATGTGGATAAATGTGAGGCTATCCACTTTGGTTCAAAAACAGGAAGGCAGATTATTATCTGAATGGTGTCAAGTTGTGAAAAGTGGAAGTACAACGGGATCTGGGGGTCCTTGTTCATCAGTCAATGAAAGTAAGCATGCAGGTACAGCAGGCAGTGAAGAAAGCGAATGGCATGTCGGGTCTTCGGACAGTCTGAAGAAGGTCTCGACCCGAAACTTCACCAAATCCTTCTCTCCAGAGATGCTGCCTGACCCGCTGAGTTACTCCAGCTTGTTGTGTCTATCTTTGGTTTAAACCAGCATCTGGAGTTCCTCCCTATACAAGAAATCCTCTACCTCTCCCTTCTTCCCCTAAATCTCTGCTCCTTCCCTCCCCCTCTCCCTTGCGCCCCACCTGGACTCACGCCTATTGGTCCCCTCACCATCCAAATTTCAGCCTCTCAACCCCCCCCCCCCCTCCACCCCTCGTCCCCGCTCTCCTGTCCACCCATTACCTGTGACGCCTTGTCCTGCCTCTCTCCCCTCTCTCAACGTTTTATTCCCCAATCCTATAATCAGAAGAAGGGTCCCGATCTAAAACGTCACCTATCCATGTTCACCAGAGATACTGCTTGACCTGCCTGGAGTTACTCCAGCACTTTGTGTCCCTTTGTGTAAACCAGCATCTGCAGTTCCTTGTTTCTACATTCAGAGATTGGTGCTGTGTAGTGCTCAAGAGCCTAATGGGTCGCTGGGAAGAAGTCAAAAGATGACCGGTAACCTTCCAACTGTTATCACGAAACTGAACCATTCTATTACCAACTAGTGAACGGTCCTGACCTCCCATCGACCTCATTGGAGACCCTTGGACTGTCTTTAATCTAACGTTACTGGATGTTATCTTACAGTAAACATTATTCCCTTGTATCTCATATCCGTACACTGCAGTTTGCTCGATTGTAATCTTGCGTCGTCTACCGCTGACCGGTTTAGCAGGTGACTAACGTTTTTCACTGAACCTCGATACACATGATATTAAACTAAGCTAAACTAAATGGTGTGGTGGTGCAGCGGTAGAGTTGCTGCCTTACAGCGCCAGAGACCTGGGTTCGATCCTAACTACAGGTGACCTCTGTACAGAGGTTGTACGTTCTCCCTGTGACCAAGTGGGTTATCTCCGGGTACTCCGGTTTCCTCCCACATTCCAAAGAAGTACAGGTTTGTAGGTTAATTGGATTGGTATAAGTGTAAATTGTCCCTAGGGTGTGTCGGATAGTGTAAGTGTGCAGGGATTGCTGGTCAGTGCGGACTCGATGGGTCGAAGGGCCTGTTTCCACGCTGTATCTCTAAACTAACTAAACTAAACTAAAGTCCCGGGTTCGATCCTGACTATGGGTGCTGTCTGTACTGAGTGTGTACATTCTCCCAGTGACCACGTGGGTTTTCTCCAGGTGCTCCGGTTTCTTCACACACTTCAAAGACGTAAAGGTTTGTAGGTTAGTTGGCTTGGGTAAAGATTGTAAATTGTCCCTAGTGTGCAGGACCGTGCTTGTGTGCAGGGGTCGCTGGTCGGTGCAGACTCGGTGGGCCGAAGGGTCTCTTTCTGCACTGTATCTCTAAATTAAACTACACTAAACTAAACTACACTTCCTTCTGTCCAGAGATGCTGCCTGTCCCGCTGAGTTACCTCAGCTTTTTGTGTCTATCTAAACTAAACTACAGTGCATTGGGGAGGTGTTAGGAATACTGTCATAGAAGGTGAAACTAAATGAGAATACAGTCTTTTTCAACCGAGCATATTAATTGATACTCGTAACAATGTGTTCTTTCCATTAGTTACTATTACCTCCAAAAGCTATGCTCGACATGTCAAAACATCGTGCTATGCGCATTCCACCTGTCTAATTAGTTTTTATGTGCTAGATATATGAGACCATATTTCATCCAGTCATGCATCTGCCCAAAGTGTACTTCAGTGTAATCTATCATCTTAATCTTCTATAAGGAACTGGTCAGGCCACATTTGGAATATTGTGAGCCAATTAGGGCCCCATATGCGAGGAAGGATGTGCTGGTTCTGGAGAGGGTCCAGAGGAGGTTTACAAGAATGATCCCAGGAATGAGTTGGGTTAGCATATGATGAGCGTTTGACAGCACTGGGCCTGTACTCACTGGAGTTTAGAAGGTTGAGAGGGGACCTAATTGAAGCTTAGAGAATAATGAAAGGCATAGACAGAGTGGATGTGGAGAGGATGTTTCCACTGGTGGGAGAGTCTGGGACCAGAGGTCACAGCCTTGGAAGTAAAGGGCGCTCGTTTAGCAAGGAGGTGAGGAGGAACGTCTTTAGTCAGAGGGTGGTGAATCTGTGGAACTCATTGCCACAGAGGGCTGTGGAGGCCAAGACAGTGGATATTTTTAAGGTAGAGATAGACAAATTTTACATCGGAGTCACGTGAGTGACTACGTGAAGAAGGCCGTCCCCACGCATGCGCGTCATTACGTCTGACGCATTGCGCAACGACTGGCTGGCGGGCGCATCGCTCCCTCCAGTAGGTACGTTTAAAGGCTCAGGCAAGTGTTCATAACTTAGCTGAGGTCGTTGCTCCCGGTCCGGGGTGTTTTACTTACCTTTTCAGCATCGGACTTCGGGAGAACATGTCTAAAGTAACGAGGCGGGCTGCGACGAAACCGGCTGTGGATGACCGCGGGACTGCGGGCAGCGGGCGGCTGACGAATTCGCCTTCAGGGCCGCTGGCAGAGCAGCCAGCGGCTACAGACTTGGTGCTGCCAGAAAGCGCCTTGGCTACTCCACGGGGGAGGAAAGCCACCAGCAGGTCTGTGAGGGCCCTGGACTCAGATGAGTCGGGCCAGGAGATGGAAAATTCCCCTCCTTCTATGGGCAGCATTATACCCAGGCAGCAGCACCTGTGTCAGGGCTGCAGAATATCTCCCTCTCTGATAAGGGGAACGTACGAGGTCAGTGTTATACTGACCCAGAGTACGGAGGCACAGTTGGGCAGCATGCTTCATGGCATGAGGGGCAAACATCGGATGTACCCCCTATGGCATCCAGATTTGCTATCCCTGCCCTAACAGGGGAGCCATTGGAAGAAGAGCTCGCCATGAGCATAAATTATCTGGCCTCCCATCAACTCCAAGACCAAACGATGGAGTAGACAACTGCCAAATATCATACTCCACTGAACTGTGCCTCACTAAGTGTCCTGGTTGTAAACCAATCTATCTGGGGACACATTGGAGCCCAAGAGGTAAAAATTAAAAAAATCCTCAGGCTACTTGCCTCAGGCATCACGGCCTTTGCCAGGTCAGTGGATGGGACACCTCTCTCTGATACCCAGCAGGACGCAATGGCATTAATGTGCAATGCACATTTTGAAATCAATTGCCTCAGGAAGAATGCCATCCGTCCTGCTCTAAACCCAAAATTTGCTGGGCTGTGTAAGCCGGGGAATGTGCAACCCCCAAACCTCCTGTTCGGAGAAGACCTGTCTAAACAGCTAAAAGAGCTGGATGAGGAGGCTAAAACTGTTGGCCTCATAGAGGCAACTCCTAAGGTATCGTGTTTCCAGAGACTATACTCCTACCCTCCTCTCCATACCAGACGGTTCGCCGGATATGGTGGACGTGGTTCCGAGCAACAGGCACAGAGGCCTTTTTTAGGGCAGGGCCCCAACCGGGCCATGTTCAAGATGCGGCGCCCTCCAACAGCCCTACCCCCCAGGCCTCGGGGGCAGAAGCACACACCATACCGCCGGTAACCACTAAGGCAAAGGCTTTTTGTACCGACAGGCATCATGTGCATGTCCAACTTCAGATTGACAACACTATCATGGTAGCGTACATTAATCACATGGGTGGCAGTAAGTCTGTATCCTGCGATAGGTTGTCCAATCTCCTCTGGCACTGGTGTATTGCAAGAAACATCTGGGTTTCAGCTATCTATTTACCAGGAAGGTATAACACAGTGGCAGACACCAGGTCACGAGAGTTCAATGATAACAAAGAATGGATGTTAAATCACAAAGTGTTCAATTATATTGTCTTTCGTTATGGTGTACCAGATATTGATCTGTTTGCTTCCCGGCTTAATCATCAGTTACCAATTTATGTGTCATGGGAGCCAGATCTAGGGGCAGTAGCGGTGGATGCATTCTTGCTACATTGGGGTGGTAAATGTGTGTATGTATTTCCCCCATTCTGCCTCATTACTCGATGTGTGGCCAAAATGCAGCAAGACTCCGCCACTGGCATATTGATAGTGCCAGACTGGCCTTCTCAGCATTGGTTCCCTCTGGTTCTAGCCCTAATCACACAGCCTTTAATGGTAGTGCCCAAGAGCAGAAATCTGCTGGTACACCCGGTGACAGGGGAAAGCCACCCTCTTCATGACCGTATAAATGTGTTGGTTTGCAGATTCTGAGGAGACCGTTCCTGCGGCTCGGGCTTTCAGAGCGTACGATAGATGTCATCAATGCGGCCTGGAGGAAGAGCACACAGAAACAGTACATCTCTCACATCAGAAAATGGGAGATGTACTGTTCCCGCTCTAACATTTCATATGACACAGCTTCTATTACGGACTTTTTGGAATTTCTTTCGTCACTTTTTCACGATAACAAGCTCAGTTACAGTGCCATTAACAGTGCCCGGAGTGCTTTGTCCAATTATTTATGGCTGGGGTCAGCGAACCACATGGTAGGGTCTCACCGTTTAATAACCAAGTTTATGAAGGGCATTTTTAACACCACTCCACCTAGGCCCAGGTATTCACATATATGGGATGTGGGCGTGTTTCTCACGCTGCTCCGTCAGTGGGCACCAGCTTCATCTCTGTCTCTGCACCATCTTACACTCAAAGTAGTCATACTCATGGCACTGGCCTCAGCACAACGGGTCCAGGCATTACAAAAACTCAGACTGGACAGTATTGGTACATCTTGTAACGACATTACCTTTTTTGTTCATGCCCTCGTTACGCAGAGCAGGCCAGGGCTCAAATTGAGTTTAATGGCATACCTCTCAGATCCACGATAGTGTGTAGTGTCACATATAATTCAATACATAAAGGTCACTAAGAGCCTGAGAGGATCGGAACTCTCCTTCTTTGTTAGCTATACCAAACCTCATAAAAAGGTTACGGTACAGACCATCTCTAGATGGATTAAACGGGTTCTGGCGTGTGCAGGAGTGGACACTGACATTTATAAACCTCATTCCACCAGGGCTGCATCGACATCAGCAGCAAGGGATATGGAAGTCCCTCTTGACCACATTCTAGCGGCTGCGGGATGGTCGAATGAGAGGATGTACCAGAGGTTTTATAATAAGCCTATCGCCAGACCGGGGATTTTTGCTGATACTATTTTTAGTTCTGTTTCACAGTTTCCCCCTGGGTGAGAGGGGTCTCTGGTTAATTTTACTTCGGAGTCACGTGAGTGATTGACGCACGGAGGCTGCGAGGAACGGAACTCCTCCAGCGGTAAGTATTCAGACTCCAGGTAAGTGACAAAATTTCACTGGAGTTCGAGTCCGTGTTGGCCGGTACGCTATCTGCCGATCGCTAGCATGGAAAAAACAGGGAAGGGAAAGCGGCGAATCGCAACCAGCTGCGGCAACTCAGGCATGGAAGCCCTGCTTCATACCCCTGTACAGTCGCTAGCTACAGAGTTAGCGACTGCAGACTTAGTGCTGCACAGCACAGAGCCAGCGCCATTAGGGCGCAAGGCACCTGAAAAGTCTGCTAGGCCCACGGAGTCAGGGGATGATTCCTCACCGGGGCTGGATAGAGTGTGTTCACGCCCATCCCATGTAGAGGAGCTGTTGCATACAGTCCTCCAGTGAACTTCACTCCAAGAGAAGGAGTGTCAGCGCCTCTCAGAGACAGAGGTGCCAGTAGCAACAGTGCTGCCAGATAACCCTTTTACTTTTGAAGGGAGTGCAATGGGTCAGATCAGTCTTGAGCCCGAATCTGATGGGGGAAGTTCAGTCAGGAGAAACAGTGGAGTTACCAGATGTACCACCACTGGCACTACCATTTGCTGTCCCATCAGGAGCAGGGGAGCCGCTAGGTGAAGAGCGGGCTACTGCAATAAATTATATGGTTTCTCATCAGCTCCAGGAGCTTACTATGGATGAGACAGCCAACAAACATGAGCCTCCAAGCAACTGTGAGTTGTTAAAAGTACCAACTGTGAATCAGGTCATATGGCATCAAATGGGACCCGGCATGCGAAGTCAAGAGATTAAAATGCAGAGGATCCTAAAATTATTGGCTGCATGCATTACAGCGTTCGCAAGAACAATGGATGATGGTTATGTGACCAGAACACATCAAGAGGCCCTAGGGTTGCTATGTAACACCCATTTTTAGATCAATTGTCTCAGGAAAAGGGCTATTAGACCCACCATTAATCCCAGATATGCTGCGCTTTGTAAGCCAACAAATATCCAACCACTTGATCCACTGTTTGGCGCAGACCTTACCAAACAGGTCAAAGAAATAAATGAAGACGCAAAAACAATGAGCCTGATGAGACCAATGATGCCCGGCAGACCGCTGAAGAGAAAGTATCGTTACAGAACCACCTCAGCGTCCGGGGCTACACCAGGGACAAGCCGGTCCTCAGTGCGGATGGTCCCCTTTGGCTGGAGCACGAGCAACCATGGGGGCCACTGCCAGAGGCTGGAGTCAGCAGGGTGCACCAGTTACCAGAGAGGTAGGTGGACCTGGTTCTCATAAAAATATATTAAATGTGACACAGAAAAAACGTTGGTGGTAGATTACGGCTTTTTTATGATGAATGGAAGCAGCTTACTTCAGATCTGTTTATCAGGAGTGTGATTCAAGGGTTTCGGATTGAATTCATTCCAAATGGTGATTTACCTCTCCAACATGTTCCTAGCAGAACACTTTATTTTTCACAAACAGAGGGAATTCGAGGTTCAAGCTGAACTCGTAAAATTATATAATAAAGGTGTAATTGAGAAGACGGTTCATCAAGTCCATCAATTTGCGTCAAATATATTGTCCCGTCCCAAAAAGGACGGAGGAAGCAGAATCATTTTGGATTTGACAAAATTAAATCCATTTGTACTCTAGAGACACTTCAAAATGGAAATGTCGGTTACCGCCAAGCAACTGATTTCCAGAGGTTGTTATATGGCAACCCTGTTAAGGGAGAGAGGTTTCGGGGTAACATGAGGGGGAACTTCTTTACTCAGAGGGTGGTGGCTGTGTGGAATGAGCTTCCAGCAGAAGTGGTGGAGGCAGGATCGATTTTAACATTTAAGAGTAAAGTGGATAGGTATATGGACGTGAAGGGCATGGAGGGGTATGGTCTGAGTGCAGGTAGATGGGACTAGGGGAAAACAAATGGTCGGCACGGGCTGGAAGGGCCGAGAGGGCCTGTTTCCGTGCTGTAATTGTTATATGGTTATATGGTTATAACCATCGATCTGAAAGATGCTTACTACTCGGTGCCTGTTCATTGCGAGCGTAGAAAGTATTTGAAATTCATTTGGATGAATCAATTATGGCAGGGTTAAGCACTGCCGAATGGGTTAACCTCAGCTCCTAGAGTATTCACTAAATTGTTAAAACCAATTCTGGGGCTACTTAGGGTCAGGGCCATGTAATTATGGTCTATCTGGATGATATTTTAATTATCGGACAAACAGAAGAATTAGCTGAAACATCAGTGGCAGTAGTCAAATTCACACTTGAAAAACTGGGCTTTGTCATTCATTTGGAAAAATCTAAATTGATTATTTGGGGTTCACAATTGACTCATTTAAAATGGTAATTACCTTGCCCAGGGAGAAAAGTGTAGAGCTAATTGAGGACTGTCTAAAACTTTTAAACAAACATCAACTTTCAATTAGACAAGTGGCAAGGCTGCTTGGGAAATTGGTAGCTGCCTTTCCAGCAGTCCAATTTGGGCCTTTGCATTATCAGCAATTACAAAAGAGCAAAGGAACAGGCACTCGGGGTACAATTGGGTCATTATGATAGGCCCATGCAATTATCAGCAGAAGCAATTACTGACCTTTTATGGTGGATCCAACATGTCTCCAGTAGTTTCAGTACAGTGGTGCTAGAACAACCTTCCATGGTCTTACAGACTGATGTCAGTGCACTCGGGTGGGGTGCCACAGGCACAACTTCAAGTTGTGGAGGAAGATGGAGTATGGAAGAAGCTTTGCTTCTGCAGACATGGGGAATAAACCAGTTAGAGCTTTTAGGAGCGTTTTATGGGCTCAAGGCTTATTGTTCTAACAAAAGCAGTCTACCTGTTCAGCTCCAAATTGATAACACTACGGCAGTTGCATATGTTAATCACATGGGTGGTATCAAGTCGGCATCTTGTGACAGACTGGCAAACCAAATCCGGATCTGGTGTATTGATAAACACATTTGCCTCTCAGCTATATATCTACCAGGGAAATTCAATACTGTGGCAGACACCAGGTCACGTAAGTTCCGTGACAACATAGAGTGGATGTTGAATCGGGATGTGTTCAATGAAATCATTGTCAAATACGGAACGCCAGATGTCGACTTGTTTGCATCCACCAGCTTCCCAAATATGTGTCATGAGAACCAGATCCTGGGGCAGTAGCGATTGACGCTTTCTCGCTGAATTGGGGTGATATGTATGTATATGCATTTCCACCGTTCTGTCTCATAAATCGTTGTCTGCTTAAAATCATGCAGGATGATGCTTCAGGGGTACTGGTGATACCCGACTGGCCTACCCAGCCATGGTACCCTTTGATCCTACAGCTGATGACACAACCCCTGATGGCTGTACCCAAATGAAGGGATTTATTGGTGCATCCGGTAACTGGCGAATGCCATGCGTTGTATGACCGTATTGATTTGTCAATTTGCAGATTCTAAGAAGGCCATATCTGGGGCATGGATTGTCGGGTCGAACTGTGAACACACTTACTGTATCTTGGAGATCGAGTACTCAAAAGCAGTTTATTTGTCATGTAAAAAAATGGGAAGTTTACTGTGTACAAAATATAATTGACTATTGTACAGCACGTATTTCACATGTTCTGGAGTTTCTGTCAACCCTCTACTATGATGAAGGACTAAGTTATAGCGCAATCAATACAGCAAAAAGTGCTTTATCATCATATATTGAGTGATGAAATCAGACAAACATTCGATTGGATCTCACCCTCTCGTTGTTCGATTAATGAAAGGGATTTTCAATTCCAGACCTCCCAAACCTAGATATATGGCTATTTGGGATGTGAGTATGGTCCTCAGAATACTACGTGAGTGGTTTCCTATCTCATCTTTGTCTTTGACCAAAATCATGAAGGTGGCCATGCTTATGGCGTTGGTTTCAGCACAAAGGGTACAGATGTTACAAAAATTACAGTTAGATAGAATGGAAACTTCTGCAGATAATGTCACGTTTTACATTTATAACCTCCTCAAACAAAGCAGGCCAGGTGTCACAGGGTTCAAAATAGTATTTTCAGCATATCCCACGGATCCATCCTTATGCGTAATTGATGTGCGCATTGATGCGCATTGATGTGTTTACATCTCATTCCACTAGGGCAGCAGCTACGTTGGCAGCCAAAGCGAAGGACGTGCCCGTCGACCATATTTTGGTGGCCGCCGGATGGGCAAATGAGCTGATGTTTCAGAATTTCTATCATCGGCTGATTGTCGATCCAGGGCTGTTTGCCAATGCTATTTTAAGTTCTGTTTAAGTGCCCTGGGATTAAGGGGAACTGTTGTTTGTTTATATTTTTTAAATAAACTTTATTACTGCATTAAATGCAATGTTACTACTAATTCATTAATTTCTCATTCGAGTCAATCAATGCAGTGGGATGCCGAGATTTGTAATCTGCGGCATGAAATCACAAAGCTTTGAACTCTTCACGGAATCACTCACGTGACTCTGAAGTAAAATAGTAAGATTAAATGAGAACTTACCAGTTTGAAGTTTGATCTTGATTTCATGAGGAGTTACGTTGGTGATTACGTGCCCGCCACGCCCAACCCTCTCTCATAAAGTATCATATGGTAGTTCTCGAGTCACGCATCTTACTATGTCACTTTGGTGTTGTTATTTGTGATTTCATACCGCTGCTTTGACGATTGGTGCGCATGCGACCTGGCGGGTCTTCTTCACGTAATCATGAACGTAACTCCTCATAAAATCAAGACCAAACTTCAAACTGGTAAGTTCTCGTTTAATCTTACTATTTTCTTTTTGTTATTAAAGCATCAGTATTGTTTAACCATGCAATGTTTGAATGCATTAATTTTCTCTCTCGTCCTGGTCAATTGATGCAGTTGTGATGCGTGGACTCGTTCCTCGGCATGAAATCACAGAGCTTCAAAATCTTCACGTAGTTGCTCGCGTGACTCCGACGTAAATTAGTAAGATTAAACGAGAACCTATCAGTTTGAAGTTTGATCGTTATTTTATGAGGAGTTACGATGAGCGATTACGTGCCCTTCGCTGACGTTTCGGGTCGAGACTGCTGCCTGGTCCGCTGAGTTACTCCAGCTTATTGCGTCTATCTGCGGTTTAAGCCAGCATTCCTTCCTACTGTTCCAGGCTGATTCCTGGACAGTGAGTGTTATGTAAGGTGAGTTTTGCCAACTAGGATGAGAGAGTGTCTAGGTTATTTTTAGTTTAGTTTAGTTTGGAGATACAGAGCGGAAACAGGCCCATCGGCCCACTGAGGCCGTGCCGACTAGCGATCCCTGCACATTAACACTAGAGACAATTTACAATTTCACCAATCTAATTAACCTACATCTTTGGAGTGTGGGAGGAAACCGGAGCACCCGGAGGAAACCCACGCAGGTCACGGGGAGAACGTACAAACTCCGTACAGACAGCACCCGTAGTCAGGATCGAACATAGTTCAGGAACAGCTTCTTCCCCACTGGCGCTGTGAGGCAGCGACTTCACCAGCTGCTCCTGTAACTAGGCCTCGCTCTGTCCTCCATTCTCCCTTCTCCCTTGTATTATCCCCAACCCCAGCCCATTCCACCATCCTTGGCATCTGCCTCTGGAATAATATCAGCTTGTTTGAGAAAGACACCAGAACTGCCAGCTATCCTTTATAAATTGAAAATAATCTTTTCACAGTCGGATTAGGAGAGTCAAGGGGAATCCTGCAACCCGTATTTAGGCTGTAGGTATAAAATATAGCATGATTAACCCATTGAAAAAGAAACAGGTGTTGGAGTAATTGAGCGGGTCAGGCAACATCGCTGGAGAACATGGATAGATGGCGTTTCGAGTCTGGACGTAGACTGATTACGGAGAGTCGGTATGTAAAGGAGGACTCTCTCTAACTTCAACAGGTGCACAGTAGAGAGCTTGCTGACCGGTTGCATCGTGGCTTGGTTCAGCAACTTGAGCGCCCGGGAGCGGAAAAGGATGCAGAAAGTTGTAAACTCTGCCCAGTCCATCATCGGCTCTGACCTCCCCACCATCGAGGGGATCTATCGCAGTCGCTGCCTCAAAAAGGCTGGCAGCATCATCAAGGACCCACACCATCCTGGCCACACACTCATCTCTCAGCTGCCGTCAGGTAGAAGATGCAGGAGCCTGAAATATGCAACATCCAGGCTCAGGAACAGCTTCTTCCCCACAGCCATCAGACTATGAAACACAACTTCAAACAAACTCTGAACTATAACAGCCTATTGCACTTTATCTGTTTATTGATGTGTGTATATATATATATATAGTCACACTAATCTGATCTGTATTTATGATTACAATATTCTGTTGTGCTGCAGCAAGCAAGAATGTCATTGTCCTATCTGGGACACATGACAATAAACTCTCTTGACTGGACTTGACTATCCCACATTTGCAGACTATTATAGATAGACACAAGGTGCTGGAGTTAGGCAGTCGGTGACATTTTGGGTTGGGACCCTTCTGCAGAATGATTATCCCATATTTTGTTGGCTATCATGCCTTGTAATGTGTTGAACGTCATAATTTTGCAGTAAAAAGCTTCCCAAAAATCAGTCTCCTTGCTTATTGCAGCATTTCTTTCCTGATGTTGACAAATCTTTTCAGTTCTCTGCCTACTCATAGCTCAGTTGATAGAGCAACAGAGGTTTTAATCTGACGGACCAAGGTTCAAGTCCTGCTAGGGCGCTGTATTTAAGGGCAGCACGGTGACGCAGCGGTAGAGTTGCTGCCTTACAGCGTCAGAGACCCGGGTTCCACCCTGGCTACGGTTAATTGACCCTCTGTAAGTTGTCTGACATTGTGTGGGCACCCACACTCCAGAGACGTGCAGTGGATGGGAAAGTGGGACACAGTAGAACTAGTGTAAATGGGTGATCGATGGTCGGCGTAGACAGGTGGGCCAAAGGGCCTGTTTCAATAGACAATAGACAATCGGTGCAGGAGGAGGCCATTCGGCCCTTCGAGCCAGCACCGCCATTCAATGTGATCATGGCTGATCATCCCCAATCAGTACCCCGTTCCTGCCTTCTCCGCATATCCCCTGACTCCGCAATCTTTAAGAGCCCTATCCAGCACTCTCTTGAAAGCATCCAGAGAACCTGCCTCCACCGCCCTCTGAGGCAGAGAATTCCACAGACTCGCCACTCTCTGTGAGAAAAAGTGTTTCCTCGTCTCCGTTCTAACTGGCTTACGCCTTACTCTTAAACTGTGGCCCCTGGTTCTGGACTCCCTCAACATCGGGAACATGTTTCCATGCTGTATCTTTCATCAATCAATCAATCGACCAACCAACCAATCTATCCATCACAAGCGGGGGAGGGTGAAATAGTGAGATGGAACTATACCTCTCAGATTTTACTTCAACTTTTGCCCAGGTGCATGCAGTAAAGGATCTTTTGGGTACATTTCCAGCCAAGTTTCCAGAATAAAAAACCTGTGACAAGGAGAAAGATCAAACCACAGAGCCGCCTCGACCTGAATGGGAGGCACTGTCGGAGGAGGAAGTGGGTCTTGCGACATATTTGGGGCAGCAGCAGTACAGTCGCTGGCTCACAGCCCCGGGGACCTGGGCTCCATCCTGACTACCGGTGCTGCCTTTATGGAGTTTGCACGTCCTCTCTGTGACTGTGTGGGTTTTCTCCGGGTGCTCTGGTTTCCACCCACACTCCAGAGACGTGCAGGTTTGTAGATTAATTGGCTTTGGTAAAATTGTACATGTTCCCTTCTGTGTGTGTTAATAGAGTCATTGAGTCATAGAGTGATACAGTGTGGAAACAGGCCCTTCAGCCCAACCCGCCCACACCGGCCAACATGTCCCAGCTAGACTCGTCCCACCTGCCTGCGCTTGGTCCATATCCCTCCAAACCTGTCCTATCCATGTGCCTGTCTAACTGTTTCTGAAACTATGGGATAGTCCCAGCCTCAACTACCTCCTCTGGCAGCTTGTTCCATACACCCACCACCCTTTGTGTGAAAAAGTGAGCCCTCAGATTCCTATTAAATCTTTTCCCCTTCACCTTGAACGCGTGTCCTCTGGTCCTTGATTCCTCTACTCTGGGCAAGAGACTCTGTGCATCTGCCCGATTTATTGCTCCCATGATTTTGTACACCTCTATAAGATCTCCCCTCATCCTCCTGCGCTCCATGGAATAGAGACCCAGCCTACTCAACCTCTCCCTGTAGCTCACACCCTCTAGTCCTGGCACCATGCTCGTAAATCTTTTCTGAACCCTTTCAAGCTTGACAACATCTTTCCTATGACATGGTGCCCAGGACTGAACACAATACTCTAAATGCGGTGATCGCTGGTTGACGCGGACTCGGTGGGCAGAAGGGCCTGTTTCAAACCTGTATCTCAAAACTCTAATGTCTAAGGTCTGCAGAATTGGACTCAAATAAAATCAAAGCTAAATCATTCCTTCCACCTCTTCCTCTTTGACTACCTGAGGAAGTGTCTGACTCTCAATCTGAAGAAGGGTCTCGACCCGAAACATCACCCATCCCTTCTCTCCAGAGACGCTGCCTGTCCCGCTGAGTTACTCCAGCATTTTGTGTCTACCTTCGGTTTAAACCGGCATCTGCAGTTCCTTCATGCACGTGTGACTATATTACACAGCAGCTCTCAATTGAGCAAAGGCAAATTTCCAGAGCAGAGCTCCCTCTACTGAAAGCTCGTGACATTACGTGAACACTAAATGCAGCAATGTCAAAGCTTGCTCCATTGTCCATTACTTCTGAACATTACAGTGGCCCATTGCTATACATAAATGATATTTTAAGTTGCCACATTTGAGAGCCGTTTGGATAGGAGCATGTTTAGAGATACAGCATGGAAACAGGCCCTTCAGTCCACCGAGTCTGCGTCGACCAGTGGTCACCCACACACTAGCTCTAGTTCTCGGGTAGATTGCCCCAAGTGTCTAAAGAGTGTGTACAGAAATATTGTGGATGCAACGACTGAAGCAAGAATATGGTGGAAACTTCGGACAAATACGGAAAATTAAAGGTGAAACAGTGTGGAAATTGGCACTTCGGCCCAACTTACCCACACCGGCCAACAATGTCCCAGCTACACTAGTCCCATCTGCCTGCGTTTGATCCATATCCCTCCAAACCTGTCCTACCCATGTACCTGTCTATTTTTTTCTTAAGTGTTGTGATAGTCCCAGCCTCAACTACATCCTCTGGCAGCTTGTTCCATACACCCACCACCCCTCAGATTCCTATAAATATTTTCCCCTTCACCATGAACCTACAGTATGTCCTCTGGTCCTCGATTCACCTACTCTGGACAAGAGGCTCTGTGCATCTCTTGAGACGGTAAAGAAGGCTCTCAGGATATTTGTCTTCAATAACCAGGGCTAATTTCAGAGCAGGGTTATGATAAAAACGTTTCTTAGGCCACATCTAGAATGTTGTGTGGCCGCCACAGTTTAGGAAGGGATAGATTGCAGTGGAGAGAGTGCAGAAGAGATTCACCAGAATGATGAAACAAGGAACTGCAGATGCTGATGCACAAAAGATGACACAAAGTGCTGGAGTAACTCAGCAGGTCAGGCGGCATCTCTGGAGATCATGGCTAGATGAGTACTTCATCTTCTAAATCTCCTCAAGGTTTGCCTAGTTTAGTTTAATTCAGTTCAGTTTAGTTTACTTTGGTTTAGAGATACAGTGTGGAAACAGGCCCTTCAGCCCACCGGGTCCGCACCGACCAACAACCGCCCGTACACTAGTTCTATCCCACACACAGGCATAATTTACAGAAGCCAATTAACCTACAAACCTGGAGAGTGGGAGGAAACCAGAGCACCCGGAGAAAACCCACGCGGTCACGGGGAGAACGTGCAAACTCCGTACAGACAGCACCCGTGGTAATGATGGAACCCGGGTCTCTGACGCAGTAAGGCAGCAACTCTACCGCTGGATGAGTTCAATTCAAACAGAAAAGCTTTTTACTGTACCTCGGTACACGTGACAATGATAAACTGCGCTAAACTAAACTCTCGTGTTTTTATGCACAATTTAATCGATTTACAGTAATTACTTGGATTCAAATCGCCCAGCTTGCCAGGGTGGGATTCGAACACAGGTTTGTGAATCAAATCCCTAAATCACGGGTCCTACCAGGTCTATTCTTCTCATGATCTTATGCACCTCTATAAGACCTCCCCTCATCCTCCTGTGCTCCAAGGAATGGAGACCCAGCCTACTCATCCTCTCCCTACAGCTCACACCCTCTAGTCCTGGCAACATCCTCGTAAATGATGCTGAAATCTTGAGTAGAACACAAATTGTGTGTTAGTGCTTAGGATAGAAATAATACACAGGTGATTGATGCAGCTTACCTCTAACGTTGTACAGGCATTCTCTTCAATGTCCCATCCACGTACCTCAGTCTGCTCCCATTTTGTTATATATTCTCTGGGCTTGCTATACTTCCCCAAATATATAAATTCACATTCCATTTCCCACCTTTATGCCCAACTCTGAAGATCATCAACATCATTTGAGGAGGTTTAGCTTTGTTTACCTATACAGAATGGAAACAGGCCCTTCGGCCCATCGAGTCCATGCCGACCAGCGATCTATCCCACACACACCAGGGACAACTCACAGAAGCCAATTAACCCACAAACTTCCACGTCTCTGGAATGTGGGAGGAAACCGAGCACCCGTTGGAGAAAACCCACGAGGTGGCAGGGCGAACGTGCACACTCCGTACAGACAGCGCCCGAGGTCAGGATGGAACCCGGGTCTCTGGCGCAATAAAGTGCCCAAAACACTTGTCAATTTTTCAGTTATCACACATAATTTAGCAGTGGGCATCCTGTATGTACCAATTATAGGACGTGTTTGCAAGCTTGTTCACAAGTAGGATATGGTTGTCAGTGACACAGCTGGTAGAGAGAAACACCTTTTAAAGGCCTTTGGGGCAGGTACACCGGGGTGGGAGATTGCAACCTTCACGTGGCCCACTCTGTTTCAACGAATGCAATCAACCCGGCGCGCACAGACAGAAGATCAAACAGAACAAGTTGTCTTACAACTTTAGGCTGTGCACGCCATACGCAAGAGGGAGAAGAACAGGTACACTGATAGTAAAGACAAGTATAGATGGGGCATCTTGTTAGGAATGAACAAGCTGGGACGAAGGCCCGTTTCCATGCTGTATGACTCTATGCCCTTATGACAAGAGCTGTTACATTAGCTTCAACGCACCAGCATTCAATCCTGATCTCCGATGCTTCCTGTGTGGAGTTTGCACGTTCTCCCTGCGAGTGCGTGGGTTTCCTCCGGGTGCTCCAGTTTCCTTCTACATCTCAAGGATGCAAGGTTAATTGAAATAATTAATAAGTTGGAAGGTTAATTTGGCCAATGTAAGTTAGTCTTTAGTCTGTCAGCGAGTGGTGGAATCTGAAAGGAGTTCATGGGGGAATGCGCTAGAATGAAATAGAAATAGTGTAGGATTAACACAAACTGCTGGAGTAACTCGGCGGGTCGGGCAGCATCTCTGGAGAAGAGAAATCGGTGACATTTCGGGTTGGAACCCTTCTTCAGACTGAAAGAAAGAAAAGGCCAGAGCAGAACACATGACCTGAAGAAATGGTGGACTCCATAATGGCCCATTGTTGGCTGGGGAAAATGTGTAAATTTAATATAAAATGTTTGCCCAATAATTGGCGTAGATGTAGTCAGCTGAAGGGCCTGTTTCCCCGCTCTATGTCTCTATACATATAGGAGGCTATGTGTCTATGGCTTAAGGTTATATTCAGATCTGTTATTAATGTTTTTGTTCAGTGAGAAGCTTTCTTTTGCATCTGCATTGCTTTCCTCTGCATCGGCGAGACCAAGCGCAGGCTCGGCAATCGGGTCAGACTGCTTGGGCAACCGCAGGTAATGCTACACTTGTCGCTTTACCTCCCCCCTTCACTCCGTCCAAGGACCCAAGCAGTCTTTCCAGGAGCGACAGAGGTTCACCTGCCCCCTCCTACAACCTCATCTATTGCATCCGCTGCTCTGGGTGTCAGCTGCTCGACATCGGTGAGACCAAGCGCAGGCTTCGCCCATCACCTCCGCTCGAATCGCAATAACCAACCTGATCTCCCGGTGGCTCAGCACTTCAACTCCCCCTCCCATTCCGAATCCGACCTTTCTGTCCTGGGCCTCCTCCATGGCCAGAGTGAGTCCCACTGCAAAGTGGAGGAGCAGCACCTCATATTTCGCTTGGGCAGTTTACACCCCAGCGGTATGAAAATTGACGTCAGGTAGTCCTTACTTTCTCCCTCCTTCCCCACCTCTTCCCAGCTCTCCCTGAGTCCACTGTCTCCGTGTCTTCCTTTCTTCTTCCTACTCCCCCCCACCTCCACGTCAGTCTGAAGAAGGGTCTCGACCTGAAACGTCACCTATTCCTTCGCTCCATAGAAGCTGCCTCACCCGCTGAGTTTCTCCAGCATTTTTGTCCACCATTGACTTCTCTAACTTCAGATAGCCCTCGCTTACTCTCTCCATCCCCTTCCCCTTCCCAGTTCTCCCACTAGTCTTACTGTCTCCGACTACATTGTATCTCTGTCCCGCCCCCTCCCCTGACATCAGTCTGAAGAAGGGTCTCGACTCGAAACGTCGCCCATTCCTTCTCTCCAGAGATGCTGCCTCACCCGCTGAGTTACTCCAGCATTTAGTGTCTACCTTTCTTTTGCATGCTGTCCAGTCACATCAGATAATGTTATGCATTAATACAAGCAAGTACAATAGGTAGAGCAAAGGGGAAGATACAGAGTGCAGAATCTAGCATTGAACTTCATCAGTTCCAGAAACAAAGTGCATTGTCCGCAATGGGGTCGAGGTGAATTGGATAGTACCCTGGCCTATGGAAGGGCCGTTCAGAAGCCTGATAACAGAGGGGAAGAATCTATCTCTGCGTCAGGTGTTGCGAGCTTTCAAGCTTCTGTATCATATGCCAGGCGGGAGCGGGCAGAAGGAATGACCAGGGTGGGGCAAGGCTATGATGATGTTTGTTGCTTTTGCGAGCAAGCGTGAAGTGTAGATGGAGTCAATGGGGGGAGTGTGGTCCGTGTGATGGACCGGGCTGCATCTACAATGGAGGGGAGTGTGGTCCGTGTGTGATGGACCGGGCCACATCTACAATGGGGGGGAGTGTGGTCCGTGTGATGGACCGGGCTACATCTACAATGGGGGAGTGTGGTCCGTGTGATGGACCGGGCCACATCTACAATGGGGGGAGTGTGGTCCGTGTGATGGACGGGCTACATCTACAATGGGGGGAGTGTGGTCCGTGTGATGGACCGGGCCACATCTACAATGGGGGGAGTGTGGTCTGTGTGATGGACCGGGCCACATCTACAATGGGGGGAGTGTGGTCCGTGTGATGGACCGGGCCACATCTACAATGGGGGGGGAGTGTGGTGTGTGTGATGGACTGGGCTACATCTACAATGGGGGGAGTGTGGTCCGTGTGATGGACCGGGCCACATCTACAATGGGGGGGGAGTGTGGTCCGTGTGATGGACCGGTCTACATCTACAATGGGGAGGGGGGAGTGTGGTGTGTGTGATGGACCGGGCTGCATCTACAATGGGGGGAGTGTGGTCTGTGTGATGGACTGGGCCACATCTACAACTCTCTGCAATTTCTTGCGGTCCTAATCCAAGCTGTGATGCAACCGAACAGTATGCTTTCTATGGTGCATCTGTAGAAGTTTGTACGAATCACTGGAGACATGCCCAATCTCCTCATTTTCCTAAGGAAATAGAGGCGTTGGTGTGACTTTTTTTACTGTCACTTCAGCGTGGTTGGTCCATGACAGATCGCTGATATAATTAGCAGCAAGTAACCGAAAGCCCTCATCCATTTCCACTTCCGTGCCTTGATGAAGAGTGGGGCACGTACTCCACTGAAGCCACTCTTCTGCAGTCGTATAGGGCTCTGGTAAGATCACATTTGGAGTATTGTGTACAGTTTTGGTCTCCTAATTTGAGGAAGGACATCCTTGTGATTGAGGCAGTGCAGCGTAGGTTCACGAGATTGATCCCTGGGATGGCGGGACTGTCATATGTGGAAAGATTGAAAAGACTAGGCTTAGTTTAAGATCTGGAGTTTAGAAGGATGAGGGGGATCTTATAGAACCATACAAAAATTATAAAAGGACCGGACAAGCTAGATGCATGAAACATGTTCCCAATGTTAGGCGAGTTCAGAACCAGGGGCCACAGTCTTAGAATAAAGTGGAGGTCATTTAAGACTGTGAGAAAAAACGTTTTCACCCAGATAGTTGTGATTTTATGGAATTCCCTGCCACAGAGGGCAGTGGAGGCCAAGTCACTTGATGGATTTAAGGGAGAGTTAGAGAGAGCTCTGGGGGCAAGTGGAGTCAAGGGATATGGGGGGAAGGCAGGCACGGGTTATTGATTGGGGACGATCACCCATGATCACAATGAGTGGCGGTGCTGGCTCGAAGGGCCAAATGTCCTCCTCCTGCACCTATTTTTAATAAATAAATTAATTAATTAATTAAAAAGTACCAGCCCCTTCTTCAAGCTGATATTGAGGGAGAGGGTATTGTCTGGGCACCATCTTTCTTTAGACTTTAGGAATACAGCGTGGAAACAGGCCCTTCGGCCCACCGAGTTCGATCCACTCACACCAGCACTATCCTACACACAAGGGACAAGTTACCATTTTTTACCGAAGCTAATTAGCCTGCACACCTGCACGTCTTTAGAGTGTGGGGAAAAAACGGAGAATTCGGAGAAAACCCACGCGGTCCAGGGGAGAACGTGCAAACTCTGTACTGACAGCACCCGTAGTCGGGATGGAACCGGGTCTCTGGCGCTGTAAGGTAGCAACTTTAGTTTAGTTTAGAGATGTAGCACATAAACAGGCCCTTCAGCCCACTGGGTCCGCGCCGACCAGCGATCCCCGCACACTAACACTATCCTACACACACTAGGGACAATTTACACTTATACCAATCCAGTTAATCTACAAACCTGCACGTCTGTGGAGTGTGGGAGGAAACCGAAGATCCCGGAGAAAACCCACGCAGGTCACGGGGAGAACGTACAAACTCCACACAGACAGCACCTGCAGTCGGGATGGAACCCGGGTCTCTGGCGCTGTGAGGCAGCAACTCTACCGCTGCGCCACCGTGCCGACACAAATCTTACTAAGTTCTCTATCGCCTTGCTGTAGAGCACAGCAGGCTAATGATGAAAGGCAGAAATGACCGAGGGGGCAGACTCAGAGTGCGGAGTGGGTGAATTATCCGGCTGTCGGCACAGATATAAAATAGGAGCTCAAAGGGTTACAGGGCGTTTTCTGCATTCAGATACCGGTGAGTCACTTTGACTGCTGGTTGATATCGGCAGGGAAGTGCCTCGAGTGCAGTGACACTGAACATGAATGAAGCAAACAGGCGGATCAGAGGAAATAAAGATTAGCCTGAATAGTTTGTCTAAAACCCGGCATTAACTCCCTCAGTGCCAAACTGTCTGTCAGCCTGTTATTCGCACCAAGAGAGATTAATTCACAAAACACTTGAGAAACAAGAAGCCTGGGGACTAGCAACCTGTTGAATGAGGACTGATTTCTCTCACTTCAAGTAACCCTTGCATTCCCTCTCTCTCCATCCCTCCCCCACCCTAGTCGCACCAGCTTCTCCTCACCCAACAATGGCCTGTTTCCTTTATCATCGTTACTTTTTTGCATATCTTTCATTCATTTGTTCTACATCTCTCTACATCACCGTCTGTATCTCTCGTTTCCCTTTCCCCTGACTCTTAGTCTGACGAAGGGTCTCGACCCGAATCGCCACCCATGCCTTCTCTCCAGAGATGCTGCCTGTCCCGCTGAGTTACTGCAGCTTTTTGTGGCTATCTTCTGTTGAATATAGATCCACCTTCACTAATCCAAGAAGCAGGGAGACATCTAATAATCACTGGGAATTATTGTCCTTGAATCTCATCTTAATGAATGACTTCCAGATCCAGAGAGATCCAGAGAAAAGGGGAGGGGTGGGAGGGGGAGGGGGGGTTGGAGCGCTGCAGTGCCCCTCCCTCCCTCCCTCCCAGCGGCTCGTCCTGCCTTGCGAGTGGATCGTGACGTCACTCGGATTTTTTTTTCCAAAATGGGTGAGTCTGAAGAAATCGGGCTGTTTTTAAAAAATTTCAACGATTAATAACCGTAAATATAGGTGGAAATGCGACGGGAAGATGTTTATCACCACCACGGGGAAAATCTGAGTAGGGTGTGTGAGAATGGGAAGGCTGTGAGATTGCAACCTTCACGTGGTCCACCCTGTTTCAACGAATGCAATCAACCCGGCGCGCACAGACAGAAGATCAAACAGAACAAGGGGACACAAAAAGCTGGAGAAACTCAGCGGGTGCAGCAGCATCTAAGGAGCGAAGGAGATAGGCGACGTTTCGGGTCGAGACCCTTCTTCAGACTGGTCAGGGATCAGGGAAACGAGAGATATAGACGGTGATGTGGAGAGATAAGGAACAATGAATGAAAGATATGCAAAAAAGTATCGATGATAAAGGGAACAAGCCATTGTAAGCTGTTTGTGGTGTGAAAATGAGAAGCTGGTGCGACTGGGGTGGGGGAGGGAGATAGAGATAGAGGGAATGCCAGGGCCCGAGGGCTGAGGGAGAGGTGGGAAGGGGAGGAGACAGCAAGGGTTAACAGAATTGAGAAAATTCAATGTTCAAGCCCAGAGGATGCAGACTCCCCAAGCGGAATATGAGGTGCTGTTCCTCCAGCTTGCGGTGTTGCTCACTCTGGCCGTGGAGGAGGCCCAGGACCGAGAGGTCGGATGCGGAATGGGAGGGGGAGTTGAAGTTGATCAAACAGAACAAAAAAGTTGTCTTACAACTTTAGGCTGTGCATGCCACACGCAAGAAGAAGAAGCATTTGGAAGTAGATAGGAATTAACGAGATTGACACATTGTGGGCACAAACAAGACAAAGACTTTTAGTAATATAGAGATAGAGATAGTACCTGTCTCAGCTAGCTCCTCTGACACCACTATCCTCTGAGTGAAAACATTGCCCCTCAGGTTCCCATTAAATCTTTTCCTTAAACCTATGTCCTCTGGTTCTTGATTCCCCTACCCTGGGTAACAGTCTCTGTGCATCCACCACTATCCATTCCCCTCATTGTTTTGTACACCTCTATAAGATAACTGGCTGCACAGCAAGGTCAGGCAACGTCACAGTGGCGCAGCGGTAGAGTTGCTGCCTGACAGCGAATGCAGCGCCGGAGACCCGGGTTCGATCCTGACTACGGGCGCTGTGACACCTGGCCCTTCAGACTTCAGTGTGGCTCTCCATAGGTGACTGTTGCAGAGGTTATATTGGCCTTCCTGAGGGTAAACCCACGAAAGGAAACAGGCCCAGACGGAGTTCCTGGCCGCGTCCTTCGTAGCTACGCGGACCAGCTAGCGGGAGTGTTGACGGACATCTTTAAACTCTCCCTACTCTGTCCTGAGGTACCCAGCAGCTTCACGAACACCACCATCATCCCAGTGCTGAAGAAAAGCAAGGCCTCATGTCTAAACACTACCGCCCAGAGGCCTTGACATCCACCATCATGAAATGTTTTGAAGCTAGTTATGGAACTCATTAAATCCAGTCTACCCAGTGGCCTTGACACACTGCAGTTCACCTACAGCCGCAACAGGTCCACGTTTGACGCCATCGCCCCAGCCCTACACTCATCCCTGCATAAGAGAGACATACCTCACACTCCTATTCATAGATTACAGCTCTGCCTTTAACACCATTATACCATCCAAGCTCATCACCAAACTCGCAGGGATTAGAGTCAGCACTCATCTCTGCAACTGGATCCTTGACTTCCTGACCAACAGACCCAAATCAGTGAGGATAGGGGACAAATCATCCTCTACGATAATCCTCATCACTGGTGCTCTGCAAGGATGTGTTCTCAGCCCCTTCTTTACTCCTTGTACACCCGCGACTGTGCAGCCGTGTACAAATCTTATTCGATAATTCAATCTCCAGACGACGCCACCATTGTGGGCCGGATAACAAATAATGATGAGATGGAGTACAGGAAGGAGATTGAGAACCTCATGTCCAGATGTCGAGACAACAACCTTTCTCTCAGCAAGGCAAAGGAGATAGTGATCGACTTCAGGAAGTCCACAAACCCCAGTTTGCATTGACTGCGCCGAACTAGAGATGGTTGAAAAATTAGACTTCCTAGGAGTCAATATCACCAACAACTTCTCCTGGATCACCCACATTGAAGCAACGACCAAGAAAAACACATCAACATTTCTAAATCCTTAAAAGGCTTAGGAAGTTCGACATGTCCCTAAGAACTCTCACCAACTTCTACAGATGCTCCACAGAAAGCGTTTTATCAGGATGCATCACAGCTTGGTTCGGGAACAGTTCCATCCAAGACCGCAAGAAATTGCAGCAAATTGTAAGATTAAATGAGAACTTACCAGTTCGAAGTTTGATCTGTATTTTATGAGGAGTTACGATGAGGGATTACGTGAAGACCCCGTCCAGCACGCATGCGCGACATTTCTTCAAAGCAGCGGTGTGGATTCACAGAAAAACACAACAATTGAAATAAATATAGTAAAGAAAAAATAAGAACTTAATTACCAGTTGATCTGTATAATAGAGGGTGGGAGCGGAGGGCACGTAATCCCTCATCGTAACTCCTCATAAAATACAGATCAAACTTCGAACTGGTAAGTTCTCATTTAATCTTACTATTTTACTTCGGAGTCACGTGAGTGACTACGTGAAGACTTCAAAGCTCTGTGAATCCGAACCGTGTACCAGCTCATGCTTCACTCACTGCCTGAAGACCTTAGAGGGAGGAAGCATGTTATACAATCAACAATAACCTGTTTGTGAACAAAAAAGGTTTATTAATAACAACAAAAAACAGAGAGCTCCCCCGGGCTTAAATTAAATATTATCTGCAGACTCTAAAATTCTGTCTGCAAATGTAGCAGGCTCCGCCAGCGGCTTATTATAAAACCTTTGGAAAGTTCTTTCCGAGGACCATCCTGCTCTGGCCAGAATATGGTCCATAGGCACATCCATTTGCCTAGCCGCCGACGTAGATGCAGCCCTGGTGGAATGAGATTTGTACACATTAGTATCGATTCCCGCGGACTTAAGCACCTGCTTGAGCCACCTTGAAATGGTTTGGCTCGTCACCTGACCATGAGGCTTCTTGTGGCTTATCCATAAGGCTTTTTCTCTCCCTCTTAAGTTATATGTTGTGTCTATGTAGTTGGCGAGATGGGTCTTGGCACACAACCGTGGGTCAGGTGAATATGCCCGGAACTCCATAACTGGAGGCGTGGTACCTGGTCTAGATTGTTTGACCAGCCCCTGAATGTGAAATGTGATACAGTCCAATGACTCTGTCATGCTGTCCAGCCTCAGAAGGTGGAGGGACTGTACCCTTTGAGCTGACACTAGAGCCATGAGCATGACTGATTTCAGTGTAAGTTGTTCCAGAGTAAGTGACCTGGGTGGTGGCCATCCCCTAAGGTACGTCAGTACTATGCTGACATCCCAGATCTGAGTGTACCTAGGCCTAGGGGGATTGGTGTTAAAAATGCCCCTCATGATTTTGACCACTAGTGGATGGGACCCCAAAGTCAGTTTGTCCTGCTGCTGGAACCAAATAAGCTGACAACGCACTCCTGGCTGTATTAATGGCGCTGTAGCTGAGTCCTTCCCGATGTAATCCAAGCAGAAACTCCACAACACTGGTGGCTGTAGCTGTGGTGTAGGTAGTTCCTGTTTTGGAGCAATACCGTTCCCATTTTCTTATATTGGTCAGGTATTGTCTCCTGGTGGACTCCCGGTGAGATGCGGTCATCATGTTGATGGCGTCCTCAGACAGTCCCAGGCCCAGTAGAGGTCTTTTTAGAATCTGCAAGCCAGGAGATTGACTCTGTCATGGCACGGGTGACTAATGCCTGACACTGGGTGGATTAATAACTGTCGACTGCTGGGGAATTCCAACGGTGTTTCAACAGCCATGTCGAAAGCCACTGGGAACCATGGCTGTGTAGGCCAGTCAGGTATTATCAAGATTCCTGAAGCGGAATCCAATTGAATCTTGCGTAATACCCGACTGATGAGGCAGAAGGGAGGAAAAGCATAAAAGAACATTTTCCCCCAATGCAGCGAGAATGCATCAACTGCTGCTGCCTCAGGGTCTGGTTCCCAAGCGACATACGTTGGTACCTGGTGATTCAGCCTGGATGCAAATAGATCGATATCTGGTGTGCCATATTGCTTTGTAATTTCAGCAAACACTTTGGGATTTAACATCCATTCGATGTTATCATTAAATCTACGTGACCTGGTGTCTGCCACTGTATTTTGCTTACCTGGAAGGTAAGTTGCTGATAACCAAATATGCCTTTCAACACACCATTGCCAGATTAGGTTGGCCAAATTGTCACACGATATCGACTTTACACCACCCATGTGATTGATATAAGCCACCACCGTGGTATTATCTAGTTGCAACCGGACATGTGCATGATGCGTATTACATGAATATGCTTTTAACCCATAAAATGCACCCAACATTTCTAAATAGTTGATACCCCGTGTCTGTAGGCAAGATGATTCAAATTTACTCCATCTGCCCCCTGTGCTGGATTGCATGTTAGTTGCTCCCCAGCCCAAAGCACTGGCATCCGTTTGAATGGTTAATACTGGGTTGGTGATCATAATGGGACTGGAGCTGAGTCTTACATTCCTCGCCCACCATTGTAACTCTGGAATGGATTCAGCAGTTAAACTCATAGCTCGGTCAAAGTGACCTGAGTTTTGCTTTAGTGCATGCACTTTAGCTCTTTGCAAATTTTGATAGTGCAAAGGCCCAAATTTGTACAGCTGGGAAAGCTGCTACCATTTTGCCAATAACTCTAGCTACTTCCCGTATGGTTGGCTGATGTTTATTCATGAGTTTGTTGCATGATAGCGCCAATTCTGATGCTTTCCCCCTTCGGCAGAGTTACAATCATGCGAACAGTATCTATCGTAAATCCAAGATAGTCCATGGCAGTGGACGGTGTAAGATTGGATTTTTCTGGATGTATGACAAACCCCAAAGTTTCAAACAAACGTTTGGTGGCTGCGACTGCCAAAATAGCTGTCTCCAAGGTTTTCCCTACTATTAAAATGTCGTCTAAATACGCCATGACTATATGCTTTTGTTTCCTCAATAATGCCAAGGCAGGTTTTAAGATTTTAGTGAACAACCTTGGAGCAGAGGTTAGCCCATTTGGTAAGGCTTTATATTGCCATAGCTGTTTCATCCAGATAAATTTTAAATATTTTCGATGGTCCTTGTGTATGGGTACTGAGTAGTAGGCATCTTTTAAATCAATGCTTGCTAGAAAGTACCCCCTAGAAACCAATAGTCTGGCTGTTTCAAAAGTATCCATCTTGAAATGTATATACCTGACAGACTTGTTCAAAGTAGTTAAGTCAATGATGATGCGTCGTCCACCATCTTTTTTTATTTTAGTGAAAATATTAGACACAAATTCCAAAGGTTCATGTTTTGTTCTTTCAATGACACCTTTAGCTTGTAATCTCATCAGTTCAGCTTGACCCTCTTGTTTTTCCTTGACTGAGAGGGTGAATACCCTTTTGGGTATATGCTGAACTGGTGGAAAATCTTTATGGACAAAGTCAATTTTGTAGCCATGAACGCTGCTGAGTATATACTTGTCATTAGTGATGGATTCCCATGCATCCAAAAACAAGTGCAATCTCCCCCCTGTTAGCACAGAGCCCCTACTGCACATATGCTGAGAGGAACCAGACCCACCTACCTCCATGGTTATTGGTGCTTCTTCTGCCTCTTCGCTGGGTGATGAGGCGTCTGCTGGGCTGTAGAGGGTTGATGTTGATCTCGATGTTGTTGGGGGTGGCGCATTTTCCATGGGGTCCGCTCTGGGCCCTGGCCTAAAAAAGGCTTACGGGGAATGGTTGCGGACCCCGAGCTTTCACCAGTCCCATAGTGTGGTCGACGACTGGTGGACGCCATGGGGTACTGCCGCCTGGGTTTGTTTGGTCTGCCCTCACGAGACCAAAGGCCTTGGATTCTTCTTCCAGGTCTTTCACCTTTTTTGGAAGGTCTTTCCCAAAGAGCAGAATAGGAGGTTCTGAACCCGGTGTTTTGCAAAGTCCCGCAAATTTAGGGTTGAGGGCAGGCTTGATAATTTCCTTTCGCAAATTATTTATCTCATATTGAGTGGTGCACAGCAGAGCTAATGTGTCTTGCTGATTTGTGGAGATGTCCGCACCATCAATGGACCGAGCATAAGATGTTATTCCTGCAGTCAGGAATTTAAGGATCTTCTGGAGCTTCAACTCCAGGTTTCTGATGTTCTGCCCCAAATGTCCCCAAATTTGGCTATTGACAGCAGGTACATTCAAAGATGTACAATTTCCTGGGGCTGTATATAGTTGAAGAGCCTCATTGACCACTTGTTCTTGTAGGGGTTTAGAGGACAGTGGTTAATGCTGGCTGCAAGTTTCGGCTCTAATGGCCGACCCGCTTGTGGAATGGCCACGTAGCGGTTGACCACACCCAGCAGCTCTTCCTGTTCCTGTACACCCTGCGTACTCCCGAAATCTTCAGCCAGTGACCCCTCTTCTTGACCAGCCCAGACCTGGTCGCCAATGCTGCCTTCAAAAGAAGGTGAAGCAATGGCCAGTGCCGTAAAAGGCACTGCGGGAGTGCCTGAACTCCCTTGGCGAGGCTGCTGCTGCTCTCTCAGCAGATCTCGCTGGAGCAATTGCTCCATAAGCCGTTCCATGCGGCTTAGGCGGCTGCCTGTGCTCTCGAGCGGTAAGGCATCTTCATCCGAAACGTCGGACACTACCGCCCGGTTCTGGCTGCAGGTACCTCCAGCCCGCTGCTCAGGCAGCACTAGCGGTGCTGGGCTCGGCTCGGTAGTTATAACCGCCGCCTCTTGCCCCCCCTCCAAAGAGCATTCCTCAACGGAGGACGAACGGGGGCGAGCTGCAGACTTCTTTCCTCGGGCCTTGCTCATTCTCCTGGAACACAAGACCACAGAGAGAAAGACACACGGCCACGGTAAACTTACCTGTCGGCCCGACTTTCAATTTGTAGCGGGAGCGCCTTGAACTCCCGTTCGTCGCGGTGCACTGCATGAACGCTAATGTCGCGCATGCGTGCTGGACGGGGTCTTCACGTAGTCACTCACGTGACTCCGAAGTAAAATTGTACACGCAACCCAGCCCAGCCCATCACACAAACCAACCTCCCTTCCATTGACTTTATACATCGCGCTGCCTCGGCAAGGCCAGCATCATTATCAAGGATGCGTCACACCCAGGCCACTCCCTCTTCTCCCCTCTCCCATCGGGCAAAGAGTATAATCAACCACCGGGTGGCGCCAGCCATGGCTGCCTCGCCAACAGTCTGTCTGTCCCTTCCTTCTTTGTTTTTTTATTCTGTGTTAAATGTATGTTTTTAGTGTTCTTTAGCATGTTTTATGTAGGGGATGGGTGGGGGGGGGGGTGGGTTTGAGGAAACCTTTTCTAATCTCTCACCTCGACGGAGATGTGACCTAACATCACTGCGGCCTAACATCAAGGAGCTGGCGGCCTCTGCTGGAGACCGACATCGGGAGCTCCAACCGCGGGAGCCTGCGGACATCCACCGTGGAGCCCACGATCCCTTTGCCAGGGATCGACCTCGGAGCTCCAACCGCGCGAGCCTGCGGACCTTAACATCATGGAGCTCTGGTTAGAGATCGACTTCAGGAACTCCAAGCCGCAGGAGCTTCGACCTCCCCAACGCGGGAGCTTCTAACGCCCCCACGCGGGAGCTTCTAACGCCCCCACGCGGGAGCTTCTAACGCCCCCACGCGGGAGCTTCTAACGCCCCCACGCGGGAGCTGCGAACGCCCCCACGCGGGAGCTGCGAACGCCCCAACGCGGCAGCTTCTAACGCCCCCACGCGGGAGCTTCAAACGCCCCCACGCGGGAGCTTCTAACGCCCCCACGCGGGAGCTTCAACCTCCCCCACGCAGGAGCTTCTAACACCCCCACGCGGGAGCTTCTAACTCCCTGACGCGGGAGCTTCTAACGCCCCCACGCGGGAGCTTCTAACGCCCCCACGCGGGAGCTTCTAACGCCCCCACACGGGAGCTTCTAACGCCCCCACGCGGGAGCTTCTAACGCCCCCACGCGGGAGCTTCTAACGCCCCCACGCGGGAGCTTCTAACGCCCCCACGCGGGAGCCTCTAACGCCCCCACGCAGGAGCTTCTAACGCCCCCACGCGGGAGCTTCTAACGCCCCCACACGGGAGCTTCTAACGCCCCCACGCGGAGCTTCTAACGCCCCCCACGCGGAGCTTCTAACGCCCCCACGCGGGAGCTTCTAACGCCCCCACGCGGGAGCTTCTAACGCCCCCACGCGGGAGCCTCTAACGCCCCAATGCAGGAGCTTCTAACGCCCCCACGCGGGAGCTTCTAACGCCCCCACGCGGGAGCTTCTAACGCCCCCACACGGGAGCTTCTAACGCCCCCACGCGGGAGCTTCTAACGCCCCCACGCGGGAGCTTCTAACGCCCCCACGCGGGAGCTTCTAACGCCCCCACACGGGAGCTGCGAACGCCCCCACACGGGAGCTGCGAACGCCCCCACACGGGAGCTGCGAACGCCCCCACACGGGAGCTTCTAACGCCCCCACGTGGAGCTTCTAACGCCCCCACGCGGGAGCTTCTAACGCCCCCACGCGGGAGCTTCTAACGCCCCCACGCGGGAGCTTCTAACGCCCCCACGCGGGAGCTTCTAACGCCCCCACGTGGAGCTTCTAACGCCCCCACACGGGAGCTTCTAACGCCCTGACGTGGAGCTTCGACCGCCCCCACGCAGGAGCTTCGACCGCCCCCACGCGGGAGCTTCTAACGCCCCCACGCAGTAGCTTCTAACGCCCCCCACACGGGAGCTTCTAACGCCCCCACGCGGGAGCTTCTAACGCCCCCACGCGGGAGCTTCTAACGCCCCCACGCGGGAGCTTCTAACGCCCCCACGCGGGAGCTTCTAATGCCCCCACGTGGAGCTTCTAACGCCCCCACGCAGGAGCTTCGACCGCCCCCACGCGGGAGCTTCTAACGCCCCCACGCAGGAGCTTCTAACGCCCCCACACGGGAGCTTCTAACGCCCCCACGCGGGAGCTTCTAACGCCCCCACGCGGGAGCTTCTAACGCCCCCACGCGGGAGCTTCTAACGCCCCCACACGGGAGCTTCTAACGCCCCCACGTGGAGCTTCTAACGCCCCCACACGGGAGCTGCGAACGCCCCCACACGGGAGCTGCGAACGCCCCCACACGGGAGCTTCTAACGCCCCCACGCGGAGCTTCTAACGCCCCCACGCGGGAGCTTCTAACGCCCCCACGCGGGAGCTTCTAACGCCCCCACACGGGAGCTTCTAACGCCCCCACGCGGGAGCTTCTAACGCCCCCACACGGGAGCTTCTAACGCCCCCACGCGGGAGCTTCTAACTCCCCCACGCGGGAGCTACTAACGCCCCCACGCAGGAGCTTCTAACGACCCCACGCGGGAGCTTCTAACTCCCCCACGCGGGAGCTTTGATCGCCCCCACGCGGGAGCTTCTAACGCCCCGACGCGGGGGATTTAGCCGCCTGCTGAGGGAGCTTTGATCGACCGGACTGCGGATGGTTCGAGTGCCCCAAAAGCAGGTGAATAAAGAGGAAGAAGATAGACTTTATTGTCTTCCATCACAGTGAGGAATGTGGGGAATCCGATATGGTGGATGTTTATGTTAACTTATATATAGTTGCTTTTTGTTAGTATGCCTGTATGGTAATTTGAGTTTCACTGTACCTGTGACAATAAACTGAACCTTTGAGCCTTTGAACCTATGAAGTGTGAAACCGCGCATCTCCAGATTCAGGGACAGTTTCTTCCCAGCTGTTATCAGACAACTGAATCATCCTCTCACAACTAGAGAGAAGCGCTGAACTACTATCTACCTCATTGGTGACCCTCGGACTATCTTTGATCGGACTGTACTGGACTTTATGTTACGCTAAACGATATTCCCTTATCATGTATCTGTACACTGTAAATGGCTGGATTGTAATCATATATTGTCTTTCAGTTGACTGGGTAGCACGCAACAAAAGCTTTTCACTGTACCTCGGTACACGTGACAATAAACTAAACTGAACTGAACTGAATTGAAAGATCACCAGGAATAAAGTTCCGATAACGTCTGAAATGTTAACTAAAATCCCTGTCCCACGGTGCGAGTCCATTCCAAGAGCTCTCCCGAGTTTGCCCTGATTCAAACTCGGAGATTTACGGTAATGGCCGCTCGTCGGTACTCGGGGCTCTCGTGGACATTTTTCAACATGTTGAAAAATCTTCACGAGTCTTCCCGAGCTTACCTTCCATTAGCGAGTCTTCCCGAGTACCTGCCGTTAGCGTTACGAGCCGCTAAGATACGTCCCCGAGCTCCGACGTACCCGCTACGTTCATTCTCCGTGCTCACCAGTTTTTCACTAATTTTGTGTCACTCGCTCTCCGACTATGCTTTGGATCCGTGCAAGGTTCTTCCATTCCGTATCTCGCTTACTCTTTGGACTTTAGACTTTAGAGGTACAGCGTGGCGATGGATGTGGAGGCAGAGTCTTTGTGTAATCTGAAAGCGGAGATTGACGAGCTCTTGATTAGTTTAGGAAGGAACTGCAGTTGCTGGTTTACTCCGATCATAGACACAAAATGCTGGAGTAACTCAGAGGGACAGGCAGCATCTCTGGAGAAAAGGACCCTGAGTCTGAAGAAGGGTCTCGACCCGAAACGTCACCCATTTCCTCTCTCCAAAGATGCTGCCTGTCCCACTGAGTTCAGTATTCTGTCCCACTTGGGCGATTTTCCAGCAGACTGCCGGCGACTGTCAAGTTCGCGGCACGCGACTGAAAAACTGGGAACTGGAATGGCGACTGTCAGAGTGGAACACACACACGCACGCACGTACGCACGCACGCACGCACACACGCACACACGCACGCACATCGCAAAGGCGGGGGACAGCGAAAGTGGGGGTGCACTGTCTGAAATTCACACGGTGCAAAGCCAAGGTGATACAGCCACACACCGCGATGAACAGGAAGGTTAAGACGGCTAGCACAGTGTACGGCAAGTCCTTTAAAAGAGCGGGGGGGGGGGGTAGAAGGAGGGAAATGGGGGATGAGAAGGGGGGCGAAGGACTGGAGACACTTTTAAGAAGCCAGACAACATTTAATAATCCAGAGATACACAGCTGTGAAGTTTGGCGGGCATTTAACATTACCGGTTGGTTTTCCTTGGTTCTGAAAACTTGCTTACGTTTTTTTCCCCAATGAGCCAATGAAAATGCCCAGTCAGCAAAGGCGAGGAACTAAAACTACCTACCACTAGCTCGACTACCCATAACTACATGGCGACCCCACTACAACTGCACCTACGACGACAGGATTATCCATTTTCTCCATGGCAACCAATTTTTGGTCGCAGAAAATTTTTCAACATGTTGAAAATTTCGCTGCGACCATACTGAGGCCGCGACTATCCCAAGAATGCGGGAACTCCTCGCGACCATGAAGGAGACTCACCAGAGACCACCAGCGACCATGTGGCAACCATGTGGCGATCATCAGGCGAGCGCAGACTAAAAATTCGCCTAAGTGGAACAGGCCCTTAAGGGCGTCAAAGGTTAAGGGGAGAAGGCAGGATAATGGGGTTGAGAGGGAAAGATAGATCAGCCATGATTGAATGGCGGACTGGACTCGGTGAGCCGAATGGCCTAATCCAACTTTTATGATTATGTACTTATGAATTTTCCAATCTGTAACTCTTGTTTGAGTTAAATTCCTTCTGCCATTCCTTGACCCATTTCCTCCGTTCATCGAGATCCTGTTATAATCTAAGATAACCTTCTTCATTGTCCACCACCGCTAATTCTGGTGTCATCCAGGTCACCAACAGTGGGCCCTGCAGCATACCTTTGGTCACAGGCTTAGTTTAGATTAGTTTATTTTAGAGATATGGCACAGAAACAGGCCCTTCGGCCCACCGAGTCTACACCAGCCAGCGATCCTCGCACATTAACACTATCCTAGTGTGGACACGGTGGCGTTGTGGTAGAGTTGCTGCCGCACAGCACTTGCAGCGCCAGACACCCGGGTTCCATCCCGACTACGGGTGCTGTCTGTATGGAGTTTGTACGTTCTCCCAGTGACCGCGTGGGTTTTCTCCGCGATCTTCACTTTCCTCCCACTATAAGATCCTCCCTCGTGAGGGGGGATCTTATAGAAACATATACAATTATAAAAGGACTGGACAAGCTAGATGCAGGAAAAAATGTTCCCAATGCGGGGCGAGTCCAGAACCAGGGGCCACAGTCTTAGAATAAAGGGGAGGCCTTTTAAGACTGAGGTGAGAAAAAACTTTTTCACCCAGAGAGTTGTGAATTTGTGGAATTCCCTGCCACAGAGGGTAGTGGAGGCCAAATCACTGGATGGATTTAAGAGAGAGTTAGATAGAGCTCTATGGGGCTAGAGGAATCAAGGGATATGGGGAGAAGGCAGGCACGGGTTATTGATTGGGGACGATCAGCCATGATCACAATGACTGGCGGCGCTGGCTCGAAGGGCCGAGTGGCCTCCTCCTGCACCTATTTTCTATGTTTCTATTTTCTATTCCAAAGACGGGGAGAACGTGCAAACTCCGTACAGACAGCACCCAATGGAACCCGGGTCTTTAGCGCTGTTAGCGCTGTAAGGCAGCAACACTACCGCTGCGCCACCGCACTGCTCAGGCCCCTAGACTGAATGACTGCTCACTGCCACCCTCTCAACCCTTCCACCAAGCTAACTCTGTGTTCAATTGGCCGGCTCACCCTAGACGCCACATGGTTTAACTTTGCGGACTATACTACCATGCACGACCTTGCCAAATGCCTTGCTAAGGTCCACGTAGATAACATCTAATGCCCTGCCCTCTTCAACCCTCTTCATCCCATCTTCAAAAAACTCAAGGGGCGCAGCAGTGGAGTCGCTGCCTCACAGCACCAGAAAGCCGGGTTCGATCCTGACTACGGGTGCTGTCCGTATGGAGTTTGTGCGTTCTCCCTGTGAGCACTTGGGTTTTCTCCGGGTTCTCCGGTTTCCTCCCACATCCCAAAGCTGTGCAGGTTTGTAGGATGATTGGCTTCTGTAGTTTGTAACTTGTCCCTGGTGTGTGTAGGATAGCGCTGGTGTACGGGTGATCGCGGGTCGGCGCGGACTTGGTGGGCCACAGGGCCTGTTATCATGATGCATCTCTAAAGTCTAAAGGCAGCAGGAAATAATTATTTAAAACCTCCCCCATCTCTGTGGCTCCAAACATAGATAACCACATCGATCCTCAGGGCAACTATTCTCTCTCCAGATACACTTTTACTCCAGAATCATAGAAACATAGAAAATAGGTGCAGGAGCAGGCCATTCGGCCCTTCGAGCCTGCACCGCCATTCAATATGATCATGGCTGATCATCCAACTCAGTATCCTGTACCTGCCTTCTCTCCATACTCCCTGATCCCTTCAGCCACAAGGCCACATCCAACTCCCACTTAAATATAGCCAACGAACTGGCCTCAACTACCCTCTGTAGCAGAGAGTTCCACAGATTCACCACTCTCTGTGTGAAAAATGTTTTTCTCATCTCGGTCCTAGAAGACTTCCCCCTTATCCTTAAACTGTGACCCCTTGTTCTGGACTTCCCCAACATCGGGAATAATCTTCCTGCATCTAGCCTGTCCAACCCCTTACGAATTTTGTACATTTCTATAAGATCCTCCCTCAATCTTCTAAATTCCAGCGAGTACAAGCCAAGTCTATCCAGTCATTCTTCATATGAAAGTCCTGACATCCCAGGAATCAGTCTGGTGAACCTTCTCTGTACTCTCTCTAGGGCAAGAATGTCTTTCCTCAGATTAAGAGACCAAAACTGTACGCAATACTGCAGGTGTGGCCTCACCAGGGCCCTGTACAACTGCAGTAGAACCTCCCTGCTCCTAGAATCACCCACACACCAGTTCTATCCGACACCCTGGAGACAATTTGGTAAAGCCAATTAACCTACAGACCCACAGGTAAAGACCTGTGGAAGGAAACCGGCGAAAACCCACGCGGTCACAGACACAACCCATAGTCAGGGTCAAACGTAGGTCAGGAACAGCTTCTTCCCTACTGCCATCAGGCTATTAAACACTACAGGCCCCAAAGAAGCTCTGGACTACATAGACTGTTATTGTTATCATTGCACTATTATTATTGTCTGTTTTTGATGTGTGCTTCTGTGGGCGTGTGTGAGTATATTGTGTGTGCATGCGTGAGTATGTGTCTGTATACACACACACACTGAACTTTATTTCTGGTTCATTATATTGTTTACAGTGTATTATGTTTACATATTGTGTTATGCTGCTGCAAGTAAGAATTTCATTGTTCTATCTGGGACACATGACAATATTGACAAAAAAAATGACCTCTTGATGCTCCTGAACACATCACCGGGGGTCATTGGGAGTTTTGGTTCTTTCAACATCAGACCCCCTGCCCAGGCGACCCAGCCGTGGTTGATCAGACCACGACTTGTGTTCAGATGACATTCGCTCCTCCCCATGATCCAGAGCCATCTCGAGGCCTTCTCTGCTGCCTCTGTGGTGTCCTTGATGGCTCTTCTCCTCGCCACTCCGTTGATGCCCAGCACACTCAAGGCTTTGTGGAGCGATTGCCCTGCAAAACCTCTGCGGCCAACCTCGATGGGCACACTCCTTGCCTTTTGACTCTCCTGACTTGAACCCGGGTCTCTGGCTCTGCAAGGAAGCAGCTCCACTCTAAAGTGTACGTGTCCGGCTAAAAGACTCTTCCCATTCACATCCCAAATATCTCCTCCTTGCCCGAGCCGGCCTCCTGCCCCTTTTCCGGGTTCACGTCCGCTCCCGGGTGGTACTAACTGGAGAGTCCAGGCGCCCTGGGGGATTTCCGGGACCACTGGGCATCGCGGGGGTGGGGTGGGGGTGAGGGGTGGAATGTATCCTCAATAAGGATGGGGAAATAGTGCTTTAATATTGAAGAATATTTGTGCCTTTTGGTGGTGGGCTTGTCTGTATTTTTGTGTGTGTTTTTGTAAAGTTCTTTTTGGTTAAAAAAGCTCTCCACCCACAGAGCGGAATGGAGGCTTGAATTAATCACACCGAGTGGCTACCCTCCCTTGGTTAAAACGAGAGGCAGTAAAGCGGCTGAGTGCGGTGATCCCCGCTGTGCCGAGTTAATGTAAACCCTGTGTGGGGCTGAGAGATGTAGCTGGCGGCTATAGTAGTGTGCGAGTTTCTATTATACAGCCTTCTGTTTGAACTCCCTGGTAACCTGTTGAAGGGAAGTAGCCATGTAAGGTTGATTGATACCCCACCGTGTGGATAAACCAAATCTATTTAAACAAACTTGAGTTTCCCAGTTCTTATTATCTTATTAAACGAACAGTAACTGCGTGTGAGAGGTGGCAAGAAGTAGGGGGGAGGGGCGTTGGGGGATTGGGTGAGCGAATAGATGCATATCCCTAGGGCTTACACAGTAGAGACGCCGGGTGGCATAGTGGTAGAGCTACTACCCGGGTTCCATCCTGACCTCGGCTGCTGTCTGTACGGAGTTTGCACGTTCTTTGTGTGACCCGTGTGGGTTTTCTCCAACACTCCAAAGACGTACAGGTATGTAACAACCAGAAGTTGCCTCTCATGTTCCTATTAAATCTTTCCCCCTCTCACCTCAAACCTATGGCTTTCCATAGAAACATAGAAACATAGAAACATAGAAATTAGGTGCAGGAGTAGGCCATTCGGCCCTTCGAGCCTGCACCGCCATTCAATATGATCATGGCTGATCATCCAACTCAGTATCCCGTACCTGCCTTCTCTCCATACCCTCTGATCCCCTTAGCCACAAGGCCACATCCAACTCACTCTTAAATATAGCCAATGAACTGGCCTCAACTACCCTCTGTGGCAGAGAGTTCCAGAGACTCACCACTCTCTGTGTGAAAAAAGTCTTTCTCATCTCGGTCTTAAAGGATTTCCCCCTTATCCTTAAGCTGTGACCCCTTGTCCTGGACTTCCCCAACATCGGGAACAATCTTCCTGCATCTAGCCTGTCCAACCCCTTAAGAATTTTGTAAGTTTCTATAAGATCCCCTCTTAATCTCCTAAATTCCAGAGAGTATAAACCGAGTCTATCCAGTCTTTCTTCATAAGACAGTCCTGACATCCCAGGAATCAGTCTGGTGAACCTTCTCTGCACTCCCTCTATGGCAATAATGTCCTTCCTCAGATTTGGAGACCAAAACTGCACGCAATACTCCAGGTGGTCTCACCAAGACCCTGTACAACTGAAGTAGAACCTCCCTGCTCCTGTACTCAAATCCTTTTGCTATGAAAGCTAACATACCATTCGCTTTTTTTCACTGCCTGCTGCACCTGCATGCCTACTTTCAATGACTGGTGTACCATGACACCCAGGTCTCGCTGCATCTCCCCTTTTTCCTAATCGGCCACCATTTAAATAATAGTCTGCTTTCCTGTTTTTGCCACCAAAGTGGATAACCTCACATTTATCCACATTATACTGCATCTGCCAAACATTTGCCCACTCACCCAGCCTATCCAAGTCACCTTGCAGTCTCCTAGCATCCTCCTCACAGCGAACACTGCCCCCCAGCTTAGTGTCATCCGCAAACTTGGAGATATTGCCTTCAATTCCCTCATCCAGATCATTAATATATATTGTAAATAGCTGGGGTCCCAGCACTGAGCCCTGCGGTACCCCACTAGTTACTGCCTGCCATTGTGAAAAGGACCCGTTTACTCCTACTCTTTGCTTCCTGTTTGCCAGCCAGTTCTCTATCCACACCAATACTGAACCCCTAATACCGTATGCTTTAAGTTTGTATACTAATCTCTTATGTGGGACCTTGTCGAAAGCCTTCTGGAAGTCCAGATATACCACATCCACTGGTTCTCCCTTATCCACGCTACTAGTTACATCCTCGAAAAATTCCACAAGATTCGTCAGACATGATTTACCTTTTGTAAATCCATGCTGACTTTGTCCAATGATTTCACCACTTTCCAAATGTGCTGCTATCCCATCTTTAATAACTGACTCTAGCAGTTTCCCCACTACCGATGTTAGACTAACTGGTCTGTAATTCCCCGTTTTCTCTCTCCCTCCCTTCTTAAAAAGAGGGGTTACATTTGCTACCCGCCAATCCTCAGGAACTACTCCAGAATCTAAAGAGTTTTGAAAGATTATCACTAATGCATCCACTATTTCCTGAGCTACTTCCTTAAGTACTCTGGGATGCAGCCTATCTGGCCCTGGGGATTTATCGGCCTTTAATCTATTCAATTTACCCAACACCACTTCCCGACTGACCTGGATTTCACTCAATTCCTCCTTTGACCCACAGTCCCCTGCTATTTCAGCAGATTATTTATGTCTTCCTTAGTGAAGACGGAACCAAAGTAGTTATTCAATTGGTCCGCCATATCCTTGTTCCCCATGATCAACTCACCTGTTTCTGACTGCAAGGGACCTACATTGTTTTAACTAACCTCTTTCTCTTCACATATCTATAAAAACTTTTGCAGCAGTTTTTATGTTCCCTGCCAGTTTTATTTCATAACTATTTTTCCTTTCCTAATTAAGCCCTTTGTCCTCCTCTGCTGGTCTCTGAATTTCTCCCAGTCCTCTGGTATGCTGCTTTTTCTGGCTACTTTGTACGCATCATCCTTTGCTTTGATACTATCCCTGATTTCCCTTGTTATCCACGGATGCACTACCTTCCCCGATTTATTCTTTTGCCAAACTGGGATGAACAATTTTTGTAGTTCATCCATGCAGTCTTTAAATGTCTTCCATTGTATATCCACCGTCAACCCTTTTAGAATTAATTGCCAGTCAATCTTGGCCAATTCACGTCTCATACCCTCAAAGTTACCTTTCTTTAAGTTCAGAACCATTGTTTCTGAATTAACAATGTCACTCTCCATCCCATTCCGAGTCTGAAGAAGGGTCCCGACCCAAAACGTCACCCATTCCTTCTCTCCAGAGATGCTGCCTGTCCCGCTGAGTTACTCCAGCATTTTGTGTCTATCTTTGGTTTGTAGGTTAATTGGGTTGGTAGAAATGTAAAATTGTCTCTGAGTGTGTTTTCACGCTGTATCTCTAAACTAAAAAAAACTAAATCTCCCCATCTCCTTCCGACCACATACCCTATTTATCCTGCTGTTACAGCCGGATAGAGTTAACACCAGATGACCCTGATCCCATAGATACTGTTACCAGGACGCCTTTAATAAGATTGTCAAAAATTCCTTTTGAGTATTGAAATGCAAATTGTCCCAGAACTTCCCACAGGCTTTTGTTAGGGGCTATTCTTTTCATGGGCCACTCTATTGACAATGACTGGGTTATTTTAAGTTTTAGAGATACAACGTGGAAACAGGCCATCTGGCCCTCCATGTATGTGCCGACCAGCGATCACCCCATACACTAGCACTACCCCACACACTAGGGACAACTTACAATTTTTTTACCGAAGCCAATTACCCTACAAATCTGTAGGTCTTTGGAGTGTGGGAGGAAACCAGAGAAAACCCACGTAGGTCACAGGGAAAACGTACAAACTCCATACAGACAGCACCCGTAGTTTGGATGGAACCCGGGTCTCTGGCGCTGTGAGGCAGCAACTCTACCACTGAGCCATGGGGCAGTTCTTTCTATTGAAAGTCTCCCTGCTAACAAACACTTCAAGTTTCTGTGGAAGAGCAAAGGAAATGTAGGTCTGTGTCAGGTTACTAACTTATTATAACGTTGATTATTCTCTATTTATCTGTGAGTTACTGTGTTCAAGGAACCCGTTAAGCTTCAGCTAGTAAGAATTTCATCGTTCAGCTGTTGACAACATATGACAATTAATATAACAACAAAATTAGCAGGACACAGTGGCGCAGTGGTAAAGTTGCCTCCTTACAGCCGGAGACTCTCTTTCGATCCCGACAAGGGTGCTGTCTCTGTGGAGTTTGTACGTTCTGCTGTGACCACGTGAGAAAAAGTGTTTCCTCGTCTCCGTTCTAAATGGCTTACCCCTTATTCTTAAACTGTGGCCCCCTGGTTCTGGACTCCCCCAACATGGGGAACATTTTTCCTGCCTCTAGCGTGTCCAAACCCTTAACAATCTTATATGTTTCAATGAGATACCCTCTCATCCTTCTAAACTCCAGAGTACACAAGCCCAGCTGCTTCATTCTCTCAGCATATGACAGTCCCGCCATCCCTGGAATTAACCTTGTAAACCTACGCTGCACTCCCCCAATAGCAAGAATGTCCGTCCTCAAATTAGGGGACCAAAACTGCACACAATACTCCAGGTGTGGTCTCACTAGGGCCCTGTACAAAGGGGACGAAGTTGAAAGAAAATGTAGAATAGCTCATTGTTAGCTAGGAGGGGACAATGAAGCAGCTTGCTGATCGGGTCCCTTCTCAGTGTTGCGGGAGCGTTCTCGGCGGGAGAACATAGTGTTTTATGGACCATTTCCCACCCTGCTGAAAACAGGAAGAATTAAAATGATGATTCACGCAACTCTTGCTCACGTCTGAAAGCAGTTTGCATAATGAAGTAGTCGTCATAATGAAGCGGCGGAATTACTCATGAGGAACGAGTTTAGTTTAGTTTTTAGTTTCGTTTCTTTTAGAGATACGGCGTGGAAACAGGCCCGTCGGCTCACCGGGCCCACGCCGACCAGTGATCACCCCCGACACTAACCGTCTGAACCTTCTGAATGTTGTCATCGGCAGGGCAGTACTCTGCATATCGCCAACTTGGACAATTTAACATTTTATCAAGCCAATTAACCAGGCCAACTAACCTACAAACCTGTCCGTCTTTGGAGTGTGGGAGGAAACCGAAGATCTCAGAGAAAACCCACGCAGATCACGGGGAGAACGTACAAACTCCGTACAGACAGCGCCCGTAGTCGGGATGGAACCCGGGTCTCTGGCGCTGCATTCGCTGTAAGGCAGCAACTCTACCGCTGCGCCACCGTGACTAACACTATCCGACACACACTAGGGACAATTTACAATTATACCAAGCCAATTCACCTACAAACCTATACGTCTTTGGAGTGTGGGAGGAAACCGGAGCACCCGGAGAAAACCCACGTGGTCACCCTCCTCTCCCGTTCTGTAGTCCTCTGGGACGAGCAGGAGATGGATTTGGGTCCATGCCCACCAAGATGCCCCATCTAAGTTAGTCTCGTCTGTCTGTGCTTGGAGAATAGACACAAAATGCTGGAGTAACTCAACAGGACAGTCAGCATCTCTGGAGAGAAGGTATGGGTGACGTTCGGGTTGAGCCCATTCTCCAGGCCCATTTGCCTCCAAACCTTTCCTATCCAAGTGCTTTGTACACATTGACACAGAGCATGCATTACTTCCACGTGCTTTGAGGAGGCCAATTCCATACATTTTCCACTCCATGCTTCATCTAGGAAGCTTCTGAAATCATTGCAACTTATTACCAAAACCACCTCGGTGATGAAGTTTTCCTTTGGTGGACGACACTCAGAATCTAGTGAAGAAAACCATCAGAGAAGATTTACGAGGATGTGGCCAGGACCTGAGGCCCTGAGCTACAGGGAGAGGTTGGGCAGGCTGGGACTTTATTCCATGGAGCGCAGAATGGTAATGGATGATCTTATAGAGCTGTACAACATCATGAGAGGAATAGATAGGGTGAATGCACAGAGTCTTTGACCAAGGTAGGAGAATCGACACTTCGAGGACTTAGATTTTAAGTGAGTGATTTAATAGAAACTTTTTCCACACAGAGGGCACTTGGTATAGCAGGTACAGCAGGCTGTGAAACAAGCGATTTGGGGTTTAGAAAGTGAAATTAAGGGTTTGGACACGCTTGAGGCAGGAAACATGTTCCCCGATTTTAGGGGAATCCAGAACCAGTGCCCACAGTTTAAGAATAAGGGGTAAGCTGTTCAGAATGGAGACGAGGGAACACTTTTTCACACAGAGAGTTGTGAGTGTGGAATTCTCTGCCTCAGAGGGCGGTGGAGGCCGGTTCTCTGGAAACTTTCAAGAGAGAGCTGGTTAGGCCACTTGAAGATAGCGGTCAAGGGATATGGGGAGAAGGCAGGAACGAGGTACTGATTGTGGATGATCAGCCATGATCACATTGAATGGCGGTGCTGGCTTGAAGGGTCTATTGCACCTATTGTCTATTGTCTATAGTATATGGAACTAGCTATTAGATGAAGTAGTTGAGGCAGGTACCATAGCAATGTCTAAAGGCATTTTGACAGGTACATGGATAGGAAAGGTTCAAATGGATATGGGCCAAACACAGGCAGGTGGGACTAGTATAGATAGACGAGGCATATTAGTCAGCGTGGGGAAATAAGGCCACAGGGCATGTTTGCACACTGTATCGTTCTATGAATATGACGTTCCAACTAGTCTATGAAGATTAATTACAGTCTGAAGAAGGGTCTCGACCCGAAACGTCGCCTATCTCCTTCACTCCTTAGATGCTGCTGCACCCACTGAGTTTCTCCAGCTTTTTGTGTACCCAAGATTAATTACATAATAGCTCTAAAATACCCTGTTGTGTCTTTTAATTGTAGGCTTTTTTTAAACTGCCAAACAATGTCTGGAAATGGTCCCAATTTGTCATCGGCCTGCCCACACCTTCAGTTGATCAATCTCAGCCCAGACCATGTTTTACTGTTTTCACGAGCCTATCCTCCATGCGTGCCTGCCCACCAAAGTTGGCTGTATGATGCTGGCCAGCAATCTGCTGCTTCGTTCAACGATGGGCTTCCTCTTCATCTTCCAACAACTTATTATCTTTTCCTCAACTATACCATAACCATTCATGCTGAGAACCCCAGAAGAACTCTGCTGTGAATTCACTCTTGGTGCTCTGGGTTTCTTTGTATCGATGGTTGCGGAATATGAGGTGCTGTTTGGAGTACAGTTGGAGGAACAGCACCTCATATTCCGCTTGGGGAGTCTGCATCCTTTGGGCTTGAACATTGAATTTTCTCAATTCTGTTAACCCTTGCTGTCTCCTCCCCTTCCCACCTCTCCCTCAGCCCTCGGGCCCTGGCATTCCCTCTATCTCTATCTCCCTCCCCCACCCTAGTCGCACTAGCTTCTCATTTTCACACTACAAACAGCTTACAATGGCTTGTTCCCTTTATCATCGATACTTTTTTGCATATTTCATTCATTGTATTTTATCTCTCCACATGACCTCTATATCTCTCGTTTCCCTGATCCCTGACCAGTCTGAAGAAGGGTCTCGACCCGAAATGTCCCCTATCTCCTTCGCTCCTTAGATGCTGCTGCACCCGCTGAGTTTCTCCAGCTTTTTGTGTAACCCCAGAAGATCAAATAGAACAAGTTGCCCAACAACTCTAGGCTGTGCACGCCACACGAAAGAAGAAGATTAATTTAGCTTCATTTAGTTTGGTTTAGTTTAGTAGAGGTTAGTTTAATTTGGTATAGAATAGTATATTATAGTATAGTATAGTATAGTTTGGTTTGGTTTATAATTTAGTTTAGTTTAGAGATACAGTATGGAGGTAGGCCCTTCAGCCCACGGCAACCATCGATCACCCAGTACACTAGTTCTTTGCTATTCCATTTTCTCACTCTACACATGAGGGGCAATGAACCTACAAATCTGCACGTCTTTGAAATGCAAGAGGAAACTGGAGCACCCGTTAGAAATACTGATTTACTTGGCCTCCGCTGCCGTCTGTGGCAATACATTCCACAGATTCACCATTACAGATGGGCCCTGGTCCAAAAGCCACCCATCCATGTTCTCCAGAGATGCTGTCTGACCTGCTGAGCTACTCCACCATTTTGTGTCCTTTTGTGTATTAACTAGTGTCTGCAGTTCTTTGTTTCTAACTCATCCATAGTTAGTTCAGTTTATTGTCACGTGGAGTGAAAAGCTTTTGTTGCGTGCTATCCAGTCAGCAGAAAGACAATACATGGTTACAATCGAGCCATACATGGTGCATAGATACATGAAAAGGGAATACGTTTAGTGCAAGTAAAGTCCGATCACGGATAGTAAGATTAAACGAGAATTTACCAAGTTTGAAGTTTGATCATTATTTTATGAGGAGTTACGAAGAAGGATTACGTGAAGAAGCCCCGCCTGGCGCATGATCGGCATACTTCAAAGCAGCGGCGTGAAAAACACAGAATCAATAGCCGGAGTAAGATAGTAAGGCTCAATATAGACTAGAACTAGCACATGTTCATTTATTTTATGAGGGTCGAGAGTGGAGGGCACGTAATCCCTCATCATAACTCCTCATAAAATAACAATCAAAGTTCAAACTTGGTAAGTTCTCGTTTAATCTTACTATTTTTCTTCGGAGTCACATGAGTGACTACGTGAAGATTTTGTAGCTCTGTGTTTGTTATGTCGTGGATTCATATGTCAGAAGATTGATAACCAAAGATATAAATTGATAATATAAAACAGAGCACAATCAAAGAGAACCCAACACTGCGTGTCCAACCCTGACACCGTGAGAACTGGTTTCTTGGAAACTTAAAAAAAATTATTTTACATCCTCCTATGGCCTCTAATGTTTTGATCGAGTGGCCCGCCCTGTGCCTTTGCCGTGGATGTACCTACCTCCCTGGTGGAGTGATTTTTAACATGTCAACGTCTACTCCTGCTGAGTCCCAAAACCTGTTTTAACCATCTAGAATGTAACTATCTGGAACCATCAGTTGTACTGATACTTTTATGTGTTTTTTTGTGTGTAATAAATAGCGCTGTCTCACCACCATGGAGACTCTTGCCTACTTCAACATATTGAGTCAATGCTTAACCACACACAATTTTTGGTCGACAGGATATGCTTTAAAATTTACCTTGGTTCCAGCTCCTCCTGGTCTGTTTTGTTTAGTTAAGTCATAAACATATAAGACAATGTTATCTGTAGTCACATGCATACAGTCTAACGTAACATTTGCAACGTTTGCACTCTTTGTGCTGATACTAAAGCCATGAGCATTATTACTTCAAATGTTAACTTCCGAAACAGTGATAGAATTGGAGCCCATTGCCTAAGCAAAGTAAGAACTATGCTGACCTCCCAACTTCTGTATTTTTACTTTGGGCAGATTTTAATATATATTCCTTTCCCAATCGGGATATTAATGGATGAGACTCGCTAGATTCATGGTCAGCAATTTGTCCTAAATAGGACGATAAAGCACTATGAGCCCTATTAATGGCCCTATCGCTTAGGTGCTGATCAAAAAATGCAATCCAGCAAGGAACTCCAATATATCTGATATGTTAGCAGTATGATAAAATATCTTTGACTCTACTAAAGACTTCCAATTTCTTTATATAAACAAAATACTGTTTTTAATGCTATTTTTCCAAGCTGCAGTTATAACATTCATGGTCCTATCTGACAGTCCAAGCTCTTGTAATGGTCTGGTCAGAACCTGCAGATTAACAAATTCATATGATCATGCCATGGATGAATTTTTCAACATATTACTGCAGCTATGAATTGTCATAAATGGTTCAATTATTACTCTAAACATCAACGAGAATCATGACTGTGTCCGATTTGGGCCACCAATTACTGCAGCTAGGAATCGTCATAAATGGTTCAATTATTACTCTAAAACATCAATGAGAACCATAACTGTGTCCGATTTGGGCCACCAAACCACCCGTGGCAGTCTTGTTATATTTTCATCAGACATTGCCTAATCAGACAGAATGGTGAACATATTCAGGTAATCCATACCACTGACAATGTTTTCCAACTTGTGGATTTAATATCCATTCTGTATTGTCTTTAAATTTTCATGATCTGTTGTCTGCCACAATATTGTCTCTCCCTGAGATAGATAGCTGAAAGCCAAATATTCTTAAAGATACACCAATGCCACATCTGGTTAACCAGATAATCACATGATAATGATCTTACTCGACCCATGTGATTGATATATGCCACAGCTGTGGTATTGTCTACTTGTAATTGGACATGCAACTCTTTCATAGTAGAACAATAAGCTTTAATCCATAAAAGCTCCCAACAACTCCAAATAAATTACTACCAAAATGTTTGGAGAAATAAGTTTCCTGGACAATCCATCTGCCACCACCTGGTGTTATTGTCCGTAGCCCCCTAGATAAGTGACGTATCAGATATTAACCTGATAAGAACAGATATTACACTTATCTTAGCCCAAAAAACCGAGAAGCTATCCACCATCCGAGAATACTTGCTTCAGTTTGCAACGACTTGGCTGCTGAGCTAATATGTTTTTAAGCAGCTTGTGGAACATTCTCATAATTCTGATAAAGCTTCCTTTGGCAATTGCATAGGCCTGTCAAAATGGCCCGCACACTCTTCTAGTGCTTGTGTTTTTGCCCTTTTTTCAACTTTTTTGGTAATGCAGTGGACCAACTCTACTGCAGAAATAGTGTAACTAATTTACCTAAGCTCATTCTCAGATGGAGGGATAAGGCTTGTCAACAAGGCAACGACACACATTTTTAATTTTGACACCTTGTCTCTTGGTAAATTTACCAAACATGGTACTGAATCACTCACAAACCCCAAATAGTAAATTGTTCGGGATGGCTGAAGCTTAGATTTTGTTGGATGGATCAGGACCCTAGTCTTTCAACAGGCTTGTAATTGCTGCACTAATTTTTCAGCTGACTCCTGATCATCATTGCCAATTAAAAATGTCATAAAGATAACCATGACCATGTGTCCTTATCAGTGCAAGTGCTGGCTTCACCATTGTGTGAACAGCCTAGAAGCTGAACTTAATCCATTAGATAATGCCTTAAATTGTCATAGCTGATCCATTTATTTAATTTTCAATTACCTGTGAACATGATGATAAATTGGTACTAAATCATACGCATCCTTCAAGACTACGGTAACCAATTACAACTTGTTGATAACAAGTGCCTTGCAGTGTTGAAGGTGTCCATTTTGAAATGTTTTATACTGGACAAATGTATTAAAGTGTGTGATGTCTAGAATGACTCTTCAACCACCATCTTTCTTCTGCCTGGGGAAATTATTTGATACAAATTGTTGTGGCTGCTTACTCTGTTTTTTCCCCCATTACACTTTCCCTAAATAATTTCTTACCTTTTCTTTATTTGAGATTTTTCAGGTGCAGAAACATACACTAGGATTAGGTTAACTCTGTACAGGTGGATCAACTCCTTCTACAAATTTTATTGTAGATCCTTACACAGTATCTAATATAAACCGTTCAGCTGTTATGCAATATCATTTATCATAACACACCTGTAATCTACCACCAATCGGAGGTTCAACAAAAGCTTCCTCTGTGATTAGAATAAAGTTTTTGTACCTCTCCAAATGCACGTGATGGCCTTCTTTCCCCAACAATATGGGTTAACATAAGGCTGTGCTGGATAAAAATACTTCCTCACCATACACCTGCCTCTGTTTGATCCATATATCAAATCCCCTTCACATTGGATCACCAATTTTGCAAAGGTTTAATGAGGCTGATATCTTTGCCTCTTTATCAATGTCTTTGATTTGTTTTAGGCAGGTTCACTCCGTAATAACCAGGGGTTTGAACATAGCTTGAACTTTATTGACCTGAAAATCTAAAGTGCAAAATGGTCCGAATGGCAATTTTTCTCTCATACCGTTGAGCTCAACATATGAGCTATAAACAATGCCACTTATCCTTTTTAAATTTTGGTCATTGCACAATCTTTCACTTGCTTCCCAAAAGCAGTGATGCCACCGCAAACTTGAAATTCTTTGGAATCGTATTCCCTGTGCCTCCACACTATTGAAGACATGGGTGCCTTAATCGGATTCACCATTGGCACCCTAGTAAAGCACAAGTGTTTTCATATAAATCTGCTGTTTCAACCATAACAGCCTCCTGAAGCTGGTGAGAAACCAATTGATGTTGGCCACCATGGTTACCTTCCATGGCCTCACTGCTTCCTTCAGGTATCGTACTTTGTACCCATTAAGTACACCTGGATTTATACTTGTGCTGTGGTGGGTATACGACCAAAACACCACTTTTAGGGTCTGTTTCTTTACTGCCCTGGTACTCCTGAGACTTGCTCAAGGAGACTACCTCCAGCCCAATCTGAGGTTCATATTCCCACAGTGGTAAAAGCACCATATACTTGTATATGGAAACCCCCTCAGGGCCTGCCTGGGAATATTCTGGGTTTTTTAGACCCTTGGTTGAAAATAATTGGGAGTATTTCTCCATTTAATTTATTCTGAGCCATAAGGCTTTCTTGTCTGGAGGCCTTTCCTCATTAAAATCATTTAAAACCATTTAAAACCATGGCCTCTCAGGCTTCTTTATTTTCCTAAATGCTCCCTACGGTTAATTTTAACGGCCACCGGTATCGGAACCGTCTCCGCACTAATCTGCCGTCCCGATCTTTACTGAGATTCAGTAACATACCACGCATTAAAACGCATTTTAACCTCCGTTTTTCCTCCGGAGTATTTCCTCTTTTCCTTTCAACTCCTGCTGGCTCTGCACGCCAGCATCTCGGAGTTTGAACACGCCCTGTAAAATAATTCAATCTACTTACCTGCGGGCCCGTTCCTTACTGCTGGTGGAGCTGCGCTCTGCAGCTTTTTGCCGACCGACAGCGTCGACGTAATACCGATCATGCGCCAGGCGGGACCTCTTCACATAGTCACTCATGTGACTCCGAAGTAAAATAGTCTGAGGGTCACCAGTGAGGTAGATAGTAATTTATAATAGCAATAGCATTCTTTAGACAAATAGCATCCTTGTCACAAGTTCATAAGGTCATAAGTAATTGAAGCAGAATTAGGCCATTCAGCCCATCAAGTCTACTCCGCCATTCAATCATGGCTGATCTATCTCGCCCTCCTAACCCCATTCTCCTGCCTTCTCCCCCTGACACACGTACTAATCAAGAATCTATTTATCTCTGCGTTAAATATATCCATTGACTGCCTCCACATTCATCGCCTTCTGTGGCAATGAATTCCACAGATTCACCACCCTCAGAGAAATTCCTCCTCCTCTCCTTCCTAAAAGAACGTCCTTTAATTCTGAGGCTGTGTCCTCTAGTCCTGGACTCTCCCACGAGTGTAAACATCCTCTCCACATCACGGTCACACACTCCGACAAGTTAAAGATCAGCAATGATGTAGAGGCAAGATGAGATTAGGGCTGCCAACTGTCCCGTATTAACCGGGACATCCCGTATATTGGGCTAAATTGGTTTGTCCCATACGGGACCGCCCTTGTCCCATATTTAACTGCTACTACTCGGGTTGAGGGGACTGTCGGGTCGGAGCGCCGCGTCCGGCCCCGCCTCACCCGTCCCGACGTAGTGCAGCCCATGGAGTGCAGCAGCAGCAGCGCCTCGCCCGTGGCCCCGTCGGTCGGCAGCCCGGCCAGCTGTCCGACCTTCGCACCTTCGCTTACCGCCGCCACCATCACCCCTCCTTCTCACGGCCGATCATCGGTTCACGAGTTGGATGGGGCGCCGGACTTTGCGCGCGACGTCGCGCGGCCCGGGCCAAAACTCCTCAGCTGGCCCGCCGGCTGGGCTCTGTGTGCAGTCCAGCACCCGGGCCAACTCATCATTCACCCAGTCACGGCCGAGTCGGTCAACGAATTGCCGTCGGGAATTTGACCCGTGTTTTGCCCTTTTGTCCCTCATTTGGGAGTGAGAAAGTTGGGGACCTTAGATGAGATGCCCAGAGCGGGGCGACACCTCGCAGCCAATAAGGGAGCAGGAAACCCCGCACGGTAACCAGCTCTGCAGCTGACGTGCTTCATGCAACACCAATACACATCAGGTCAGCTGCCCGCACTCAATACAAGCTCTGCACATGAGCCTCGGTCTTGGGTGAGGACCACAGAGCGAGGTGGCAAAGGCCAAGCTTCAGTAACTCTGGCCGCACGGTGGCGCAGCGGTAGAGTTGCTGCCTCACAGCGCCAGAGACCCGGGTTCGATCCTGACTTCCAGTGCTGTCTGTACGGAGTTTGTACGTTCTCAGTGTGGGTTTTCTCCGGGTGCTCCGGTTTCCTCACACACTCCAAAGACGTACAGGTTTTGTAGGTTTATTGACATCTGTAAAATTGTAAAGGGCCTGTCCCACTTGGCCGATTTTTCGGCGACTGCTGGCATCGTTTACGGGCGTATCAGGTCACCGAAACATTTGCGGTGTGACGTATTGACGCGCGGTGTTTTTTCGAGTGTCGCAACATTTGTTTTGTCTCCACTGGATTTTGAAATGTTCAAAATCTTTTGGCGACACTGATATGATGCCGGCAGTCGGGACGGGGCCTTAAAATGTCCCTGGTGTGTGTAGGATTGTGCTAATGTGCGGAGGATCACAGGTCGGCACGAACTCGGTGGGCCGAAGGGCCTGTTTCTATACTGTATCTCTAAACTAAACTAAAGTACATTTTCAATGTCACACTCTGTCAGGGGTGGAATAAACAGGGGTGTTGTCGTGTGGTAATTAAGTCTGATTAGAAGACGTCAGCCCTGCTCCCCCAAGGTCCTGCCTTCTTGTCAGGCCTGGATTGTCCTCCATGCCTCTGTTGTCATCCTCTTCAATAGCTCTTCACGCCTGCTTGACCTCCAAAGAGGCGCTCGGGGGATCAGCCTGGGTAGCCTGCCCAGCCATGCTTCCCCCCACACTCTCCCCTCCCCTCCCTTGTCACCCCCTCACTCCTCTTCTGCGTCACAAGAAGCCGGGCCTTCAAAGGACTTGCCCTCACTCAAGCCTGTCAGAGTTTACTTTGAATTATGATGACAATGGCTGGGCAGGGGGTCAGATGCCTCTGCTACTCCCCCCCCTTCCCCCTCCCACTCCCATCCCCAACCCCCCCCACTCCCACCCCCACCCCCCCTCCACCTTTCACCCTCTGTTCAGTTCCTGAGGAAAAATGTGACCTAGATTAGTAAATTAACTAAGCTTTATTCCGATCATCTTCGACAGAACAGTGAGGGAAAGTTCGTCAGAATGAAGGCTATTAAATGCTGCAACCTCCAAATCTCTGAACTACGTAGACTTGGGGGTAGACGTAAAATGCTGGAGAAACTCAGCGGGTGAGGCTGAGACTTGGGGGCATCGGATTGGTCTTCTTGCACTATTATTGCTTTGTTTGTTTTTATGAGTGTGTACGTCTTATTTATGCTGAACTATTGTGTTTTCGTTCATTCATTCTATTGTTTACAGAGTACTCTGTTTACATGTGTAGGAAGGAACTCCAGATGCTGGTTTAAACCCAAGATGAATACAAAAAGCTAGAGTAACTCAGCGGGTCAGATACCATCTCTGGAGAGAAGGAATCAGGTCGAGACCCTTCTTCAGACTGAGAGTCAGGGGGAGAGGGAAACGAGAGATATAGACGGTGATGCAGAGAGATATAGAACAAATGAATGAAAGATATGTAAAAAAAGTAACGATGATTAAGGAAACATATGTTTACGTATTCTGCTGTGCTGCTGCAAGTTAAGGGCCTGTCCCACTTGGCCGTCATTCGCGCGCCATTTACGCGACCTGCAAGCGTGTGGGTAGCGCGTGGGTACTGTGGGGACGGAAGTGGCGTGGAGGAGTGTGGACTTCGTCCTGAACAAAATCTTCGCGCGCCACCAGCCTGTCGCGTATCTGACGGCCAAAGTGGGACAGGCCCAAGACCCTGGCACGGCGCAACGTCTCACCCGCAACATGCAGCAGAAGCAGGCAAACGATCGCCGAGCTCGGCCTGGGGCTCACGGCCGTTGCGGTCCGGATCCGCCCCCCACTCCTACTCCCAGAGCAGGACCATGACGATTGGAGGTAGACACAAAATGCTGGAGTAACTCAGCGGGACCGGCAGCATCTCTGGAGAGAAGCAATGGGTGACGTTTCGGGTCGAGACCCTTCTTCAGACCCGAAACGTCACCCATTCCTTCGCTCCAGAGATGCTGCCAGTCCCGTTGAGATACTCCTGCATTTTGTGTCTATCTTCAAATGACGTCACGTGCTCCAGACGGCTGTGCGGACGCATGAAGTCGCGCGCGCCCGTTGCGCATCAGTCACTGTCGTGTAAATGACAGCCCAAGTGGGACAGGCCCTTAAGAATTTGATTGTTCTGTCTGGGACACTTGACAATAAAACACTCTTGCCCCTTGACTTCTGGCAATGTCTCTTGTCTCGTGAAGCAGAGTAGGAGAGATTTATTTTTTTGGATGCTCAGCTTCAAGGAGGAGACAGATTCCCTGAAAGCATTGTAGGCACGGCTCAGAAAATCCCTTCTTAGTTCTTACCACCATTTTCCACTTTCCATGTTGCCAGAGCTTGGAAATTGGTTCAATTTTGGGTAATTTATGTTAAAAAAAAAGTTAGCACCCCACACTCCAAAGATGTGCAGGATAATTGGGATTTAGTACCATTTTTCATTGTCCCTAGTGTGTAGGATAGTGCTAGTGTGCGGGGATCACTGGTCGGCACGATGGGCAGAAGGGCCTGTTTCTGCGCTGTATGTCTAAACTAAACTAAAATTGCAGCAAACATGGAATTCAATGATAAAACATCTTCGTGCAATAAAAATGAACTGCAGATGCTGGTTGACACCAAAGAAAGAGACAAAGTGCTGGAGTAACTCAGCGGGACAGGCAGCATCTCTGGAGAATGTGGATAGGTGACATTTCGGGTCAGACTGAATAAAATATCTCCATCCATCATTAGTCCTTGGGATTTCATTTGATTTGATTTTCCTGCCCATTGCACTTGCATTCAGTATCCATATACAGAAGGTAAACGAGATGGTTGAATATATCAGTGGTCTATTTGGACACTTGCACTTAAAACCTGAAAATGCACTTTAAAAGATTTATTAAATAACGCTTTGAGCGGATCAGTCTAGATTGCGCTTGTTCTTGTCTCGAAGCTAGACACAAAAAGCTGGAGTCAGTCTTTGGTTTAAACAAGCATCTGCAGTTCCCTCCTACTCACTCATTCTTGCCTCGGTGTTTGCTTTGCTTTTGTCTCAGGTGCGTGTAGACAAGACCATCCCCGCCCACCCTCCCCGGGCCCCAGCTGTTCGCTCGGCCGCTTGCGAAGCGCGCTCGTGCGGCGCGTCACGTACGAGGCGAGGACCATCGCCGCGGGCGGGCTGATCGAAAGTGACGGCTCCTCTTCCGCCACTTAGCAAGGACGCCACCGGACAGCAATGCGGGGGGGGGGGGGGGGGGGTGCGGCGGCCTCACAGCATCCACTGAAAATGCCCTTCCCCATGTCAGGCCTGGGCCAAGCGACCGAGCGACGCCTTCACGGGCTGCTGGCTGCGTCTCGGTGACAACCCAAGGACAGGGTCTGTTGCCTCAGATACGTCAATCAGCAAGGCCCTTATTAAAGCCCCTTTACATTTCCAAACAAAAATCCAACAAACTTGCGCTCATTAACCTCACATTTTGCATTTGGGTTGACATGTTGTTAGTTGAAGGAAATAAAGGGCGCAGAGTAATTAGTTGTAGGTAAAACATTGAATTGGCTGACATGTCAGTGACAAAGGCCTGTGCGGCTGATGAGACATTCCTGCAAGCTACACTTCTGGTGCCACTTGGACCAGAACCGCTCGCACCGTAGCGGGCAAAAAGCACACTCTGTCCCTGCTATTCTCAAAAACCCACGAAAATAACCCCAGGGCAGGAACGTCACTGATAATGTGTTGGGATGGGGAAATTAGGGGCAGGATGCAAGATCAACTTGAATGGCAAAGGGACCTTGAGTTGGAGACGCCCTTTATTGAACCTCTCCTGCATTTTAGATGTGGTAATCTGGCCACCACTTGGCAGGGTGAACTAACATCGACAGACAAGCAAAATGCTGCAGATTCATGGAAATCCGCATTAGAGCAAGAAATGTTAGTAATGCTCTGCTGCTCAGGCAGCGTCCATGGAGGGTGAGGCAATGAATGCACTGCGAGCAGTTTTGGACCCCATGCCCGAGGAAGGATGTGCTGGCTGTGGAGAGGGTCCAGAGGAGGTTTACGAGAATGATCCCAGGAATGAGCAGGTTAACATATGATGAGCGTTTGACTACACTGGGCCTGTACTCGCTGGAGTTTAGAAGGATGAGGGGGACCTCATTGAAACGTACAGATAGAGTGGATGTGGAGAGGATGTTTCCACTAGTGGGAGAGTCTAGGACCAGAGGGCACAGCCTCAGAATTAAAGGATGTTCCTTTAGAAAGGAGATGAGGAGGAATTTCTTTAAGGGTGATGATTCTGTGGAATTCATTGCCACAGATGGCTGAGGAGGCCAAGTCATTGGGTATTTTCCAGGCGGAGAGTGACATGTTCGTGATTAGTACGGGTGTCAGGGGTTATGGGGAGAAGAGAGGAAAATGGGGAGCGGGCAAGTGATCAGCCACGATTGAATGGTGGCGTTGACTTGATGGGCCGAATGGCCTAATTCTGCTCCTATAACATATGAACTTATGGTTCACATTTCAGGTCAATGACCCATCCAGATAAGCCTTCACTCTGAAATGTTAACTGCACAGCCTAGATGTTACGTTCACATGTATATGGATTGAGCTTCTGTTCCTCTGGATCGAGGGTGGTTTGTTTCCACGCGAGTCCCAACAAAGCCAAGGCAGCAACTGCAGTCATCCTCTGAGACGGTACTGGAGGCGACTCTCAGGCAGGTGGTCACTTTAGTTTAGTTTAGAGATACAGCGCGGAAACAGGCCCTCCGGCCCACCGGGTGCACTCTGACCAGTGAACCCCACACATTAAGTCTGAAGAAGGGTCTCGACCCGAAACGTCGCCTATCTCCTTCGCTCCTTAGATGCTGCTGCACCCGCTGAGTTTCTCCAGCTTTTTGTGTAACCCCACACATTAACACTGTCCTACACACAAGAGGGACAATTTACATTTATACCGAAGCCAATAAACCTTAAAACCTGTACGTCTTTGGAGTGTGGGAGGAAACCAGAGCACCCGGGGGAAACCCACGCAGGTCACGGGGAGAACGTACAAACTCCGTACAGACAGCGCCCGTAGTCGGGATGGAACCCGGGTCTCTGGCGCTGTGAGGCAGCAACTCTACCGCTGCTCCACCGTGTCACCCTGTGTGTGAGTGCGGGCAGTTTGTGAGTTGGTGCGATCCTTCCAACAGCTTATGCAGGGGTTGAAGTGGTCCCAGAGCAGGGCCTCCAGGTTCCCACTACCACAGTGAATCCACGTCTTCCACTTTGGCTGGAGCTGATGGTTGATTTCAGAAGGGGAAGGCTAGGGATCCACAAACCTATCTTCATCAACGGGTTGACGGTGGAGAGAGTCGGGATCCTGGACGCGCATACCTCAGAACATCTGCCCTGGGTCCAGCATGGATGTAAAGGGTGGCACGGTGGCGCAGCGGTAGAGTTGCTGCCTTACAGCGCTTTCACTGCTGGAGACCCGGGTTCCATCCCGACTACGGGCGCTGTCTGTGCGGAGTTTGTACGTTCTCCTCGTGTCCCGCGTAGGTTTTTTTCCGAGATCTTCGGTTTCCTCCCACACTCCAAAGACGTACAGGTTTGTAGGATAATTGGCTTGTCTGTGGAATTCTCTGCCTCAGAGGGCGGTGGAGGCTGGATCTCCGGAAGCTTTCAAGAGAGAGCTAGATAGGGGTCTTAAAGATCGCGGAGTCAGGGGATATGGGGAGAAGGCAGGAACGGGGTACTGATTGGGGATGATCAGCCATGATCACATTGAATGGCGGTGCTGGCTCGAAGGGCCGAATGGCCTACTCCTGCACCTATTGTCTATTGTCTATTGGTATTAGTGTAAAGTTGTCCCTGGTGTGTGTAGGATAGTGTTAGTGTGCGGGGATCGCTGGTCGGTGCGGACCAGGGGGGGGGGGGGGGGGTGGGGGGGGGGGTGTAGGGGGGTGGTGTTAGGGGGGGAAGAGGGGGGGGTAAATGGGGGAGAAGTTGGGAGGATGTGTTAGCGTCGCCAACTTTCTCACTCCCAAATAAGGGACAAAAGGTCAAAATACGGGACAAATTCCCGACGGCAATTCGTTGACCGACTCGGCCGTGGCTGGGTGAATGATGAGTTGGCCCGGGTGCTGGACTGCACACAGAGCCCAGCCGGCGGGCCAGCTGAGGAGTTTTGGCCCGGGCCGCGCGACGTCGCGCGCAAAGTCCGGCGCCCCATCCAACTCATGAACCGATGATCGGCCATGAGAAGGAGGGGTGGTGGTGTTGGCGGTAAGCGAAGGTCCGAAGGTCGGACAGCTGGCCGGGCTGCCGACCGACGGGGCCACGGGCGAGGCGCTGCTGCTGCTGCACTCCATGGGCTGCACTACGTCGGGATGGGTGAGGCGGGGCCGGACGTGGCGCTCCGACCCGACAGTTCCCCTCGACCCGAATAGTAGCAGTCAAATACGGGACAAGGGCGGTCCCGTATTGGACAAACCAATTTAGCCCAATATACGGGATGTCCCGGCTAATACGGGACAGTTGGCAACCTGAGGTGGTGTTGAAAGAAAGAAAGAGGGGTGTGGGGGAGGGAGATGGGGAGGGGTTGTTGGAGGTTTCCTGCAATTGAATGTTCAATTTTAGGTAGCCTCTATAAATCTGCAAGATTTGAGAGAAAGCCGGAGCACCTGAAGGAAACCCATTCGGTCACAAGGAGAATGTGCACACCCTGTGGAACAGCTCCGCAGTTCAGGATTGAACCCGTGTCTATGGCACTGTGAGGCAGCAGCTCTACCCGCTGCCCCTCTGTGCGGCCCCACAAGATGCTGGAATCGTGAGCAAAGCATTGAAGGACCTCGATGGGTCAGCCAGCATCTGTGGGGGGAACGGGCAGGTGATGTTTCAGGTCAGGACCCTTCCTCAGCCCAATATAGCCCATAGCCCAATTCCTTCTACATAATTGAATATGTAATTATTCTCATTGTATTTTCCTTGTGAAATGTATTCAGCCTTTATTGGGGGCTTTTAGTTTAGTTTAGAGATCCAGCGCAGAGACAGGATCACCGAGTCCCGCACACTAACACTATCCTACACACACTGTGGACAATTTTCACACTTACACCAAGCCAATTAACCTACAAACCTGCACGTTTTTGGAGTGTGGGAAGAAACCGAAGATCTCAGAGCAAACCCACCCAGGTCACGGGGACAACGTACAAACTCTGAGTCAGGACCGAACCCGGGTCTCCAGAGCTGAAAGCGGTGTAAAGGGCCTGTCCCACGTGGCCGTCATTTGCGTGTAATTTACGCAACATCACTTACGTGTCACGGCGCACGTGTTTCCCACTGCGCACGCGATGCACGCATTACGCGTGCTTGGTGCGTGGCGAGGAAGGCAGTGACGCACGGTCACGAGCGGCGCCATCTGCAAAGCGCGCAGATGACGCCCAAGTGGGACCAGGCCCTTTAGGCAGAAACTCTACCGCTGAACCCAGGAGGTTGTTGTAGTTTCCGGCTTAAGACTTGGTTTCTCCATCCTTTACGCAGAAAGCTCTCTGAGAACATTGGCCTTGTTTAGAACACCGTACCTTGAACATAGAACATAGAACATAGAACAGTACAGCACAGAAACAGGATCTCCGTCAAATTGTACCCGTGCTGAACACTATGCCCAGCCGAACCTATCTATTGACACCTTATCCAGATCCCTGCATTTCCATTTGCTTGTCCAAAACCATCTTAAACACCACTATCGTATGTGCCTCCACCACCCACCCCCGGCAGCGCGTTCCAGGCACCCACCACCCACTGTGTAAAAAACCTGCCCCCCACATCTCCTTTAAACTTTGCCCCTCTCAACTTAAAGCTATGCCCTCTAGTATTTGACATTTCCATCCTGAGCAAAAAAAAAGATTCTGACTGTCGACTGTATCTTTGGCTAAATTTAGTAAATTTAAAATCAGGTCCATAGGTCTATAAGAAAAAGGAGCAAAATTATGCCCTTTACCACTTAGGCGATATTTTAGGCGACTACAGGCGACGAGGCTGTCGCCACATGGTTGCCGGCGTGTCTGTATGGTCTCCTCAGTAGCCCAAAGAAGCGTTTTTCTGGTTGCCGCTGGATTTTGAAATGTTCAAAACTTTTTGGCGACAGAGGGCTTGTCGCGGCTTGACTTCTCCTGACGTAGGTGCTGTCGCAGGTTGTCGCCAGGATGACGTAGGTTGTCGCCGGGGCTGACTTCTGTGACGTCCACCGACGACCACACCTACGGCAACCTACGTCAACCGGCGACTGGATTGTCTTACCTTGCCGCGGGTGGACGTAGGTTGTCGTAGGTGTGGTCGTAGGTGGACGGCCTAATGGGTCGCCGGTTGTCGGTAGCTTGCCGTAGCGTGACGTCGACTAGACGGTAGGTTGTTGTAGACATTGTCGAGGGGAGGATCCAGTCGCCGGTTTTTCGGTGACCTGCTACAACAATGACAGTTGCCGGCAGTCGCCAAAAACATTGCCTAAGTAGGACAAGCCCATTAGGCTAATTGGAATGTCAGGTCAACTCCACCATTCAATCGAGGCTAATCTATATTTCCTCTGAACCGTATTCTCCTGCCCTTTCTCCGTAACATTTGACGCCCTTCTGAATCAAAAACTCTGCTCTAAAAATAACTCCTAATAAGGCCTCCCCTCAACCTCTGATGTTCCAGAGAAAATAATCCAAGTCTGTCCAACCTCTCGGAAGCACCATCCGGAAGTGGCGGCGCTGCGTGGCAGCTGCGGCTCACCTGCAGTCCGTCTGTTTTTTTCGTTTTTTTCGTCCTTTTGTGTCTGTTTTTAGTTAGAATTTTGGTTTATTAGGCTGTGTTTGTGGTGTGTGTGGGGGGGGGGGGTGGGGGGGGGGGGGGGGGGAGGGTGGGAGAAACAAGGTTTTAGTCTCTCCCTTCGGGGGGATGCGACCTTTTCTTGTCGTGTCCCCCGTCACCGTCTCCGTCTGTGCTGAGGCCTAATGGCGGAGCTGGTGGCCTCGGAGCTGTGGCGAGCGTTCAGAGCTCCAGTGTTCCAGCGGCGGCGGCGGCCCGGCTTCGGGGCTTCGGGGCTTCGGCGCTCCAGCAGTTGCTCCAGCGGGTGTTCCAGCAGCGGCCCGGCATTGGCGCTCCGGCGGCTCCAGCGGGTGTTCCAGCAGCGGCCCGGCTTCGGCGCTCCAGCGGCTCTCCAGCGGGTGCTCCAGCGGCGGCCCGGCTTCGGCGCTCCGGCGGCTCCGGCGGCTCCGGCGGCTCTCCAGCGGCTCTCCAGCGGGTGTTCCAGCGGCGGCCCGGCTTCGGCGCTCCGGCGGCTCCGGCGGCTCTCCAGCGGCTCTCCAGCGGGTGTTCCAGCGGCGGCCCGGCTTCGGCGCTCCGGCGGCTCTCCAGCGGCTCTCCAGCAGGTGCTCCAGCAGCGGCCCGGCTTCGGGGCTTCGGCGCTCCAGCGGCTCTCCAGCGGTGCTCCAGCAGCGGCCCGGCTGCGGCGCTCCAGCGGCTCTCCAGCGGCGGCCCGGCTTCAGAGCTCCGGCGGCTCCAGCGTTCCCGTGGTCGATCCTGGCTGGGGGCTGTGGTGGTGTTCCGGGCCTGGTGGACGATGACATCGAAGGCCTGGATTGCCTCAGTACAGAGGGGGAACAAGTAGGGGAAAATGACAAAGACTTTAAGACTTTTGCCTTCCACCACAGTGAGGAGGTGCTTGGTGAACTCACTGTGGTGGATGTTAAATTATGTGTTTATTGTGTGTTTTGTTTTAATTTATTACATGTTATGACTGCAAGGTAGCAAATTTCGTTCAGACCGAAAGGTCTGAATGACAATAAAGGAATCTGAATCTGAATCTGAATCTGAATCTGAATCTCTCCTTGCAGCTCAGAGATAGAGTGTGGAAAGAGGCCATTTGGCCCACTGACCAGTAACCACTAGTTCTATCTTACACACATATTTTACAGAAGCCAATTAACCTACAAAACCGCTGGTCTGTGGGAGGAAACCCGAGCACCCAGAGAAAACCCACGCAGTTACAGGGAGAATGTGCAAGCTCCGTACAGACAGCACCTGTAGTCAGAATCGAACCCAGGCCCCTGGTGCTGTGGGGCAGCAACTCTACCGCTGCACCACCCACTTAGAGGAAATTTGAAGGGGGATCCCGAGCGCAAGCAGCACAGATCCATGTTCTCCAGAGACGCTGCCTGAGCTGCTGAGTTACTCCAGCATTTTGTGTCCTCTTCCAGGGATTGAGCTACTTAATTTTTAGTTTAATTTAGTTTTTAGTTAAGCGATGCAGCGCAGAAACAGGCCCTGCGGCGCTGCATTAGCTGTAAAGCAGCAACTCTACTGCTGTGCAACCATGACTGCCCAAATCTATGAAGTTAGACTGGTCAAACTTGGTTTGTTTTACTTTGAGTGGAAGAGGCTTAACGGGAACCGTCCAATGGGTCACTGGGGCTTTTTTGGACACATGTGCAAAGCGTTAACAGAGTGAAATTATTTTCCGCACAAGCAGTCCAGTAGAGTATTGCCACACCCCCGATCTTCGATGAGCAAGTGTACAGATAGAGTCTACATGCAAGAGCCGCCATGTTTTGGTGCCATTTTCAAAGTCCAGCCTCCAGTTCTTACGAGTGGTGCCTGATCCAGGCGATTCCGAAGGCTATTGTGGGTCCCCAGCCGCCTCCTTCCTTGGACTCTGCATCCCTCTCCTCTCCTCCCCCATCCGCCTTTGTTCCCCGGGGGGGGTGGGAGCCTCCCGCAGCCGACCTTGGGGGGCGCGGTGGGCCAGACCCCGGTCCCATAGAAACATAGAATCATAGACATTAGGTGCAGGAGTAGGCCATTCAGCCCTTCGAGCCTGCACCGCCATTCAATATGATCATGGCTGATCATCCAACTCAGTATCCCGTACCTGCCTTCTCTCCATACCCTCTGATCCCCTTAGCCACAAGGGCCACATCCAACTCACTCTTAAATATAGCCAATGAACTGGCCTCAACTACCCTCTGTGGCAGAGAGTTCCAGAGACTCACCACTCTCTGTGTGAAAAACGTCTTTCTCATCTCGGTCTTAAAGGATTTCCCCTTATCCTTAAGCTGTGACCCCTTGTCCTGGACTTCCCCAACATCGGGAACAATCTTCCTGCATCTAGCCTGTCCAACCCCTTAAGAATTTTGTAAGTTTCTATAAGATCCCCTCTTAATCTCCTAAATTCCAGAGAGTATAAACCGAGTCTATCCAGTCTTCATAAGACAGTCCTGACATCCCAGGAATCAGTCTGGTGAACCTTCTCTGCACTCCCTCTATGGCAATAATGTCCTTCCTCAGATTTGGAGACCAAAACTGCACGCAATACTCCAGGTGTGGTCTCACCAAGACCCTGTACAACTGAAGTAGAACCTCCCTGCTCCTGTACTCAAATCCTTTTGCTATGAAAGCTAACATACCATTCACTTTTTTCACTGCCTGCTGCACCTGCATGCCTACTTTCAATGACTGGTGTACCATGACACCCAGGTCTCGCTGCATCTCCCCTTTTCCTAATCGGCCACCATTTAAATAATAGTCTGCTTTCCTGTTTTTGCCACCAAAGTGGATAACCTCACATTTATCCACATTATACTGCATCTGCCAAACATTTGCCCACTCACCCAGCCTATCCAAGTCACCTTGCAGTCTCCTAGCATCCTCCTCACAGCGAAACACTGCCCCCCAGCTTAGTGTCATCCGCAAACTTGGAGATATTGCCTTCAATTCCCTCATCCAGATCATTAATATATATTGTAAATAGCTGGGGTCCCAGCACTGAGCCCTGCGGTACCCCACTAGTTACTGCCTGCCATTGTGAAAAGGACCCGTTTACTCCTACTCTTTGCTTCCTGTTTGCCAGCCAGTTCTCTATCCACGTCAATACTGAACCCCTAATACCGTATGCTTTAAGTTTGTATACTAATCTCTTATGTGGGACCTTGTCGAAAGCCTTCTGGAAGTCCAGATATACCACATCCACTGGTTCTCCCTTATCCACGCTACTTATCCACGTCCCCTCTCCTCCCCTCCTCCCCTCCTCGCACGCCCCTTCCGTGGTGGCAGGCTCCGACCTCCCCGGCTCATATCAGGCACCATCTGCGGAGTGCAGACAGGACGGCCTCGGTGGCGCAGCGGTAGAGTTGCCGCCTTACAGCGAATGCAGCGCCGGAGACCCGGGTCCGATCCCGACTACGGGCGCCATCTGTACGGAGTTTGTACGTTCTTCCCGTGACCTGCGTGGGTTTTCTCCGAGATCTTCAGTTCCCTCCCACACTCCAAAGATGTACAGGTTTAATTGGATTGGTAAATGGTAAAAAATTGTCCCTAGTGGGTGTAGGATAGTGTAAACGTGCGGGGATCGCTGGTCGGCACGGACCCGGAGGGCCGAAGGGCCTGTTCCCGCACTGTATCTCTAGACTAAACTAAACTAAAAAATGCTGGGGTAACTCAGCGGGACGGGCATTATACAATAGAGTACTGCATACCCAGACTGATGCCTCATCCTGCCTTCTCCTCGCTGATGTTTTCAAGAGAGAGTTAGATTTAGCTCCTAGGGCTAAAGGAATCAAGGGATATGAGGAGAAGGCAGGAACGGGGTACTGATTTTAGATGATCAGCCATGATCACATTGAATGGCGGTGCTGGCTCGAAGGGCCGAATGGCCTCCTCCTGTACCTATTGTCTGTGTTTCTATGGTCAACAGTATAGCCACAAGAGATTCTATTTTTGGCATTGAAAGCACTGGAGGGCTCTCGTGCCGTGCAGCACCCGTGTTACGCAAGCTGAAACTGGTCACAACAATGACGCAAGGAGGAAATGGGTGCATTTATTTATTTCTCTCCTCACTTTGACATTGTGGCGGGGAAAGAATGCTAATTACCCAGTGGTGCAAAGAACAAAGTGGGGCGCAGAACAGATCCTAATCTGTCAAACAATCCGATACCATGAGAACATGTTTCCAGCTCAGGCTCGACAGCCAGCCTCCGTTGCAGCCATTGCAGGTGAGTGCGCAGGTTAGCAGCGGCAAAGACACTGGGAGGTAGACACACAGGGCTGGGGGTACCTCAGCCGCTCAGGCAGCATCTCTGGGTCAAGTGGATCATTCATGACCCTCCTTCAAACTCAGCATTTGGTGTTCCTAGTGTGTAGGATAATGCTTGTCTACTGTAGAGTCATAGTCATAGAGTGATACAGCGTGGAAACAGGCCCTTCGGCCCAACTTGCCCACACCGCCCAACATGTCCCAGCTACACTAGTCCCATCTGCCTGCGTTTGGTCCATATCCCTCCAAACCCGTCCTATCCGTGTACCTGTCTAACTACTTCTTAAATGTTGGGGATAGTCCCGGCCTCAACTACCTCCTCTGGCAGCTCGTTCCATACACCCACCACCCTTTGTGTACTGTTTGATCGTTGGTCAGCACGGACTCAGTGGGCCGAAGGGCCTGATTCCACGCTGAATCTTGAGAGTAAAGCCTAAGGGCCTGTCCCACTTAGGCAACGCTTTAGGCGATTGCCAGGGACTGGTTTTAATGGAATTCACCTGCAACACCTGGCGACAACCTACGACGACACCTACTTCAACCTGCGACAAGCTACGACAGCATCAATTGTCATCAACTGTCGCTGAAAATGTTTCAACATGTTGAAAAGTTTGTGGCAGTCGCCCCAAAAAATCGCCTAAGTGGGACCGGCCAATAAAGATGTATCTCTCTCTCTAGCTAGACGCAAAATGCTGGAGTAACATAGAAACATAGAAACATAGAAAATAGGTGCAAGAGGCCATTCGGCCCTTCGAGCCAGCACCGCCATTCATTGTGATCATGGCTGATCGTCCCCAATCAATAACCCGTGCCTGCCTTCTTCCCATATTCCTTGACTCCACCAGCCCCTAGAGTTCTATCTAACTCTCTCTTAAATCCACCCAGTGACATGGCCACCACTGCCCTCTGTGGCAGGGAATTCCATAAATTCACAACTCTCTGGGTGAAAAAGGTTTTTCTCACCTCAGTCATAAATGACCCCCCCTTTATTCTAAACCCAGTGGGACAGGCAGCATCTCTGGATAGAAAGAATGGGCAACACTTTGGATGGGACATCCACTCACTACACACCGTGGGCAATGTTACAGAGGGGCCAATTTACCAACTGACCCGCATGAATTTGGGGTGTGGGAGGAATCCGGAGAACCCGCAGGATTCCCGGAGAACGCGGTCGCAGGGATAACGCGCAAACCCCACACACATGCGGCACCCGAGGTCAGGATCGAAACCTGGTCTCTGGCGCTGTGAGGCAGCAGCTCCACCTGCTGCTCCACCATGCCGCTCATCATTTGCATCAACTGTTCCAAGCCATGGGTGAGATGAGGCCAATACGATACGATACAATGCGATAGAACTTTAGTTATCCCAGGAGGGAAAGTGGTCTGCCAACAGTCATAAAACACAACAAGATACATGAAACATGAAACTAAAGTGACGAGTGGAAAGGATTGAGGGATGTGCAAAGATTGGGGAGTGGGGGGGCAGTCAGTCTCAGTCTACCCCACGACAGAAGGGGGAGGAGTTGTACAGTTTGATTGACGCAGGGAAGAAGGATCTCCTGTGGCGTTCTGTACACAGCAGGAAGGATCACAGCACATGAGGTAGTGGTGGGACCATGCTCTGTTTTATTGCGTTCTGGCCTCTACATGTTAAGGTTGCCAGGAGGTGTAAGTTCAGCACCACTTCCATTTGCCTTCCCGATGGTTGATTCTTCCTTATCCTTTGAATCTTACCTGTCGATGGACACTCGCCAAGGTTACCGGGGAATCCATTTTAATAAACAATAACTGTTGACCGAACAAAGATCACAAAGTATTGGGGGGGGGGGGGAGCAGTCTCTGTCTACCCCACGACTAAAGGGTAGGAGTTGTACAGTTGGATAGCCAGAGGAAAGAAGCATCTCCTGTGGCGTTCTGTGCTGCATTAGTCTGAAGAAGGGTCTTGATCAGAAACGTCACCCATTCCTTCGCTCCATAGATGCTGCCTCACCCGCTGAGTTCCTCCAGCACTTTTGTCTACCTTTGAATTTTCCAGCATCTGCAGTTCTTTCTGAAGCAAAGTGTTGGAGTAACTCAGCGGGTCAAGCGGCATCTCTGGAGGGCACGTACTGTATCGGTGACGTGTCTGTACACACGACAGGAACCTTTGTCAGATTGATTGTGGTTGGGAGGGAGACAGCTGTTCGTCAGGGAGTGGAAAACCAAGTCGGGCGAGTGATAGGTGGATAGGTGAGGTTTCTTCTTTGATGGTTGGAGAAAGGCCAGAGATGAAAAGACCAAAAATATGAGATTGTAGCGGCACCTGCTGGAGCGCGCCAGCATCGTACCCTGCGGTCGGACGCCGTGCGCACGTGACTCTGGGAGGAGTCGGGTTTTCGCGCGGTTTCTGGGCTCAGCATGCCAGTGGATTGAGGAACACCATTTTGTGTGTGGTCCTCAATCGACTGGTTGTGTGTTTGGATAACAGAGTACCTTGATTCTGAATAAATCTTGTTTTAAACCACTGGTCGTTGTCTCTAATCCACTCTTCTTTTGTGTGGCCTAAAGTTGTTGGACAACTTGTTCTATTTGATCTTCCGTTTGTACACGTCGAGTTGATTGCATTAGTTGACACAGGGCGGGCCACGTGAATGTTGCAATCTCCCACCCCTCTAATCCCCACTAAATGATGAGGATAGAAGAGATGCAAGTTGTGACCAGAATACTTTAGAGTTTAGAGATACAGTGCGGAAACAGGCCCTTTGGCCCATTGAGTCGGCGCTGACCAGTGATCACCCCGTCTTACACACTGGGGCCAATTTACAATTTACAGAAGCCAATTTACATACAAATCTGCACCTCTTTGGAGTGTGGGAGGAAACCGGAGCTCCTGGAGAAAACCCACGCGGTCACGGGGAGAAGGTACAAACTCCGTACAGACAGCGCCCGTAGTCAGGATGGAACCCGGGTCTCTGGCGCTGTGAGGCAGCAACTCTACCGCTGCGCCACCGTGCCGCCTGGATATAGGTAAGGGTTTTTTTTTAAATAGGCAGAGGGTTAGACAAAGGCCAGAGATCTAAAGACATAAAGTTTGAGATAAGGATAAAGAGTTGGGGATTGTGACCCGAGTAGTCCTGAACTTCTTTGAGCTTGTATAAACATTTATTGGACCTATTACAAGCTAGAAGGGTTAGTGTGGATGAGCAGAAAGATCAGCATGAATGTGGCGGATCAAAGGGGTGATAACGGTGCTGTACAACTCTGTGAATCTAAAGGGCCTGTCCCACTGAGGCGATATTTTAGGAGCCTGCCGGTGATTAGGCTGTCGCCACATGGTTGCTGGGGTGTCGCCTGTGTGGTCGTGAGTCGTCTCCTCAGTCGCCCAAAGAGTCGTAGCGTTTTTCTGGTCGCCGCTAGATTTTCAACATGTTGAAAATTTTTCGCCGACAGTCAGTGACCGTGGGCTTGTCATAGCTTGTCTTCTCCTGACGTAGGTGCTGGCGTGGGCTGTCACCGGGTTGGCGTAGGTTGTCGCCGGGTTGGCGTGGGTTGTCGCTGGGTTGGCGTGGGTTGTCGCCGGGTTGGCGTGGGTTGTCGCCGGGTTGGCGTAGGTTGTCGCCGGGATGGCGTAGGTTGTCGCCGGGATGGCGTAGGTTGTCGCCGGGATGGCGTAGGTTGTCGCCGGGTTGGCGTGGGTTGTCGCCGGGTTGGCGTGGGTTGTCGCCGGGTTGGCGTGGGTTGTCGCTGGGTTGGCGTGGGTTGTCGCCGGGTTGGCGTAGGTTGTCGCTGGGTTGGCGTGGGTTGTCGCTGGGTTGGCGTGGGTTGTCGCCGGGTTGGCGTGGGTTGTCGCTGGGTTGGCGTGGGTTGTCGCCGGGTTGGCGTAGGTTGTCGCTGGGTTGGCGTGGGTTGTCGCCGGGTTGGCGTGGGTTGTCGCCGGGTTGGCGTAGGTTGTCGCTGGGTTGGCGTAGGTTGTCGCCGGGTTGGCGTAGGTTGTCGCCGGGTTGGCGCAGGTTGTCGCTGGGTTGGCGTGGGTTGTCGCCGGGTTGGCGTAGGTTGTCGCCGGGTTGGCGTAGGTTGTCGCCGGGTTGGCGTAGGTTGTCGCCGGGTTGGCGTAGGTTGTCGCTGGGTTGGCGTGGGTTGTCGCCGGGTTGGCGTGGGTTGTCGCCGGGTTGGCGTAGGTTGTCGCAGGGTTGGCGTGGGTTGTCGCCGGTGCTGACTTTGGTGATTCCATTGTCGTATTCGCCGGTAGTCGCCGGTTTTTCGGCGACCTGCTACCACTATGACAGTCGCTGGCATTCGCCTAAAAAATCGTCTAGTGGGACAGGCCCATAAGACTCTGGGGGTCTTTTATATCAACATGAGATGGCAGGTGGGCTCCTAGTTCAACGCCTCTACTCCCCCAGCACTGAATTTCTACCACAGTCAAAATGTAGCAGCGACAAACTGCAGATGTGGGCTAATACACTAAAGGATTTGTGCAATTCATTGCCACTGACGGCTGTGGAGGCCAAGTCAATGGATATTTTTAATGTGGAGGTTGATAGATTCTTGGTCAGTACGGGTGTCAGGGGTTATGGGGAGAATGCAGGAGATGAAGATGAGGGGGAGAGATAGATCAGCCGTGATTGAATGGCGGAGTAGACTCGATGGGCTGAACGGCCTAATTCTGCTCCTATCACATGAACTTATAGTCCAAATGTCAGGTCAATGACGCATGCACCTCCCCACTCCTTTCTCTTCCAAACCCTCCGTCTTCCCCCTCTTCCCCTATGGCCCACCTATTTCTCCCCTCATCTTACACACCCCCACTCCCCGCTAATCTCCTCCCTCTCAAGCTCTACAATCCCCCAACTCTTCAAACCTGTCTCACACCTTCCCTTCTTGTCTCTGGGCTTCCATCCAACTGCCTTTCCGTGCCTCCCTCCCTCACCTGTGGTGACCTATTACTTGCCGCGCATTGCCCAGTATCTCCCCTTCTCCAGCTTTAGTCTCATGTGATAGTAGAATTGGGCCATTCAGCCCATCGCTGTCTATGCTGCCATTCAATCATGGCTGATCTACCTCTCCCTCCTAACCCCATTCTCCTGCCTTCTCCCCACAACCCCTGACACCCGCCACTAATCAAGAATCTATCTATCTCTGCCTTACAAATATCCACTGACTTGGCCTCCACAGTCGTCTGTGACAATGAATTCCACAGATTCACCACCCTCTGACTAAATAAATTCCTCCTCATCTCCATTCTAAAGGTACATCTTTTTATTCTTCTCTTTCCCCTCCCCCCACTCCTATCAGTCTGAAGATGGGTCCCGATCTGAAACATCACCCATCCACGTTCTCCAGAGATGCTGCCTGACCCGCTGAGTTCCTCCTGCACGTTATGCTTTTTTGTGTCCATGGTGTGGGTTTTGAACCCACGACATTCTGACTCAGAATGAAGTTGCATGTATGAATGAATACTTTATCGTCACATGTGACAAGTCACAGTGACATTCTTTGTTTGTGTATCCAAGGTATGCAAATAGTCGGCACATAAAGGGCGCTGAGAAAGTTACAGAGCCCCCCCCCCCCCCCCCCCCCGCGACAAGTCCACCTTTGTTCTCCCCTCGCTCCCTCATGGCGGACCCCCACGCCGGGTCCTCTTTTGTTCCATCCCTCGTCAGCGGCGTACTCACTTCCACGTGCCCGTCTTCTTCGGTCGGTCGCTACCATCATCAACCGCCCCGCCGAACTCTCACTAACACTGCCGGGTCCTCTCCTGACGCCTCCCTGGTGCCACTCAGGCCCCAGCCGTGGGCTCCGTCGACCCATGGGGCCAATGGCCGTTGGCTTCGTCAACCTGCGAGGCTCCACCTCCGACCAGCGAGGCTCCACCCCCGACCAGCGAGGCTCCACCCCTGACCAGCGAGGCTCCACCCCTGACCAGCGAGGCTCCACCCCTGACCAGCGAGGCTCCACCCCTGACCAGCGAGGCTCCACCCCTGACCAACGAGGCTCCACCCCTGACCAGCGAGGCTCCACCCCTGACCAGCGAGGCTCCACTGACCTGACCAGCGAGGCTCCACCCCTTGACCAGCGAGGCTCCACCCCTGACCAGCGAGGCTCCACCCCTGACCAGCGAGGCCCTCCCCTGACCAACGAGGCTCCACCCCTGACCAGCGAGGCCCTCCCCTGACCAACGAGGCTCCAGCCTGGGCTTCTCAGCAGCTCCACCACAAAGCAGGACAATCACAGATTGTAAAGATGTGCAGGCAGTGAATCCACTGTTGGAACGTTGATGAACACTGTTCGTGACTGAGGCTTCCTTTAAAACACCAGAAAAGACCCACAGCAGTTATTTAACATCATAAATTATAATAATGACCACTGGAAGTAAGGAAAGGATGGGCTAAGTGTGAATATTTTGACGATAAGACCAGTTTATGATTTTCCAGTCTGGTGGCATTGATAAACAAAGTAAGAACAAAATCTCCCTCAGGGCACACGGCATTCAGGATTGCGTGTATAGGTTTTGAATGTAAGCAGCTGATTGCTGGCAAAATAGATTGGTATCTTTCACATTACAGTCTGCTCGCACGTCTTTTTGGAACGTTGACCTATGTGAGATAACTTAATTATGTCAGATAAGAACACGGTGGCGCAGCGGCAGAGTCGCTGCCTCACAGCGCTAGGGAGCCAGGTTCGATCCTGACTACGGGCGCTGTCTGTACGGAGTTTGCACGTTCTCCCCGCGTCCTGCGTGGCTTTTCCCCGGCTGCTCCAGTTTCCTCCCACACTCCAAAGACGTGCATGCTTGCAGGTTAATTTGGCTTCAGTAATTGTAAATTGTAAATTGTTCCTAGTGTGCGGGATAGGGCTAGTGTACGGGGTGGTCGCTCATCGATGCCACTCGGTGGAGCAAAGCGCTATATTTCTAAAATTAACACGAAGACACAGAGTGCTGGAGTAACTCAGCGGGTCAGGCAGCATCTCTTGGGGAACATGGGTAGGTGACGTTTCAGGTCGGGACTGATTGTGCAGTGGGGGGGAAATCAGAAGAAATCAGGGGCAGGGCAAAACATGGACTAGTTGGCCAACACAGGTGAGGGGGGATGGATGGATAAAGGCCAGAGATGAAAAAAACAGAAGATGTGAGACAAAAGGATTGAAGAGTCGTGAATTGTGAAGCTAGAGGAAGGAACATAGATGGAGAGGGAGGGGGAGGGGAGCAATAGATGAGAGCCCAGGTGGGCCACAGGGGAGGGGAAGAGAGGGTGGTGTAGGGGATATAGGGCAGGCGAGGGCAGTTTGACTTTACTTCAGGTTTTATAGGTACAGCGAGGAAGCAGGCCCTTCGGCCCACGGAGTCTACGCCGACCAGCGATCCCCCCGTACACTAGCACTGTGTACTGCACTGTAGGGACAATTTACAATTTTACCAACCGGGGCATTCAGAGAAAACCCACGTGGTCACAGGGAGAACGTATAAACTCCATAGAGACAGCACCTGTAGTCAGGGCCGACCAGCGATCCCCGCACACTAACACTACCCTACACACACTAGGGACAATTTACCAAGTCAATTAACCTACAAACCTGTACGTCTTTGGAGTGTGGGAGGAAACCGAAGATCTAAAAGAAAAACCTCTCGTCCAAACCATTAATATACAAAGTGAAGAGTAACCAAGCCCTGCGGAACTCTGCTTGTCACTGGCAGCCAACCAATTTGTCAGACAAGGCCTCCCGTTCACAAAGCCATGCTCACTTCGGCCTATTTTATTGCGAACTTCTAAGTACTCTGTAGCCTCATCGTTTATAATGGACTCTAAAATCTTCCCAACCACTGGTCAGACTAACCGGCCTATAGTTCCCACTCTTCTTTTTTGCTCCCTTCTTGTGCAGTGGGGTAATATTGGCAATTTTCTAATCATCTGGGACCGCTCCTGTCTCCAGTGATTCTTGGAATATCACTGTCCATGCTGGTGTGAAGACTGATGCAAAAAAGTAATTCAACTCCTCTGCCATTTCTTTATTCCCCATTACCACTTCTCCTGCACCATTCTCCAGCGGCCCAACGTCCACTCTTGCCGCTTTCTTACTCTTTATATAACTGCAGAAACTATTGCTGTCCTCTTTTATATTATTGGCTAGCTTATTTTTTCTCCCCGTACTGCCTTTTTCTTTACCTTCTGTCGTTCTTTGAAAGCTTCCCAATCCTCTGGCTTCCCACTAATCTTTCCAATATTGTATGCCTTCTCTTTTAGTTTTACACTGCACTTGACTTCCCTTCTCAGCCACGGTCGCCTCTTTCTCCCCCTAAAATCTTTCTTCCACTTTGGAATTTAAAGATCCTTCATCTTCCTGATTATTCCCAGAAATTCCTACCATTGCTGTTCCACCATAATCCCTGCTAGGGTCCTTTTCCAGTCAACTTTGGTCAGCTCCTCCCTCATGCCTCCGTCGTCCCCTTTGCTCATCTGTAATACTGACACTTCCGATTTTACCTCTCCCTCTCAAATTGCAGATTAGAATTTATCATATTGTGGTTTCTACCTCCTAATGGTTCCCTTATCAAATCCAGTTCATTACACAATACTAAATCCAGAATTGGCTTTTCCCTGGTAGGCTCCACGACAAGCTGCTCTAATAATCCATCACAAAGGCACTCTACAAATTCCCTTTCTTGGGGTCTAGTACCAACCTGATTTTCCCAGTCTACCTGCATGTTGAAATCTCCCATAACCACCATAGCATTGCCTTTCTTACATGCCAATTGTAACTCCTGATGTACCCTATATTCTGGCTACTGTTTGGAGGCCTGTAAATAACTCCCATTAGGGTCTTTATACCCTTACAATTTCTCACCTCTATACACAATGACTCTACATCCGCTGATCCTATGTCACCCCTCGCTAAGGACTCAATTTCATTCCTAACCAACAGCTACCCCATCACCTCTGCCCAACTTTCTGTCTTTCCAATATGACCCTGAAGAATCCCAGCTCCGATCCTCTTGCAGCCATGTCTCTGTAATTCCCACAACATCATACCCACCAATTTCCAACTGTACTACAAGCTCATCCACTTTGTTAACATTATGACATAGGTGTAGGCATAGATAGGGTAGACAGTCAGAACCTTTTTGCCAGGATGGAGTCAGAAGGCTTCCCGATGGGCTGCGGCTATGGACTGGGCATGCAGCCAGAGGCCTTTATCAAGGCACAGCGGTCTTGATGCCTCCTGGACCGCTGCGGAGAAGCCCGGTTCGGGGCCGGGCCGGGGCCTCGCGGGTAGACGCCTGGGTCGGGCGAAGCGGCAGATGGAACCCGCGGCTGGAGCCCAGGACGGTACCGCGGAGGCGTGAAGTGGGGTGTCGACAGGGGTGAGGCCTCGGAGGTGGCAGCGGTGAAGCTTCGCGGCGATGGGTGATGCCTCGCTGGTCGACCCGCGGTCAGTGGTCGATGAGAGGGCGGAGGATCACCGTGAGGGGAGAGGGACAGAACAATGGACAATGGGGACTCGGCGTGCTTTGTTACTTTGTCAGCGCCGTAGGTGGCTGCTATTTGGAACAATGTGTGTATGCAAGCAAAGAATGTCACATGCGGCAATAAGGTATTCCTATTCCTATTCCTACATGTTCCCCTGGCTTTATAGCACACAACAAAAAAGCTTTTCACCGGTCCTCGGTACACATGATGATAAACCAAACTAAACTAAATGAAACTAAACTAAACTAATCTAAACTAAACTAATCGAATGCTAGAAGGCATACAGGTAGCTTTAAAATCAAATGGCAGAGGGCATATGTGGAGTAAACCTTTTACACAGAGGGTGGTGGGTGCCTGGAACGCGCTGTCAGGGGTGCTGGTGGAGACAGATACGATCGCAGTATTTAAGAGATTTTTGGATAGGCTCATGGATAAGCAGGAAATGGAGGGATAATGGTATTGGTGAATAAGGACAAAAGGGGGCAGGTTGGACTAGTATACAGTGGCTTGCAAAAGTATTCATACCCCTTGAACTTTTCCACATTTTGTCACGTTACAACCACAAACGTAAATGTATTTTATTGGGATTTTATGTGATAGACCAACACAAAGCGGTGCATAATTGTGAAGTGGAAGGAAAATGATACATGGTTTCCAAATTTTATTACAAATAAAAAACTGAAAAGTGTGGCGTGCAAAAGTATTCAGCCCCCCTGAGTCAATACTTTGTAGAACCACCTTTCGCTGCAATTACAGCTGCAAATCTTTTGGGGTATGTCTCTACCAGCTTTGCACATCTATAGAGACTGACATTTTTTTGCAAAAATAGCTCAAGATTGGATGGAGAGCAATTTTCAAGTCTTGCCAGAGATTCTCAATTGGATTTAGATATGCTTTGATCCAAACTTCCATTGTAGCTCTGGCTGTATGTTTAGGGTCGTTGTCCTGCTGGAAGGTGAACTCTGCTCTAGCTAAGATTATAACAGTTTCACAGTGGGGATGGTGTGTTCATGATTTGCACTTTTTCAGTGGTGATTCCTCAATTTTGTGAAGAGGATGCACATAGACTGTGGCATTTATGCAGTTCCACCCTTCACACATTGGACGTACCTTTTTAGAAAGGAGATGTTCTCTAAGAGGAATTTGGACTTTAGGGGTATCGAGGGGGGCTGGTGGTGAATCATTTTCCTTCCACTTCAACAATTATGCACCACTGGAATTCATTTGCCTTAGATGGCTGTGGAGGCCAAGTCATTGGGTATTTTTAAAGCGGTGGTTGATAGATTCTTGATTAGTACGGGTGCCAGGGGTGATGGGGAGAAGACAGGAGAATGGGGTTAGGAGGGAGAGATAGATCAGCCATGATTGAATGGCGTAGTAGAATTTTTTTTAATTTAAAAAAAAATATTTTTATTTAATAGAGGCAAATACATCAGTGTACATCACATATATATTGTTACAGTCATTGTACCCCATAATTTTATGGCTTTTAAGAAAAAAGAATAGAAAGAAAGAGGGTAAAGTAGGTGAAAAGAGTTGTGAAAGTGAGAGAGTGTGGCAAAGTGGAAAAAAAAAACCCCTGGTCAAAGAGTTGGAGAAAGGGGATTAAGAGACAGACCCTAGAAAAGGAAAAGAAGAAAGAGAGAAAGAAACAGAAACAAAAGCCAGTTACTATATTTTATATATCACGCAAAAGGAATCTACCAGCTCGATAGTTTTTCATCCCCCCTACCAAGACCCGAGGTATTCTTGCACCCTATTTTTGTAGCAATTCTGTGATGGCGTAGTAGACTTGATGGGCCGAATGGCCTAATTCTGCTCCTATGTCTTATGAACATGTACTAATGGGCAGGCAGCACTGGAATAAACTAGTTCACATGCCAGCAACAATGACGTGTACTATTTCAATCATGGGCGATTATGCAATGCATCGATGCACACGGCAAGAATCGTCTACAGTGCATTCATGCACGCAAAGGCTACCATGCTGCACTATATTGGCACCACAAGCTGCTGTGTAACGCAGCCTTGTGTAATACATGGATGCACTATTTGCCTGGGAGGGTGTGCAGCCCTCCAGCTGATGTGCCCGTCTTTCTATTTCCTCGTGCGTGGGCTGCTTGAAGAATGGAGCAGGTATTGCACAATTTGTGAAGGTCTTCTCTCTGCTCCAGGGCCACAACAAGGGTGCTTTCTTGACGATTAACCCAACCCCTGTTCCGCTGAGAACTCCTCGCACAGTACGGTCCCACCATTTCACTGCCCTGAGCCAGCATCCATTCAAGGGGCAAGAAGTGAATGGTGAAGAGGGCGGATACAGCTCATAAGGTCATAAGTGATAGGAGCAGAATTAGGCCGTTCAGCCCATCCAATCTACTCCACCATTCAATCATGGCTGATCTACCTCTCCCTCCTAACCCCTTTCTCCCGTCTTCTCCCCATAACCCCAGACACCTGTAATAATCAAGAAACTATCTCTGCCTTAAAAATATCCATTGACTTGGCAATGAATTCCACAGATTCACTACCCTCTGACCCTAAAGAAATTGCTCCTCATCTCCTTTCTAAAATACAATACAATTTATATGTTGTCATTTGAACCTCATTGAGGTTCAAACGAAATTTGGTTCTAATCAAGGACGAGTCGCACCCTGGTCACTCCCTCTTCTCCCCTCTCCCATCTGGCAAAATGGTAGAGAAGTGTGAAAACGCACACCTGCAGATTCAGTGTTTAAGAAGGAACTGCAGATGCTGGAAAATCAAAGGTAGACAAAAATGCTGGAGAAACTCAGCGGGTGAGGCAGCATCTATGGAGCGAAGGAAAGAGGTCACATTTGGGGTCGTGACCCTTCTTCAGATTCAGGGACATTTCTTCTGTAACTACTGTAGGCAACTAACGTTATTCCCTTATCATGTATCTGTAACTGTAAATTGTAATCTGTATGTAAAAAATGAACTAACAATAATAGTGCAAACCAAAAATAGTGCCCTTCTAAAAGCCACTATTGTATCTGCCACCACCGCCACCCTTGGCAATGTGCTCCAGACACGCACCACCCTCAGTGTAGCCAACTTGGCCCGCGCATCTCCTTGAAACCTTTGCCCCTCTCGCCTCAACGCTATGCTCTCTAGTATTTCCCTCATAGTCATAGCTTTCCCTCAGCATCAGTCGTAACTACAGTGCATTTCCGCAGTTTCCCATATCACGGCGTCACAATGACACAATAATAGAGTCGCTGCCTCACAGCGCTGGAGATCCAGGTTCCATCCTGACCACGGGTGCTGCCTGTACGGAGTTTGTACTGTACGTTCTCCCCGTGACCTGCATGGATTTTCTCCGAGATCTTCGGTCCCCCCCCCCCCCACACTCCAAAGACGTACAGCTTTGTAAGTTATTTGGCTAGGTTTAATTGTATAAATGACAAAATTGTCCCTAGTGTGTGTAGGATAGTGTTAATGTGAGGGGATGTTGTGCGCTAGTGTTAATATGCTGGTCGGCGCGGATTCAGTAGGCCGAAAAGCCTGTTTCCGCGCTGTATGCCTAAACTAAACTAAACTAAACAGTTCATGCATCCGGTGTGCAGTGTTATGGGCCTGTCCCACTTAGGCTATTTTTAGGCCACTGCCAGCGACTGTCATAGTCGTAGCAGGTTGCCGAAAAAATGGCGATTGGACTAATGGGCCTGTACCACTTAGGCGATTTTCAACATAAAATTTGAAATAGAATCATACTTTAAACAACAAAAAGATGGTTAGCACCGGTGACAACCTACGTCACCTGGCGACACCCTACGTCATCCTGGCGACAACCTACGTTAACCTGGCGACAACTACAACAGCGCCTACGTCAGGAGGTGTCAAGCTACGCTCATTGGCGTCAAGCCAACTGTCGGTGACTGGCATCGAAAAGTTTTGAACACTTCAAAATCCAGTGGCGACCTGAAAGACGCCACGACTCTTTGGGCGAATGAGGAAACGACTCACGACCATACAGGCGACACCCCGGCGACCATGTGGCGACAGCCTAGTCGCCTAAAAAATCGCCTAAGTGGGACAGGGGCATTACTTTGCACACTCCTGACAGATTTAGCAATGGTTTGTTTTACACTGAATGCGTTCACGATCTCGCTAAACTTTGATACATCTCCCTGGAACTAGGCTAGGCGACAACTCATGCCCAAACACAAGATCCCTTTCCCCCCAAAAACTAGATGTGCTTTTTATCGGGATGCTTGGACAACTCCATGACCCAGCACAACGCAGCACCTTAATCTCACAGACCACTTCTGATTTCCATCATTGGAGATGCTTCCAATCTTATCTTGTGACTGCCTTCCACTGCCTCCATCCTTATCGTTTCCCAGCCCCGCACAGCCCGCTTTTACCTTCTCCCAAAATCCATAAACACAACTGCCCTGGCAGACCCATTGTTTCTGCCTGCTCCTGTCCCACGGAAATTATTTCCACGTACCTCGACTCCATCCTATCCCTCCTGGTCCAATCTCCCGACCAATGTCCAAGACACCTCACACGCCCTTCATCTCGTTAATGACTTCCGCTTTCCGAGCCCCCCATTCCCTCATCTTCACTATGGATGTTCAGTCACTCTTCACCTCCATCCCCCACCAGGAAGGCCTTAAATCCCTCCGTTTCTTCCTCGACCGCAGAACCATCCAATTTCCCTCTACTAACACTCTACCCCGCCTAGCGGAGCTGGCACTCACCCTCAACAACTTCTCCTTCGACTCCTCCCACTTCCTCCAAATCTAAGGGCACACGCATGGGCCCCAGCTATGCGTGCCTCTTTGTAGGGTACGTTGAACAATCCCTGTTCCAGGCGTACACTGGCTCTATCCCTGAACTCTATCTCTGTTGCATTCATGACTGCATCGGTGCTACCTCCTGCACACATGCAGAACTCATGGACTTCATCAACTTCACCACCGATTTCCATCCTGCACTCAAATTTACTTGTACCATCTCCGACACTCCCTCCCCTTTCTTGATCTCACCGTCTCCATCACAGTAAGTAGACTATTGACCGACGTCTATTACAGACCCACTGACTCCCACAACTATCTAGACTACACTTCTTCCCACCCTGCTTCCTGCAAAGACTCTATCCCCTACTCCCAATTCCCCCGTCTACGCCGCATCTGCGCCCAGGATGAGGTGTTCCACACTAGAACATCCGAGATGCCCTCATTCTTTAGGGAACGGGAGATCCCCTCTCCCATCATAGATGAGGCCCTCACTCGTGTCTCCTCAGTACCCTGCAGCTCCGCCCTTGCCCCCCCTCCCCCAGTCACAACAGACAGAGTCCCCCTAGTCCTTACCTTACACCCCATCAGCCGTCACATACAACACATAATCCTCCGAAATTTCCACCACCTCCAACCTGGATCCCACCACTAGCCACATCTTCCCATCTCCATCCCTTTCCCCCTTCCGCAGAGACCGTTCCCTCCGCAACTCCCTGGTTAACTCATCCCTTCCCACCCAAACCACCCCCTCCCCAGGTACCTTCCCCTGCAACTGCAGAAGATGCAACACCTGTCCCTGTACCTCCTCCCTCGACTCTGTCCAGGGACCCCGACAGTCCTTTCAGGTTAGGCAGAGGTTCACTCTCACCTCCTCCAACCTCATCTACTGTATCCGTTGTTCAAGATGTGGACTCTTATACATCGGCGAGACCAAACGCAGACTGGGCGATCGTTTCGTGGAACACCTTCGCTCAGCCCGCCTGAACCAACCTGATCTCCCGGTTGCCGGACACTTTAACTCTCCTTCCCATTCCCACACTGACCTTTCTGTCCTCGGTCTCCTCCATTGTCAGAGTGAGGCTAAACGCAAATTGGAGGAACAGCATCTCATATTTTGCTTGGGCAGCTTACAGCCCAGTGTATGAATATCGATTTCTCTCACTTCAGGTAGCCCCGGCATTCCCTCTCTCTCTATCCCTCCCCCACCCAAGTTGCACCAGCTTCTCATTCTCACCCAACAAACAGCTAATAATGGCCTGGTTCCTTTATCATCGTTAATTTTTTGCATATCTTTCATTCATTGTTCTTTATCTCTCCACATCACCGTCTATATCTCTCGTTTCCCTTATCCCTAACCAGTCTGAAGAAGGGTCATGACCTGAAACATCACCCATTCCTTCTCTCTAGAGATGCTGCCTGTCCCGCTGAGTTACTCCGGCTTTTTGTGACTATCTTCGGTTTAAACCAGCATCTGAAGTTCCTTCCTACACATTATCTTGCATTAAACATGATTCCCTTTATCTTGTAGCTGTACACTGTGGATGGCTGGATTGTAACCGTACAGTCTTTCCACTGATTGGATAACATGCAAAATGTTTTTCTCTAGACCTCAGCACACATGACTAACAATTGCCCAGATAATCTCCTGAAGCACTCTCAAGAGGCAAGAGCATTTACTTGATTGTATTTTTGTATTGTATATCTGATCTGTTTGGGTAGCAAGCAAAGCAAAGCTTTTTCACCGTTCCTAGGACTGGGGCGGAAATCGCTATCAATACATGGGGGGGGGGGGCACAATTTCTTGGTGGCCGCGCGCATGCGCATGTGCACACACACACACACGCGCGTGTGCATACATACGCACGGTAAGGAGGCTTCAGCCGTGGGCCCTTGTGGGATGGTAATATCAGGAACTGACCTCGTTGGTGACCGACTCCGAACTCCAGCAACAGCAGCTCTGTTTGCCCAGAATTGTGTGGCTTGAATCGGCTCGTGCGCGGGGCCTTTCATCGCCCGGCGCAGCTTCAAATCGGCCGGCGGGGGCTTCAACATCGCGAGCCTCGATCGCCTCGATGGGCGATGAAAGGCCCCGCGAACGGGCCGATTCAGCCCATAGAAAGCGTCTGATACCCGCTTGAATCTTTCAAAAGCTAAAATGGATCACAATGCGATAAATAACACTTAAACAAATAAAACTGAAGCAAATAAAAGCAAACAGAAGAACCAACCTTGGAGGGGGAGAGAGAGAGAGATGAGAAAAAAATACTAAATAACGTGTGTGACCGTGAATGAGGAACTTACCTGCAAGTCAGCCAGGAAACCCGTTTGACCAGAGCCCTTAATGACCTGACCCGTTTAAATCTTTCCCATCCACCAATACATCCAATTAATTCAAATTAATTGTAATTGTACCCGCATCAGACAGCTTTAAGAAATTCTCTGTGAATACCTTCAGTAATACTTGAAGGTTAAAACACAATTGGTGACACATCGTGTTAATACGATGTTAATACGATCGTGTTAATACGATCTTAAAGAGATATTTAACAACCACCACTATCTCGTGGAAAGCGGAGATTTTAATAGATTTTTTTCACCAAATTTCAAAATCCGGATTACAAAACATGGGGGGGGATTGTCCCCCACCTCTCAAAACATGGGGGGGACGTTTCAAGGTAGTACCTCCTAATTGATCTCTATGATGGTGGGGCGGTCAGTACTTGTGAAGGACCGGGCAGCGTTCACTATAATAATCTACTTCAATCCTGGCCATTTGAGTTGCCAGACCAGTCCGTGATGCAACCAGTCCAAATGCTCTTTACCCTAAGTTTAATGTGCAAGGGAGAATTTGTAGACATAATAAATCTCGTTAAGGGCCTGTCCCATTTGGCCGTCATTTGCGTGCCATTTACACGACCTGGTAGCGTGTGGGTAGCGTGTGGGTAGCGTGTGGGACGGGCGCATGGAGTGGCGTGGAGGAGTGTGGAGTTGCGTGCGGTATCGCGACAGTCGCTACCGGCCTGTCGCGTAAATGACGGCCAAGTGGGACAGGCCCTTTAATCCTCTAAGGCAATAGAGGCATTGATGGGTATGTTTGCATCAAAGTGCCTTGCGCTCTATTGACGGCTGAGATGGTTTGTCCTTAGATTCAGAGAGTCAAAGAATCACACAGCATGGACACAGGCCCTTCAGCTCAACTTGCCCACACCGACCAACATGCCCTTTCTGCACTAGTCCAACGTAACACTATTTGGCCTTCCCTACCCATATACCTGCCCATTTGTCGTATAAAGGTCTTGACCTGAACAGTTTTCTGACTTTCAGTAAGCACATATCTGGAAATCTGTAGTTTCAAGTTGGTTAGAGATACAGCATGAGAACAGGCCCTTCGGCCTACTGAGTCCCTGTTGACCAGGGATCACCCTACAGTAGTTCTCTCCCACACCCACGAGGGACATTTTGCAGAAGCCAATTAACCTGCGTGTCTTTGGAAACTGGAGGACCCGGAGAAAACCCACGCGGTCACGGGGAGAACATGCAAACTCCCTGCAGACAGCACCCGTAGTCAGGATGGAACCCGGGTCCCTGGCGCCGTGAGGCAGCAACTCTACCGCTGCGCACCATCTATTTGCCTACTGTTGACATTCAACCCTTCTTGCGGGGTCAAGGAAAGAGCGCTCACGTCGCGGCCCTGTTTCCACCACCACACACAAGAAGCAACAAGACAGACACCATTGCGTGCAGATGGCGAGAAGTGCACTCAGCTCCGGCTAAACAACTTCTAATCTTGTGTGTGGACTCGATAAGAAGAAGCCCTTCTCAAGCCAAGTCAAGTTTATTTGTCACATACGCATACGAGATGTGCAGTGAAATGAAAAGTGGCCGTGCGGACTCACGGACTGTGCAAAAAACACTACAAAACAGAATGAAACAGAATCACATATTCACGTATTACATATTAGTGGGAGGAAGAAAAAAAGAAGAAACAGCAATTTTAAAAAGACACCAGACAACAGTAAATAGGTCCAGTTAGTTAGTCCCTGGTGAGATAGGAGTTTACAGCAAAGATCCTACAGCGAGCAAGATAGTCCACTCGACAAAAAAGACATAGTACGGTCATGGGCAGATTCATGGGTAATTTTCGACCCCGTTTCCGTAACCGGCTTCTGTCCCCGCACCAAATATCCCGTAGGATACTAGTGCGGAGACGGAAGCCGGTTACGGAACCATCCTCGTAAAAGCAAAAGTTATTTGGGAAAAACCTTCTCCTCATTTTCAGAATTATAATTTATTAACACAAACTGTTCCCCTGCAACGTTGATTACACTGCCAGTCAGGTCAGGTCGGGTTACTGAAATGGATGAAAAAAAGACCCATGTTCCACTCCGTTGCGTACTACACGTGGCCTACTTTGCTTCGCTATAGGATCTTTGGTTTACAGTCCTAATGGCCTCTGGGAAGAAACTCCTTCTCATCCTCTCCGTTCTCACAGCATGGCAGCGGAGGCGTTTACCTGGCCAGAGCAGCTGGAACAGTCCGTTGCAGGGATGGAAGGGGTCCCCCATGATCTTGTTGGCTCTGGAGTTGCACCTCCTGATGTATAGTTCCTGCAGAGGGGCGGGAGAAGTTCCCATAGTGCGTTCGGCCGAACGCACTACTCTCTGCAGAGCATTCTTGTCCTGGGCAGAGCAGTTCCCAAACCAGATTGTGATGTTTCCGGACAAGATGCTTTCCACAGCCGCTGAGTAGAAGCACTGGAGGATCCTCAGAGACTCTCTGAATGTCCTCAATTGCCTGAGGAGGTAAAGGCGCTGCCTTGCCTTACTCACCAGTGCTGCAGCGTGTGATGTCCATGTCAGATCCTCTGAGATGTGGACTCCCAGGTATTTAAAGCAGCTCACCCTATCCACAGTATCCCCATTTATCCTCAATGGTGTGTACGTCCTCGGATGATGTGCCCTCCTAAAGTCCACGATCAGCTCTTTGTTTTTTTTGACATTCAAGAGGAGGCTGTTGTCCTGACACCAGAGTGCCAGATCAGCCACCTCCTCCCGGTAGGCCTTCTCATCGTTGTCTGAGATCAGGCCCACCACCGCAGAGTCATCAGCAAACTTGATTATCGAGTTGGAGCTGAACCTGGCCACACAGTCATGTGTGTACAGGGAGTACAATAGGGGGCTGAGGACGCAACCCTGGGGGGATCCTGTGCTCAGGGTGAGGGCCTTTGATGTATTTCCCCCCATCTTGATTACCTGGGGCCTGGCGGTGAGAAAGTCCAGGACGCAGGCACACAGGGGGAGTTGAGCCCCAATTCCAGCAGCTTCTAAGCAAGTCTGGTGGGGACTATCGTGTTGAAGGCTGAACTGAAGTCTATGAACAGCATCCTCACATAGCCCCCCCCCCCTTCTGGCTGTCAAGGTGAGAGAGAGCGGTGTGCAAAACCTGGGAGACCGCATCGTCCGTGGATCTGTTCGGACGGTATGCAAATTGTAACGGGTCCATGTTGCGAGGGAGGAAGGCACAGATGTGTTTCTTCACCAGCCTCTCAAAGCATTTCATGACAACCGAGGTGAGGGCAACCGGACGGTAGTCATTCAGACAGGCTGGGGAGGCATTCTTTGGTACAGGTACAATGATGGATTGTTTGAAGCAGGCAGGGACTACGGACTTGTCCAGGGAGAGGTTGAATATTGTAGTGAGCACCGGAGCTAGCTGCGTAGCACAAGACTTAAGTACTCGCCCCGAGATGCCATCGGGGCCTCCAGCTTTCCTCGTGTTCACCCGTGTCAGAGCCCTACACACATCATGCTCGGACAACAAGAATGTGTGTACACTCCTCCCTTTAGCTTCGTTAGCCAGCCCGCTGGCGGTGTTGTCGTTAGCCGGCAGACCTGGGGTGGTGTTGCCCATCTCGAAACGAGCGTAGAAGGAGTTCAGGTCATCAGCTAGGGAGGTGCCGGCACTTCCGGTTGAGGGTGGGGTGCTCCGGTAGTTGGTTGCAGTCCGTAGCCCCTGCCACAGGCGTCTGGTGTCCTGCTGCTCCATCTATTGTCCCTGTACCTCCTTTTTGCGTCCTTCACTGCCCTTCACAGTCGGTGGGACTCTACCTTGTAGACGTCCATGTTTCCTGATGCCAGGCCCGAGTTGTAGGCAGCGGTACGAGCATTCAAGGCAACACGAACGGACCTGTCCACCCAGGGTTTATGATTCGGAAAGGTGCTAACCCTTACCCTGGGGACGATGTTGTCGGCTATTGTTGCGATGAAGTCCGTGACTGCTTCTGCGACCTCACTGACATCGCTGGAACTTGCTTGGAACATATTCCAGTCGACATCGCTCAGTGCATCTTGCAGCATGGCCTCTGACTGGTCGGACCACCGCTTTACATCCCTCGTCACTGCCGCTTCCCGAGCTATCCTCTGTTTATACTCCGGCAGCAGGAAACATTCTTGCAATCATTCCTGGCGAACTGAACAAACCATGAATCCTGTTACACCACTCATTTCCATGCGTCACTCATTTCCAGAACGTATATTTTAAACATTTAGCCTCAAGGCCTTACACTGACCAGGTTTACTGCTGTACAGGTTTCGTCTGCTGTCAGATACACCATTCGGTTGTTGATCGGGGTTTATTCAGTGAACATGCCAATTGACAATAGACAATAGACAATAGACAATAGACAATAGGTGCAGGAGTAGGCCATTTGGCCCTTCGAGCCAGCACCGCCATTCAATGTGATCATGACGCTTGTATCATTTCCATTGCCACCCACATCAACTGGAGAGTGGTCCTGACCTCTCATCGACCTCATTGGAGACCCTCGGACTATCTTTAATCAGACTTTGCTGGACGTTACCTTGCGCTAAACGCTATTCCCTGTACCCTGTATCCGTGCGGACGGGTTGATTGTAATCATGTCTGGTCTTTCTGCTGACTGGATAGCACGCAACAAAAAAGCTTTCACTGTACCTCAGTACATGTGACAATTAATTAAAGTTTAGTTTAGTTTAGAGGTACAGCGAGGAAACAGGCCCTTCGGCCCACTGAGTCCACACCGACCAGCGATCCCCGCACACTAACACTATCCTACACACACACTAGGGACAATTTACACTTGTACCAAGTCAATTATCCTACAAACCTATATGTCTTTGGAGTGAAAACCCACAAGGTCACGGGGAGAAGGTACAAATTATTTGCAGGCAGCACCCGTAGACGGGATGGAACCCGGGTGTCCGGCGCTGCAAGCGCTGTGAGGACGCAACTCTACCGCTGCGCCACCGTGACTAAACTAAACTCTGTAGCTTGAGCGCCACGATCGCGCAGCGGTAGCGTTGCTGCCTTACAGCGCTTGCAAGTTTGTAAGTTTGTACGTTCTCCCTGTGACTGCGTGGGTTTTCTCCGAGATCTTCCTCCCACACTCCAAAGACGCGCAGGTTTGTAGGTTAATTGGCTTTTCTTTAGACACTTGGTGTAAGTGTAAATTGTCCCTGGTGTGTGTGTGTGTAGGGGATCACAGGTGGGTGCAGACCTGGTGGGCTAAAGGGCCTGTTTCTGCATTGTATCTCTAAACTAAACTAAACTACACTAAACTAAACTACACTAAACTAAACTAACTCTAACCTCAGTGATTGTAAAGGAACATCAAGCAGTTGCAGACTGCATGCCTCGACTCGCCCAGCATTGCAACTATTTCTTCAATGGAAGCTGTTTTCAATGAACTATGTTCCCCCCGTCCATTGATAAAAATAGACTTTGTTCCCTGTTGTAGGAACAAGCAATGGCAGATGCTGGTTTGCTGAGGAAAGGCACCAGTTGTGCATGGGGCAGCCGTTTTGTTTCTGTATCTGTCATCCGTTGATCGGCAGTTAAAGAACATGCTTTTATCTCGACTACACTTCTTCCCACCCTGCATCCTGTAAAGACTCTATCCCCTACTCGCAACTCCCCCGTCTACGTCGCATCGGCGCCCTGGATGTGGTTTTCCATACTAGATCATCGGAGATGTCCTCATTCTTTTGGAAACGGGGGTTCCCCTCTTCCATTATAGTTGAGGTTCTCACTAGGGTCTCCTCGATATCCCACAGCTCCGCTCTTGTTCCCCCTCCTCCCATTTGTAACAAGGACAGAGTCCCCCTTGTCCTCACCTTCCACCCCATCAGCCGTCGCATTCAGCATATAATCCTCCAACATTTTCGCCACCTCCAACGGGATCCCACTACTGGCCACATCTTCCCATCTCCACCCCTTTCTGCTTTCCGCAGAGACCGTTCCCTCCGAAACTCCCTGTTCAACTCGCCCTTTCCCACCCAAACCACCCCCTCCCCAGGTACTTTCTCCTGCAACCGCAGGAGATGTAACAGCTGTCCATTTACCAACCCCCTCCGACTCCATCCAAGGACCCTGACAGCCTTTCCAGGTGAGGCAGAGGTTCACTTGCACCTCCTCCAACCTCATCTACTGTATCCGCTGTTCCAGGTGTCTACATCGGCGAGACCAAGCGCAGGCTCGGCGATCGTTTCGCCGAACATCTCCGCTCAGCCCGCCTAAACCTACCTGATCTCCCGGTGGCTCAGCACTTCAACTCCCCCTCCCCTTCCCACTCTGACCTTTCTGTCCTGGGCCTCCTCCATTGTCAGAGTGAGGCCGTGCGCAAATTGGAGGAACAGCACCTCATATTTCGCTTGGGCAGCTTACACCCCAGCGGTGTAAACATTGACCTCTCTTTCTTCAGATAGCCCTGGCTTCCCCCCTCTCTCCATCCCCACCCCCTTCCCAGTTCTCCCTCTAGTCTTACTGTCGCCGACTACATTCTATCTCTGTTCCGCCCCCTCCCCTGACACCAGTCTGAAGAAGGGTCTCAACCCGAAACGTCGCCCATTCCTTCTCTCCAGAGATGCAGCCTGTCCCGCTGAGTTACTCCAGCATTTTAAACCAGAATCTGCAGTTCCTTCTTGCATCCTTTTATATTAGGTTATTTTAGTTTAACAGAGATACAGCGCGGAAACAGGCCCTTCGCCCCACTGAGTCCGCGCTGACCAGCGATCCCCGCACATTAACACTATCCTACACACACCAGGGACAATTCACATTTCTACCAAGCCAATTAACCTACAAACGTGTACATCTTTGGAGCGTGGGAGGAAACCGGAGCACCCGGAGTAAACCCACGCAGATCACAGGGAGAACGTACAAACTCCATACAGGGAGCACCCGCAGTGGGGATTGAACCCTGGTCTCTGGTGCTGCCAGCGCTGTAAGGCAGCAACGCTACCTCTGCGCCACCGGACGGCCGGAGGGAATTGTCGCTGTCTGCGGCAGTACGCTTCCAACAATTAGATCCCAGGATACATGCCTGAGGTGCCGCGCAGCAAAGACCTCCCCAAGGTGCCGCTCGGATGAACCGAAGGCTCACAGCCGCTGGAGACGTGAGGAACAAGGACCGGTAGCAGGGATGAACCGGGGTAAGTGCCTCCAGCGCCTTCAAAGGTCGGCTGCAGGAGGCACCCCCGGGTCAGAAAGGTGAGGGGAGGAGAGGGATGTCAGTTCACGGGCCGGCCTGGTAGCAGGTGAGAACCAGAGGACATAGGTTCAAGGTGAAGGGGAAAAGATTTAACAGGAATCTGAGGGGTAACATTTTCACACAAAGGGTGGTGGGTGTATGGAACAAGCTGCCAGAGGAGGTAGTTGAGGCTGGGGCTATCCCAACATTTAAGAACAGTTAGACAGGTACATGGATAGGACTGGTTTGGAGGGATATGGACCAAACACGGGCAGGTGGGACTAGTGTCGCTGCGACATGTTGGCCGGTGTGGGCAAGTTAGGCCGGTTTCCACACTGTATCGCTCTATGACTCTATGTCGCTTCTCTGCCCACTCTCCCAGCCTGTCCGAGTCCTTCTGCAGAGTCCCTGCTGTCTCGACACCACCTGCCCCATCACCTATTTTCTTGTCATCCACAAACTTGGCCTCAAAGCCTTCAATTCCCTCCTCCAAATCATTAATATACAACGTGAAGAGCAGCGGCCCCAGCACCAACCCCTGCGGAACTCTGCTAGTCACTGGCAGCCAACCTGAAAAAGCCCCCTTTATTGCCACTCTTTACCTTCTGCCATCCAGCCAACCTGCTCTCCATGTTAGTATCTGCCCTTTGGTACCGTGGGCTCTCATCTTCCTTGGCAGCCTCACGTGTGGCAGCTTATCAAAAACAGGCAGCATCTCTGAAGAGCGTGGACAGTGACATTTCAGGATGAGACCATTCTTGCCCTACAATCAGTCTGAAGAAGGATCTCAACCCAAAACGTCACCTACCCATGTTCACCAGAGATGCTGCCTGACCCTCTCACAAACTCCAGCTCTTTGTGTCCTTTTAGGTCATATGGTGGACCACCCACCACTTTCTGCAGCCCCCTTCATTCTTGGGCATTGAAATTATTGATCCCGGTCTTAATGTAACCGGTCAGTATGTCATCCACTTGTGGAGGTTTGATGCAGTGTGCGTCAACTTGCCGAATCCAACCTCCGCAGCTATCTGGGCGGCACGGTGGCGCAGCGGTAGAGTTGCTGCCTCACAGCGCCAGAGACCCCGGTTCAATCCTGACTACGGGTGCTGTCTGTACGGAGCTTGTACCTTCTCCCCGTGTCCTGCTTATACCTTCTCCCCGTGGGTTTTCTCTGAGATCTTGGGTTTCCTCCCACACTCCAAAGAGGTTGAGGTGCAGCTTTGTAGGTTAATTGGCTTGGTAAATGTGAAAATTGTCCCTAATGTGTGTAGGATAGTGTTAATGTGCGGGGATCGCTGGTCGGCGCGGACCCGGTGGGCCGAAGGGCCTGTTTCCGCGCTGTATCTCTAAACTAACAAACTAAATTAAGATACAAGGAACTATGGAAGGAGGAAGGAGTTAAAGTTATTCGCCTTCCATCACAGTCAGGAGTGCGAGGTGACTGAAAGCAAGATGGATGCTGCGTGCGCTGGTGGGGACCCGGAGGGATTGCCGTGAGTGCGCTGGTCTTGGTGTTTGTGGGGCGTCGCACCACATGGGAGCGTCCCGGCGTCTGGTGCGAGTGCAGACGGCTTTCCAACTGTCCGGGCGGACAGGGGCTGCAGAGAGGACGACAAGCGGCTGGAGCTACTCTGGTCACATCACGGTGAAGAGCGCGCGTGTGTGTGTGTGTGGCCCGGACACTGGACTGATGGCTGTGGGTCTCCGCTTATGCTGTGTGTCCTGGGGATTCTCACACACCGCTGTGGTGGCTGTTTATGTTTAATAGTAAGATTAAATGAGAACTTACCAGTTTGAAGTTTGATCTTTATCTTATGAGGAGTTACGATGAGGAGTTACCAGTCGGCATGCGTGTCAATCTTCAAAGCAGCGGTATGAAATCACAGAAAACGACAATTGAACTATTATAGTAAGATTATAACTCTAGAACTACTAGATGAGCTTCATGATATGGGGGTTGGGAGCAGTGGGCACGTAATCGCTCATCGTAACTCCTCATAAAATAAAGATCAAATTTCAAACTGGTAAGTTCTCGTTTAATCTTACTATTTTACTTCGGAGTCACGTGAGTGATTCTGTGAAGACTTTAAAGGTCTGTGATTTCACGCCGATCCAAATCCAGGCGTATCACACTGCAAGCAGTTGACTCAGGAGGAGTGAATTAGTAACAACATTGATTCATGATACTGATTAACATGTTAATGTTTTAATTCACAAATAACAAAAATATATACAATAGGAACTCAGCTCTCCCAGGGAGAAGCTATGAAACAAAGATTAACACAGAGTGGGCGAACACCCCAGATTCAACAAACGGCTTGTTGTAGAACCTCCGAAAAGTTGATTCATTTGACCATCCTGCGGCCGCGAGGATATGGTCTAGAGGGCCATCCATTGCCCTCGCCGCTGACGTTGATGCTGCCCTGGTGGAGTGAGATTTAAAATTTTGAGTATTAACTCCTGCACATCCCAGGACTTGCTTCAGCCATCGTGAGATGGTCTGAGATGACACTTGCTTATGTGGCTTTTTGTAGTTTATAAGTAGTGCTACCTCGGACCCTCTGAGGCTCTTCGTAACGTCAATATAACACTTCAAGTGCTCCACTACACACAGGCGTGAATCTGCGGGATAAGCTGACAATACAAGCTTGTATCCTGACACCCCTGGTCTGCTCTGTTTGAGTACGTCGTAGACGTGAAAAGTAACATCATTTTGTGATGACACCATCCTGTCCAGACGCAGTTTGTGAAGAGTCTGAACCCTTTGTGCTGATGTAAGCGCCATGAGCATAACCAATTTGAGGATGATCTTTAATAAAGATAATGATGTAGCTGTTCCCCATTGACGGAGCACCGTGAGTACCATGCTCACATCCCAGATTTGAGAATACCTAGGCCTAGGAGGATTGGAATTAAACACACCCTTCATGAATCTTGATATTAACGGGTGGGACCCTAAAGGCTGGAGATCTGACTCTCAGCACAAGTACGCTGACAGGGCACTCCTGGCACTGTTGATGGCACTGTAACTCAGCCCTTCATTGGAGTGTAAGTGGGATAGGAATTCTAGCACATCTGGGATGGAGGCCGTGTGTGATAAGTGATGTTCCCATGTAAGCAAAATTCCTCCCATTTCCTGATATGGGAGAGGTATTGCCTTTTTGTGCTATCCCTCCAGGACGATGTGATGGTATCCACTATCTGATTGGACAGTCCCAGACCCAGGGTACGGCCTTTTTAAAAACTGCAAATCAACAAATTTACACGATCATTCAATGGGTGTGGGTCCCCAGTCACAGGGTGCACCAATAAATTTACACGTTTTGGAACCAGCACAATAGGGTGCGTGGTTATTTCCGAAATGAGCGGAACCATGGCTGTGTAGGCCAGTCGGGCAAAAAACTACCAGAACCCCTGTAGCGGTGTCCTGCTTGATCTTAGTTAGGCACCGGCTGATGAGGCAGAAAGGTGGAAAAAAAACATATACAAACATTTCCGCCCCAGTGCAGTGAGAATGCATTTGCACCGCCACTGCCCCTGGGTCTGGTTTCCCTTGAAACATACTTCGGTACCTGGATGCAAACAATAGACGATATCTGGCATTCCATACGAAGGACAATTTCACCAAATACTTCACGATTCAACATCCACTCGGTGTTGTCGTTGAATTTGCGTGACCTGGTGTCTGCCACCATATTGAGTCTGCCTGGCAAGTAGACAGCTGAAATCCAAATGTTATTTTTTATGCACCAGTGCCACATAGTGTTAGCCAATCCATCACATGATTTTGACTTGATTCCACCCATGTGATTGACATACGCCACTGCCGTGGTGTTGTCAATTTGCAACTGGACATGTAAGTGATGCTTAGTGTACAATAATCTTTGAGCCCATAGAACGCTCCTAACAGTTCTAAATAATTAATTCCATGTGATTGGAGAATCTGTGCCTCATGCATATCCCATCTGCCTCCACAACTAGATCTGGTATCAGTAACACCCCAACCTAGGGCACTGACATCAGTCTTTAAAATAAGTGAAGGTGCTTTTGTCAAAACTGTGCCATAACAATTTAATATGTTTTTAATCCACCACTGTATCTCAGCGATGGCTTCAGATGGTCAGTGCATGGGCCGATTGTAATGGTTTGCATGTATTCCCAGTGCCTATACCTTTGCTCTCTGTAAATGCTGATAATGCAAAGGTCCATATTGGGCTGCTGGAAAGGCTGCTACCAATTTACCAATTAAGCTCGCCTGTTTAATTGAAGGTGATTTTTCCTTGAAGAGGTTGATACAGCGTTCAATTAAATCTACTCCCTTGCCCTGGGGCAGAGTTACAGGCATGTGATTGGAATCAACTGTGAAACCCAGATAGTCAATTATGTTAACAGGCACCAATTTTGATTTAACTGGATGGACAATGAAACCTAACCTCTGCACCATGAATTGAACAGCTGGGACTGAAAACTCAGCTTCATCAAATGTGTTTCCAATGATTAGAATGTCATCCAAATAGGTCATGATTATATGGCCTTGTGATCGTAATAACCCAAGTACTGGTTTTAGCAATTTTGTAAATAGGCGAGGGGCTGAGGTTAATCCATTAGGTAGAGCTCGAAATTGCCACAATTGTCCCATCCAGTTAAATTTCAAATTTCTGCGATAGCCTTTATGAACAGGCACTGAATAACACGCATCTTGGAGATCTATGCGTGCCATATAACACCGCCTGGAAAGCAGTTGCTTGGCAGTAACAAAAGTTTCCATTTTAAAATGGAATTTAAAACTACACAAACAGATTAAGTCCTGTTAAATCCAATATCATTCTACACCCACCACCCTTCTTTGGTCTAGGGAACACATTAGACACAAATTGATGGGTCTGATAGATTTTTTTCTCAATTACTCCCTTGAGGCATAGTTTTACTATTTCAGCTTGTATCATCAAATTCTCTTTTTGTGAGAAGATGAATGCCCGTTTCAGTTTGTGCTGGGTGGGTGGACACAGGGTAGGAATAAGTTCAATGTTAAACCCTTGAATACTGCAGTATAAACACATTTGAGGTTATTTTACACCAGTCTCCCAGAAAGCTGTGTAAGCTCCCTCCAGGTGGTAGGCAAATCTCTCGCAATATGTTTCGACAGGAGCCAGACCCACCTACCTCCATGGTTACCAGTGCTCTTTGCCTGGTCCTGGGTTGTAAAGGCATGTTTCCCCCTGCTCGTGCTGGGGAGCGCCAGTTGCAGGCATTAAAATTAGTCGCTTGGTCCTTGCCCAGCCCCCTGGTTTCCAACAAACCGCTTTATAGGGGTTATTGCCGTCGGAGAGTTCTGGTTGGTCACTGGCGTCTTGATAAGCCTCGACGGTTCTTGGCTTTCTTCGTCGTCAGCTCCCTTTTGGGCCATGGTCCTTCTCCAAATAATAGATTCAGCGGCTGGAACGGTGCCAGGCTTGCATAAGCAGCAAACTGCTTGGGGGGCGGATGGCGCTCTTCTTTCTGTGAGACAATTTATCTCAAAGTGTACATTGCACGTAAGAGCCAGGGCATCCTGCTGAATTCATCATGTCAGGACCCCACCATCCAGACCTAACAAAAGCCGTTATTCAGACGCCAAGAGCTTGAGCACCCCACTGCAAATTTAATTTCCTGCTCACCCTCGGCTCGGATGCTTGCCCCCATATGGCCCTAAATGGCATGATTGACTGTCACACACCTTCAGCAGGACACAGTTCTCTGGGGTCTCATATTTTTTGGAAGTAGTGTACATGGCCAGCTCCTGGAGCTGGTGGGAGGCCCATGTAGGAAATTTATGCTGGCAGCCAGCTGCGCTCCAAGCGGCTCGCCCCAGAGTTGTAGGGACGGCAAACCTGGCCGCCAGGAATGGGACCTCTGGCGCTTGCAGCTCGTCCCATGGGGCAGCCTCTACTGCTGGGACCCCTGTGACTCCTGGCATCAGATTCCATCTGACCCCGGTATACTCTCCTCGTCGCCTGGAGGGAGATACTTGGCAGCCCCGGTAGGTGTGCTGCTAGGTGCGGGCTCATGGAGAGGCTGGCGCTCCTGGATGGAACAACCTCTCCAACAGGCTCACCCTGGATACCCGTTCTGCTGGTATCCATTTCTAGGGTCGAACCCTCTCTGCCGGACTCGTCTGAGTCTATCGCCGGACAGACTTTTGAGTAGCCTTACGCCCCTCCGGCGTAGGCACAGTGTTCTCCGACACCGCGTCTGTGAATCGTTTTTGGTTTGACAACCAACGACTCCGTTTTATGAACTAGACTGCTGCCCGCAAAACCCCGCACTCCCGTGGGGTTGAGACATTGTCGGCACGGCTCGCCTCGCTGTTCCGGATTTTGTCATATCTGCACTTGTCCTCCTGCAACAAGAATTACCAAACGCAGAGACTTCGGAGAAGTTAAACACTTACTTGAGGCTTTTTAAACTTACCACTGGAGAAGCGCTGCTCCTCCCAGCCGGTCGCTGCGCCATGCGTCAGACGTTACGACGCGCATGCCGACTGGCGGGGTTCTTCACGGAATCACTCACGTGACTCCAAAGTAACATCTTTATGTAATATTGTGTCTTGATGCTTGTTTTGGTGTGAATGTATGGTAAATCAAATTCCATTGTACCTCCGGGAACACGTGACAATAAAGGACTATTGAACTATTGAACTGCAGATGCGGGTTTACACTAAAAAGAGATAAAGTGCTGGAGTAACTCAGCGGGTCGAGCAGCATCTCTGGAGAACATGGACAGGTGGCGTTTTGGGTCAGCATCTTTCTTCAGAGAGTTGATTCAATGGTCAGCGGTTCCTTAGCTCTTTATGTGTCACATGTTCGACTATGCAGTGGAATTCTTTGTGCATATTCACGCATGCAGGCTATTCCACGTTTTGGCGCCATTTCCAAAGTCCGGTCTGCCCGCGTGCTTGGTCTACTGGAGCAGCTTCCGATCCAGGAAAGCCCCAGGCTCCAGCAGGGCCTTGCTCCATCATAGTACTCTGTAGTACGCCCCCAACAAGGTGATCATCCCTTTCTTGTTCCTCAGCTCCACCCATATAGCCTCACGAGACGAACCGTCCATAATGTCACCTCTGATCACAACCGTGACATCCTCCTGAACCAACAATGCAACCCCCCTCCTCTTTTAACCCTCACCCCAGTCTTCTCCTGAAGCTCCTTCCCCGAACATTGAGCTGCCAGTCCTGCTCCTCCCCTTAACCGGTTTCAGCCATGGCTACAACTGTCCCAGTCGCTCTGCTACCAAACGCATGCCCTGAGCTCATCTGCCGGACCCGACAGGCCCCTCGCATTAGTACAATAACGTCAGTTTAAACCAACCCACCATTTCCCTCGCTCTCTCCACCTTACACCTGCCTATTCTGTCCCACTATCCGTTTCCCACACCATGCTCCATACCAACCTCTACCTCTCACCTGCACTGCCCTGCAACGAGATCCCACCCTCTGCCAAATCTAGTTTAAACCCTCCCGTTAACATTAGCAAACCTGCCCCGCTAGGATGTTGACCCCTCCAGTTTAGTGCAACCACGTCCCTTCTGTACAGGTCACCCCTGCCCCGGAAGAGATCCCAATGATCCATAAATCTAAATCCCTGCCCCCTGCGCCGACTCCTCAGCCACACATTCATTTCCCCAATCTTCCTATTCTTACCTTCACCAGCACAAGCTACTGGAAGCAATCCTGAGATCACTACCCTGCAGGTCCTGCTTTTCAGTCTTCTATCCAATTCCGTCAATTCTTGTTGCAGAACCTCCTTCCTCTTCCGACCTATATCATGCGTGCCAACATGCACAACAAACCTCCGGCTGCTCCCCCTCCCTCTTGAGGATGCCGTGCAGTCCGCTCCGAGACCCCTGGTCCCCCGGCACCAGCGAGGCAACACCCCATCCTGGAGTCTCGCCCACTGTTTTCCATTGGGTACCCCCGCCACTGGGGTCACCTGCACTCCACTTTACCTCCCCTTTCCCTCACGAGTCACCAAACCTTCGCTCTTCCTGTATCCTTAGGGCGTAACAACTCACTGTCGGTTCCTGCCCAGGAGACTCTCGTTTTCCCGGATGGCCCTGAGGTCATGCAGCTGCTTCTCCAGTTTTCCCAACACGGCGTTCAGGAGCTGCACCTGACACAATGTCTGCCGTGTTAGTTCCATAAGTACCAGCGGTGTCCTGACTTCCCACATCCTGCATGAAGCTCACAGATGGAATATAGTGTAGCAAAGTGTGGAGTCATGCATTTTGGAAGCAGGAATAAAGGCGTAGCAAAGGAACTAGGGAGTGCTGGTGCAGGATTCCCAAAAAGTTAATCTACGTCAAACCGGTAGTAAAGAAGGCAAACGCAATGCTGGCATTTATTTCAAGTGGGCTAGAATACAAAAACAGGGATGTAACACTGAGGCTGTATAAGGCACTGGTCAGGCCGCATTTGGAATATTGAGAGTTATTTCGGGCTCCATATCTGAGGAAGGATGTGCTGGCTCTGGAGAGGGTCCAGAGGAGGTTTACAAGAATGATCCCCGCAATGAGTGGGTTAACATATGATGAGCGTTTGTCAGCACCGGGCCTGTACTCGCTGGGGTTTAGAAGGATGAGGGGGGACCTCATTGAAACGTACATAATATTGAAAGGCTTGGATAGAGTGGATGTGGAGAGGATGTTTCCACTCCATAGGAGAGTCTAGGACTAGAGATCACAGCCTCAGAATTAAGATACGTTTCTTTAGGAAGGAGATGAGGAAGAATTTCTTTAATCAGACGGTGGTGAATCTGTGGCATTCTAAGGCTGCGGAGGCCAGGTTAGTGGGCATTTTTAAGGCAGAGATAGATAGATTCTTGATTAGTACAGGTGTCAGAGGTGAGATCAGCCATGATTGAATGGCGGAGTAGACGATGGGCCGAATGGCCTAATTCTGCTCCTATCATCTATGACCTTACGACCCACTGAGTTACTCCAGCATTTTGTGTTCTTTTGTGTATTAACCAGCTTCTGCAGTTGAGTTTAGTTTAGTTTAGGTTAGAGATGCAGCACGGAAAAAACGTCCCGACTTACCTGATGCCCTGAGTACCAATGGCTGGCGTAACAAGCCGCTACGACATATCTACGGACTCCTACGGACCTGTTACGAACATTCTCTGAGTTTGAATCAAGGGGAAAACTCGGGGGGAATTCGTGAGCAGCTCGGGAAAGTGGGACAGGCCCTTTAGAGTAATAGCCAGTCTGATACAGACTGTGGTTACATTTGGACTAAGATATTACAGTGTGCAGCATCTCAGACGCACCCTGCATTTTATTCTGTATTTTATCTTTGACTGCAGAGATAAAGAACGCACTTTCCTTTCAGCAAAGGTGCTGGCTGTTTTTTTACTGATGGCAGCTGCACACTTGCTGAAACGTGGAGTGAAGGATGCTGAGGTTTGGAGCTGCCACCTTTCTTGTGTTGACATCATTGCTATTGTCAGGAGTGCCGGGACTGAGGGGCAAAGCTTTGTCTCGCGTGCTAGCTGGACCCAGCCTGAGCACATCAGGTACCGTGGGAGAGGGAGCAAAATAGTATAGTGTTACATCTGGAGCGACAGAGAGAGAGAGAGAGAGAGAGAGAGAGAGAGCGCGCTGAGATTCAGACAAAACAATTCCCTGGTTACTGTTACAAATGATGTCACTGATGGAAGGGCCTGGCTGACTTCCAGCCGGAGTAAATAATCCGCTACTTGGACGCCCACTCCTGTACAAGAAGCTAAAGTGGAGGCTCTCTCTCACTCCGTCTCTCTCTTCTCCTCTCTCTCATCTCTCGTCTCGTCGGTCTGTGGGGAGAGAGAGGAGGGCAGACACCGAAGTTTCCTTGGGGGGGGGGCCGAGAGCTACAGGGAACAAAGAGGGACCCGCGGAGGGGGGGCCGCTAACAACAAAGCGGCCAACGGGGGGGGGGCGAGAACAAAACGGGGGGGCCACTGTGATGAAGGAGGGGGGGCGCAGTTTTGGGGGGCCACTGTGAATGAGCAGGGGGGGCGCAGTTTCGGGGGCCACTGTGAATGAAAGGGAGGCTCAGTTTAGGGTGGGCCACTGTGAATAAGGGGGGGCCTCAGTTTAAGGGGGCCACTGGAATTAAGGTGGGGGCTCAGTTTAGGGGGGGCACTGTTGAATGAAGGGGGCAGTGTCGGAGGCCTCTGTGAGTAAAGGGTGCCTCGTTTAGGGGGGACGCTGTGAAAAAGGGGGGACACAGTTTAGGTGGGGCCACCTGTGAATGAATGGGGACCCAATGAGGGGTCCATTGTGAATAAGGGGGGACATGGCATAGGTGGGCCACTGTGAATGAAGGGGGGGTCAGTGTCGGTGAGGGCCTCTGTGAAATAAAGGGGCGACTCAGTTTAGGGGGGGACGCTGTGAATGAAGGGGGGGCCCGGTGAGGGGCCATCGGGGACAAAGGGAAGACCCAGTGGGGAGGTGGGGGGGGGGGCTGAGTATGAAGGGACTCGGTGGGCTCAGGCCTGGTTCACTGCTGCGAGGGGATGATAGAACTGTTTGGTGAGCCTCTGTAAATGGTCAGTGCCAGAAACATGGCAACTCTCGTGTACTGACTTGGTGAGGTCTGCTGTGTGATTTTACCGGGTTTTTTACGAATCGGTAGGAAGGAAGGCAAACTCAATGCTAGCATTTATTTCCAGAGGGCTTGTATACAAAAACAGGGGTGTAACGCTGAGGCTCCATCAGGCGCTGGTCAGGCTGCATTTGGAATATTGTGAGCAGTATTAGGCCCCATATCTGAGGAAGGATGTGTCGGCTCTGGAGAGGGTCCAGAGGAGGTTTACGAGAACGATCCCAGGAATGACATATGATGAGCGTTTGACGGCACTGGGCCTGTACTCACTGGAATTTAGAAGGATGAGGGGGGCACATATAGAATAGTGAAAGGCTTGGATAGAGTGGATGCGGAGAGGATGTTTCAACTCGTGGGAGAGTCTAGGACTAGAGGACATAGCCTCAGAATTAAAGGATGTTCTTTTAGGAAGATGAGGAGGAATTTCTTCAGTCAGAGGGTGGTGAATCTGTGGAATTTTTTGCCACAGAAGGCTGTGGAGGCCAAGTCAGTGGATATATTTAAGGCAGAGATAGATAGATTCTTGATTAGTGCGGGTGTCAGAGGTTAAGGGGAGAAGGCAGGAGAATGGGATTAGGCGGGAGAGATAGATCAGCCGTGATTGGATGGCGGAGTAGACAATGGGCCGAATGGCCTAATTCTACTCCTGTCACTCATGAACTTATGAGCCACTACCTCAGCGCCAGAGATCCGTGTTCGATACTGACTATGGGTGCTGCCTGTGCGGAGTTTGCACGTTCTCCCTGTGACCGCGTGGGTGCTTCAGATTCTTCCCACACTCTGAAAGCACGAGTTGGTTAATTGGCCTCTGTAAATTGTCCCTAGATAGGGACAAGAGAACTAGTGCATGGGCAATCGATGGGCAGCGCACAGTAGGTGGGCCAAAGGGACTGGATCTGCGCTGTATCTCTGAAACTAAAACTAAAAACTAAAGTTAAATTGCACTATGGAGCATTTGATCCTAATAAATAGTGGTGGATCACTCTGCTTCTGATGCCATCTTTGCCATTTAGTGAGATTGTGGATGTTCTTTTAGTTTATTTCAGCTCAGATTAGAATCACAGCGTGGAAACAGGCCCTTCGGCCCACCCTGCCCATGCTGACCATCGATCACCCGTTCACACTGGTTTTACACAGATCCCACTTTCGCGCCCACAGCCTGCAAACCCACACGGCTTTGGGGATGTGGGAGGAAACCGGAGCACCCGGAGGAAACGCACGCGGTCACGGGGAGAACGTGCAAACTCCGCAGCTGGGACTGGAAATGGCGGTAAATCCCGGCCACTCTTGCATAAGGACTCAGGACAAAGATAGACACAAAGTGCTGGAGTAACTCAGCGGGTCGGGCCGCATCTCTGGAGATAAGGGGTAGTTGATGTTTTGGGTCCTTCAGACTAGACGTAGGGGGGTGGAGGGGGTGTGGGGGACGGTGGGGGTGGGGGAGGGGGGAGAACAGGACAAATGAGAGCTGGCAACAGATGACTCCAGGCAGGGAGGTTCCCTGATAGGCCCACAGAAGGTGTGATCACAGGAGGTGTACAGCGTTGTGAGCTGCGGAACTGGTTCAATGACTAAGGTGGAGGAAGGGGGGAGGGGGGGGGGGGGGGGGGGGGCAAGGTGGAGGGGAAGAGGCTATGGTTGCCAGCTCTCATTTGTAGCTCTCGTATTAGCCGGGACATCCTGTATATTGGGTTAAATTGGTTTGTCCCGTACGGGACCGCCCTCGTCCCGTATTTGACCGCTACTACTCGTCAGTCGGGGGGACTCTCGGGCCTGAGCGTCGCGTCCGGCCCCGCCTCACCCGTCCCGACGTAGTGCAGCCCATGGAGTGCAGCAGCAGCACCAGTTCCAGAGGCAATGGGGTAGAGGTGAATCGGACAGTGCCCTAGCTTAGAGACTTCAGAATTTAAAGGGCCTGTCCCACTTGGCTGTCTTTCGCGTGCCATTTACGCACCTGCTAGCGTGCGGGTGGCGTGCGGGTAGCGCAGGGATGGCCGCATGGAGTGGAGTGGAGGAGTGTGGACTTTGTCTTGGTATGAGTGTAATTTGTCTCTAGTGTGTGTAGGGTAGTGTTAATGCGCGGGGATCGCCGGTCAGTACAGACTCGGTGGGCCGAAGGGCCTGTTTCCGTGCTGCATCTCCCAACTAAACTAAACTAAGGTAAACTCTCAAACTGGTCAAGGATGATCGTAGATAATATTGTCAAACTATGTAAGTAAGTACGTTTATTGGCCAAGTATTCACATACAAGGAATTTGCCTTGGTGCTCCGCCCACAAGTAAGAACATGACATACAGTGACAGTTACAAATGACTCAGAAAACCCTAAACATTAATAATAATAAGACATTGATGATAAAACACCATTGATCAAGCATGTGAACCAACAAAATACCAGATCAATGGGAGGCTACAGATATTTGGCTCTATGACTATGATCTGTGCAATGCCTTTCATTTTGTTCCCTTCCAAGACAGGTACTCTGATGAAAAAACTGCAATCAGAGACGGGATGGTGCTTCCGTGTAAATGAAGGATATGGCAAGATTTCAGAACATGCATCGGCAAAGTCCCGCCAAACTGTGACTCACAGCGGGAGCTAGTCTCATCTCCAGCTGCTATTGTAGGTGCAAAAGAACATGAATGAAAGATTCCTTCACAATAAAGAGAGCCACAAATACTGGAGTAACTCAGCGGGACAGGCAGCATCTCGGAGAGAAGGGATGGGCCGAGACCCTTCTTCAGACAGAGAAAGAAGAAGAGTACCGAGCAAAAACGTCACCCGTTCCTTCTCTCCACAGATGCTGCCTGTCCCGCTGAGTTACTCCAGCATTTTGTGCCTATCTTCAGCGTAAACCAGCATCTGTAGTTCCTCCCTACACATTCTTTCAAATCATATTCTGCTCTGAACCAAGCCTCGACAGGGAATGTCTTGGTATTGGTTGATTTTTGTCACTAGTTTAGCTTTTAGTTTACAGATACAGCGTGGGAACAGGCCCTTCAGCCCACTGGCTCTATGTTATCCCACTTTCCCATCCACTCCCGATACACGAGGGGCAAGTTACACTGGGCCAATTAACCTGCCAAAACCCGCACGGCTTTGGGATGCGGGAGGAAACCGGAGCACCCGAAGGAATCCCCACATGTTTACACAGGGAGAGCGTGCAAACTCCGCACACAGACAGCACCCGAGGTCAGGATCGAACCTGGTTCTCTGGCGCGGTGAGGTAGCACCACCGTGCCACCCACAGTATTGGGATGCAGTGAAACACTGCCACTGGCGTGCTGGCCTTCAGTCTAAATAGACCATACTTCAGTGTAATTAAGCTACAGAATGTACAGGCTCAACAGATGCTTCCTTCGTTTCCTACTTGCCTAGTTAACCCAATGTTTCCTCCAATAGTTTACTATAGAGTCATGGAGTCACAGAGTGAAACAGCATGGAAACAGGCCCTTCAGCCCAACTTGCCCACACCGGCCAACAATGCCCTATCTACACTAGTCCCACTTGCCTGCATTTGGTCCATATCCCTCCGAACCTGTCCTATCCATGTACCTGTCTAACTGTTTCTTAAACGACGGGATAGTCTCAGCCTCAACTACCTCCTCTGGCAGCTCGTTCCATACACCCACCACCCTTTGTGTGAAAAAAAATTACCCCTTGGATTCCTATTCAATCTTTTCCCCTTCACCTTAAACCTATGTCCTCTGGTCCTTGATTCACCTACTCTGGGTAAAAGACTCTACCCGATCTATTCCAGATCTGATTTTATACACCTCTGTAAGATCACCCCTTGTCCTCCTGCGCACCAAGGAATAGTCCCAGCCTACTCAACCTCTCCCTATGGCTCACACCCTCTTAAAGGTTAAATCTTCTCTGTACCTTTTCCAGCTTGACAACATCTTTCCTATAACACGGTGCCCAGAACTGAACACAATATTCTAAATGCGGCCTCACCAAGGTCTTATACAACTGCAACGTGACCTCCCAACTTCTATACTCAATACTCTGACTGATGAAGGCCAAAGTGCCAAAAGCCTTTTTGACCACCTTATCTACCTGCGACTCGACCTTCAAGGAACCATGCACCTGTACTCCTAGACCCCTCTGCTCCACAACACTACCCAGAGGCCGACCATTCACTGTGTAGGTCCTGCCCAAGGTAGACGTCCCAAAATGCAACCCCTCACATTTCTCTGTGTTAGATTTTGGAGATAGGGCAGGGAAGGAGGCCCTTCAGCCCATTGAATCATGCAGACTATCGATCACCCGTCCACACTAGTTCTATGTCATCCCACTTTCCACATGGGGCAATTTACAGAAGCCAATGAACCTACAAACCCGCGTGTCTTTGCAATGGAGGAGGAAACCTTTAAATGTGTCGACCAGAATGTTCTCCTGACCTTCAGTAAGCAGAATTCTGGAAATCCTTTGTTTAGAGCTTAGAGGTACAGCATAGAAACAGGCCCTTCAGCCCACCTAGCCCATGCCGACCAATGATCGCCCCGTTCACTGGATCTATCCTACACATTAAGGACAATTTACAGAAACCAATTAAACCTGCATGTCCTTTGGAGTGTGGGAGGAAACAGGAGCGCCCGGAGAAAACCCACGCGGTCACGGGGAGAACGTGCAAACTCCGTACAGACAGCACCCGTGGTCAGGATCGAACCCTGTGAGGCAGCAAATCTACCGCTGCGCCACCGTGCCACCCGATTTCATTTTTATTCAGCTTTTGCGGATCTGAGGATCGCTGCAGAACGTTCCAGAACAGTGCTGGGGACACGCCACCTGCTTCTAAACAAACAAGTGTTTATTGAGACACAAGGTATTCGGACCGCCAGTCATCACAGCCACGCTGCCCCGGCCAGCCAGCGATCTATCGCGATCAGTTACATAATCAGGCTTGTTCCAGCAGGCTGTTCACACTCCGGTCATACACCCAGCTTGTGTCCATGGGGCAGCAGCCACTAAACTCACCAGGGCACTCACTGTCACATACCCTTGGTTCAGTGATTGTGTGTGTGTGTGAGAGAGAGAGATAGAGGTAGAGGGGGGGGGGTGGGAGAGAGATAAAGGAAAGAGAAAGAGAGAGAAAAGAGAAAGGGGGGGAGAACGAGAGAGGGGGGGGGAAAGGGATAGAGATCTCTATAAGATCTCCTCTCATCCTTCTAAACTCCAGTGAATACAAGCCTAGTCTTTCCAATCTTTCCTCATGTGACAGTTCCGCCATCCCGGGGATCAATCTCGTGAACCTACGCTGCACTTTCTCAAGAGCCAGGATGCCCTTCCTCAAATTAGGAGACCAAAACTGTACACAATACTCCAGACATGGTCTCACCAGAGCCCTGTACAACAGGTACATATAGATGACAGAATTAGAGGGATATGGGCCAAATGCAAGCAGGTGGTTAAGGTGGAGATGGGATATGTTGGCCAGTGGGCAAGTATGGCTGTAGGCCACGCTCTAAGACTTTAACTTATTAAAATTACACTATTATTTACTACAATGGGTTTTCTGAATCAACTTGGACATCTGTAATTTACCCTAGATTTTAATATTTTGATAGATGCAATTGTAAGTATTAAGGGCCTGTCCCACTTGGGCGACCTAATCCGCGAGTTCTGGCGAGTTTGCCCTCGACTCATACTCGCAACATGGTCGACACGAGGTCGTAGGAGGTCTTTGTAACTCTCCTTCATGCTCGAGAGTGATCTCTGCGTACTCGAGGCCTCAGCTAGGTCACGGCGTTTTTTTCAATATGTTAAAAAATGCCCGCGTGAAAAAAGGTCGCCATGGAAAAAATGTATCCTTTTTTTACTCGTAGGTTTAGTCGTAGTAGGTCGGCATGTTAGTCGTAGGTAGTCGAGGGTAGTCGTAGATGGTCTTCATCGAAGTCGAAAGGAGGTCGAAGAAGTCTTCACTCTCCACTATTCGGTGTCCAATTTTCCCGAAGTTAGTCGTAGCTAGTCGAAGCTGGTCTTCAACATAGTTGAAAGAGGTGGAAGGAGGTCTTCTACATAGTCGAAGGTCTTCAACATGTCATTTTTTTAAAAACTCCTCTAAACTCGCCAATTAGGTCGCCCAAGTGGGACAGCCCCTTTAAGACTATTCCTGGACAGAAGCAATAAACTTTGTAATTTTGATTTAGTTGAACTTAAAGTTGTACTGTGCCATGTTATATGGTCATAAGTGGAATTAGGCCATTCGATGATGTTCAATCATCTAATGTGGTATCATCGCTGTGGAGAAACAATGACTTTTGTAAACAATTCTGTATTTAACGATTTCACTTTGAAAATCTTTCATCTGTAAACCAGCGACCAATGTACCATAATCCTCCATCTCCACCCACTCCCCCACACGATATCTCTCTCCCCCACCTCCGTCTCCGCTGAGCTGAAGTTCTAAGAAAGGGGGCCTCTTGTTCACCGAGTCAGACTAGCGACCTTGAAAACAAAACTCCTCCTTTGTCTTTAAACTCTCACTGCCAAGAGAAAGAATGTAATATAGGCTGTGACACTTTTAATGGGAGAATGAATTACAGCCTGCCCTTTTTTCTTACCGATCAAAGGCTATGAGTTGGAACAGCCCAGAAAAACAAGCATAATTATGTTAGTGATATCTGTCAAAGCATTTCACTGCATACGTTAATTAATCCAGCGTTTGTCGGCACTGGGCCTGTACTCGCTGGAGTTTAGAAGGATGAGGGGGGGACCTCATTGAAACTTACCGAATAGTGAAAGGACTGGATAGAGTGGATGTGGAGAGGATGTTTCCACTAGTGGGAGAGTCTCAGCCCAGAGGGCACAGCCTCAGAATAAAAGGATGTTCCTTTAGAAAGGTGATGGGGAGGAATTTCTTTAGTCAGAGGGTGGTGAATCTGTGGAATTCATTGCCACAGACGGCAGAGGAGGACAAATCATTGGGTATTTTTAAAACGGAGATTGACAGATTCTTGATCAGTACGGGTGTCAGGGGTCACGGGGAGAAGGCAGGAGAATGGGGTTAGGAGGGAGAGATAGATCAGCCATGATTGAATGATGGGCCGGCGATCCCCGCACGCTAACACGATTCCACACATGTAAATATTGGCCAAATTAGAGATTATAAAATAGAGGACCTATGCATCTGCAGGGCCTGTTTGGCCTTTTTATGTGTGAAGCTACAAGCTGCAAGCCGGTGCCAGGGAGTCTAGGTCCTAGATTGATATATCAGATAAGGTGAGGTCCAGATGTCCTACTCATTGTTAAAATGTATGAGGACTTTGCAGAGGAGCTCAAAGGTGTTACAGAAGCATAATCAGGATTGGCCGGCTGCAAAAGGATTGTAAATACTGTTAATAATGTTGCAAATTGTTTGTATTGCTGCTTGATGATTGGCTGAAGTGTGAAGCCTTGTTTGAATTGTTTTCATTACCTGGGAGAATGTTGCGATATTTGATTAATTGGCTTCCATCCAGAAGCTTCTGTAGAAACATTGTAATGGGGCGCTTTGTAATTGGGTTGGGGAACTGTCAAGAACACTTTAATGTAATTGAGATGTGGGATTGGCTTGTAGGGGCCGCCATCCCCATGTAGTTCTACCCCACAGGGATGATGACCTATAAAAGGTGACCCCCCATGAGGATCGTGGTCGATCTTCTGGAAGGGCACTTGGGACTACGTGACCTTTTGGAGGTATCTGCTTGCATGAGGCTGAAGGGCTTGGACAAGCGGAGACAAGGATCGAACCCACGGTGGTTAGGTATTGTATAGGGAGTTCGTTATTGTTTCATAAAATAAAGTTTAGTGGTCCAGTGCTTGACTCAGTGTTTTACTGAACTAGAATAAGGGGGGGGTGTTAGCTCTAGGCACATAATTACACACACACACAAGACAATTTACATTTACACCAAGCCAATTAACCTACAAACCTGTACGTCTTTGGAGTGTGGGAGGAAACCGAAGATCTCGGAGAAAACCCACGCAGGTCACGGGGAAAACGTACAAACTCCATATAGACAAGTTGCAAGCATTTAAGGCAGCAACTCAACAGCTGCGCCACCGTGCCACCCCTATATCTGGCTTATCACACAACAGCACTTCAACAGTTCCCCTCTCTCACATCCCTAGCAGTGCAAGTTTGTGGGCTGATTTAGTTTAGTTTAGAAAAGCGATACACGGAAGCAGGCCCAAAGTGCTGGAGTAACTCAGTGGGACAGGCAGCATCTCTGGATTGAAGGAATGGGTGATGTTTTGCGTCAAGACAAAGTAACATTAGCAAATTTGCAGATGACACAAAGCTGGGTGGCAGCGTGAACTGTGAGGAGGATGCTATGAGAATGCAGGGTGACTTGGACAGGTTGGGGGAGTGGGCAGATGCATGGCAGATGAAGTTTAATGCGGATAAATGTGAGGTTATCCACTTTGGTATCAAAAACAGGAAGGCAGATTACTATCTAAATGGTGTCAAGTTGGGAAAAGGGGAAGTACAATGGGATCAGGGGGTCCTTGTTCATCAGTCTATTAAAGTAAGCATGCAGGTACAGCAGACAGTGAGGAAAGCAAATGGCATGTTCGCCTTTATAACAAGAGGAGTCAAGTATAGGAGCAAAGAGGTCCTTTTGCAGTTGTACAGGGCACTAGAGAGACCACATCTGGAGTATTTGGTGCATTTTGGTCCCCTAATTTTTGGGAGGACATTCTTGCTATTGAGGGAGTGCAGCGTAGGTTTACAAGGTTAATTCCCGGGATGGCAGGACTGTCATATGCTGAGAGAATGGAGCGGCTGGACTTATACACTCTGGAGTTTAGAAGGATGAGAGGGGATCTTATTGAAACATATAAGATTGTTAAGGGTTTGGACGCGCTAGAGGCAGGAAACATGTTCCCGATGTTGGGGGAGTCCAGAACCAGGGGCCACAGTTTAAGAATAAGGGGTAAGCCATTTAGAACGGAGACGAGGAAACACTTTTTCTCACAGAGAGTGGTGAGTCCGTGGAATTCTCTGCCTCAGAGGGCGGTGGAGGCAGGTTCTCCGGATGCTTTCAAGAGAGAGCTAGATAGGGCTCTTAAAGATAGCGGAGTCAGGAGATATGGGGAGAAGGCAGGAACGGGGTACTGATTGGGGATGATCAGCCATGATCACATTGAACTCCTGCACCTATTATCTATTGTCTATTGCCAAGACCCTTCTTCAGACTGAGTCTCATTCTGAAGAAGGGTCTCGACCTGAAACGTCACCCATTCCTTCTCTCCAGAGACGCTGCCTGTCCCGCTGAGTTACTCCAGCATTTTGTGTCTATCTTCGGTTTAAACCGGCATCTGCAGTTCCTTCCTGCACATGGAAACAGGCCTTTTGGCCCAACAAGTCCACACTAACCAGCGATCACCCATTCATGCTAGTTTAGATTAGATTAGTCTAGTCCAGTCCAGTCCAGTCCAGTCCAGTCCAGTCCAGTCCAGTTCAGTTTAGTTTAGATTAGTTTAGTTCAGTGTATTGTAGTTTAGTTTAGATTAGTTCTGATTAGTTTAGTTTAGTTTAGTTTATTATCATGTGTACAGTGGAAAGTTTTTGTTGCACGCTAACCAGTCAGCGGTAAAGACTGTACATGATTCTAATAATAATAATAAATAATAATAATAATAATATATTTTATTGTCATTGCACATAAGGCAATGAGGTTTGGTTTGCAACTTCCATCCGATGTCATAACTTAATCGACAACTAAAATTTAGGTTTAAATACCCTGAGAACAAGGTTTGTAAAAACGAACGTTAGACCAGTAAAATCAACACAGACTAAAGATGAGGGCGGGGGAGACAGTCCATGGGGGTGGGGGACACTCAGCAGGGCCGGTTCAGAGCCGCTATAGCTCTGGGAATGAAGCTGTTCCTGAGTCTGGAGGTACGGGCGTAGAAGGCCTTGTAACGTCTGCCGGAAGGGAGTAGTTCGAACAGTCCATTACAAGGGTGAGAGGGGCCTTTATGGATGCTGACGGCCTTCCTGAGGCACCGTGTGTGGTAGATGCCCTCCGAGGCTGGTAGCGGTGTCCCAATAATCTGTTGCGCTCTCTGGACGACGCGCTGAAGAGCTCTCCTCTCCGCCTCCGTGCAGCTGAGATACCACACAGAGATGCCATACGTTAGTATGCTCTCTGTCGTGCAGCGGTAGAAGGTCGTCAGCAGCTGTTGGGGCAGACCAGTCCGTTTCAATGTTCTTAGGAAGAACAGTCGTTGCTGTGCCTTTTTGACCAGCGCAGCGGTGTTGGTGGACCATGTGAGGTCCTCTGAGATGTGAGTGCCCAGAAACTTGAAGCTGGACACTCTCTCCACACTGTCCCCGTAGATGGAGATTGGCGCGTATTCCCCATTCTGCGACCTCCTGAAGTCGATAATCAGCTCCTTGTCTTGGAGGTGTTTAGCGACAAGTTATTCCGTGAGCACCAGTCCTCCAGGTTCTGCACCTCCGCTCTGTAGTTTGTTTCATCACCGTTGGTGATCAGCCCGATCACCGTTGTGTCGTCTACAAACTTGACAATGGTGTTGTTGTCGAATGCAGGAACACAGTCGTGGGTGAAGAGGGAGTAGAGCATGGGGCTCAGTACACAGCCCTGTGGTGTGCCGGTGCTCAGTGTGATAGTGGAGGACAGGTGCGGCCCCAGTCTCACTGCCTGCGGTCGCTCCGTCAGAAAATTCAGGATCCGATCGCATATCAGTGAGCTGAGGCCTAGCTGGTGGGGTTTGGTGGTGAGCTTGGTGGGGATGACCGTATTGAAGGCAGAGCTATAGTCAATGAAGAGCATCCTCACGTAGGTGCCCTGTCTTTCCAGGTGGGTCAGGACAGTGTGAAGAGCCACAGAGATGGCATCCTCTGTGGATCTATCTGTAATCGAGCCATTTACAGTGTACAGATACATGATAAGGGAATAACATGAAGTGATTAAGAAGAGCATGTGAGAGTAAGAAATGCTGATGTTGGAGTGGAGGTTTAAAAGAGTGGAGCGTGTGTAACGTGTGATTACAGGTCCACTTCTGTGAGTACCTGCCCTGGGCCCCATCTTGGATCCAAGTCTGACCCAAGTTCTATGTTATCCCACTTTCTCTGCCATCCCTAACCCCCCCCCACCCCCACACACACAATTTACAGAGGGCAAATTAACCCACGTCTGTGGGAGGTGGGAGCAAACCGGAGCACCCGGAGGAAACCCACACGGTCACAGGGAAAATGTGCAAACTCCACCCGCAGACAGCACCCGTGGTCGGGATTGAACCCGGGTCTCTGGTGCTGTGAGGCAGCAACTCTATCGCTGTGCCACCGTGCCTCCCAATAGTGTCCGCTGGACACATTTCTTTGATGATTATTATTCTAAGTGCAAAAGTTCTTTTGCACTTTCTTCGTATCTAGAGAGGATGGCGTGACTCCACACAGCATGTGAAGGCATCTGGATTTCTGCAGAACTGGCATTCCTGGGCATTCATGCCGTGAACAGGAAGACTTGATATCAGTAGCTTTCATTCTGTGTGGTCTGACACCAAGCCAAGAATATTAGCAATTTATTGATGATAATCAAACTCTTTTGGCAATTGGAACCCTCGTCAGCTAAAAACTCGCACGTAACAGAGGATGTCTTTGCGAGGATGTTGCCAGGACTCAAGGGCCTGAGCTCTAGGGAGAGAATGGGCAGGCTGGGACTTTATTCCTTGGAGAACAGGAATGTGAGGTGTGATCTTATAGAGGTGTACAAGATCATGAGTGGAATAGTTAGAGTGAAATCACAGAATCTTTTTTCCCAGGGTATGGGAGTCAAACGTGAGAGCATAGGTTTAAGGTGAGGAGGGAAATATTTAACAGGAATCTGAGGGGCAACTTTTTTACACCTACGGTGGTGGGTGTATGGAACGAGCTGCCAGAGGAGGCAGTTGAGGCAGGTACTATCATAACGTTTAAAGGACATTAGACCAGGTACATGGATAGGACAGGTTTAAAGGGATATGAGCCAAAAGCGGGCAGGTGGAACTAGTGTAGATGGGGCATGTTGGTCAGCATGGGCAAGTTGGGCCGAATGGCCTATTTCCACACTGTATCAATCTGAGTCTATAACAGGAATACGTTTGTTCATAATGAGATGATCAATGGCGGAGAAAGTTTGGAGTAATGTCGAAGCCACAATTGACGGGGGAGCATGTCGACAGTAACTGACTCACCTGCTCACGGGGTGTCGTGCTGGGATGTCTTACCCTGTCCTTTGCTTGGTGAATCTGATGGGTGCTTACAATATATAGTTATCTCATGTTGGCCGCACGGTGGCGCAGCGGTAGAGTTGCTGCCTCACAGCGCCAGGGACCCGGGCTCCATCTTGACTACGGGCGCTGTCTGTACGCAGTTTGTATGTTCTTCCCCGTGACCACGTGGGTTTTCTCTGGGTGCTCTGGTTTCCTCCCACACTCCAAAGACGTGCAGGTTTGTAGATTAATTGGCTTGGTAAAATTGTAAATTGTCCCGAGTGTGTGTAGGATAGTGCTCGTGTACGGGGCGATCGCTGGTTGGCGTGGACTTTGTGGGCCAAAGTGCCTATTTCCACGCTGCATCTCTAAAGTCTAAAGTTTGGACAATATTAGTTTTCCCTTCCACTAGCTTACTTTTCCCAGTTGTAGGTCCAAGATTGAAGTTCATATCACTTGGATAATGAAGTAGATTTTCAAAGTCTACAGAGAGATTTGGGCCATTTGGAAGAGTGGGCTGAAAGATGGCAGATAGAGTTTAATGCTGTTAAGTGTGAAGTGCTACATCTTGGCAGGACAAATCAAAATAGGACGTACATGGTAAATGGTAGGGAATTGAGGAATGCTGTGGAACAGAGGGATCTAGGAATAACTGTGCATAGTTCCCTGAAGGTGGAATCGCATGTAGATAGGGTGGTAAAGAAAGCCTTTGGTGTACTGGCCTTTATAAATCAGAGCATTGAATATAGGAGTAGGGAAGTAATGTTAAAAATTGTACAAGGCATTGGTAAGACCAATTCTGGAGTATGGTGTACAATTTTGGTCGCCTAGTTATAGGAAGGATGTCAACAAAATAGAGAGAGTACAGAGGAGATTTACTAGAATGTTGCCAGGGTTCCAGCAACTATGTTACAGAGAAAGGTTGAACAAGTTAGGTCTTTATTCTTTGGAGCGCAGAAGGTTAAGGGGGGACTTGATTGAGGTCTTTAAAATGATGAAAGGGATAGACAGAGTTGACGTGGATACGTTTTTCCCATTGAGGGTAGGGAAGATTCAAACAAGAGGGCATGACATGAGAATTAAGGGACAGAAGTTTAGGGGTAACGTGAGGGGGAACTTCTTTACTCAGAGGGTGGTGGCTGTGTGGAATGAGCTTCCAGCAGAAGTGGTGGAGGCAGGATCGATTTTAACATTTAAGAGTAAAGTGGATAGGTATATGGACGTGAAGGGAATGGAGGGGTATGGTCTGAGTGCAGGTAGATGGGACTAGGGGAAAACAAATGGTCGGCACGGACTGGAAGGGCCGAGAGGGCCTGTTTCCGTGCTGTAATTGTTATATGGTTTGTTATATGGTTATAATGACGGGCAATAGAGATGTTGCTTTACATCACCGGAGGCCCGGGTTCAATCCTGACCTAGGGTGCTGTCTGTGTGAAGTTTGCACGTTCTCCCTGTGATCGAGTGGGTTTCCTCCGGGTGCTCCGGTTTCCTCCTGCATCCCGCAGATGTGCAGGTTTGTAGATTAATTGGCTTGTAGGTAAATTGGCATTAGTGTGTAGGGAGTGGATGGAAACATTGGGATAACATTGAACGAGTGTGAAAACTGCAGATGTTCATTAATACTGAAGGTAGACTGGAGGAAGTGCCGGTGTAACTCAGCGGGTGAGGCAGCATCTCTGGAGAAAAAGAATGGGTGACGTTTTCGGGTCGGGACCCTTCTTCAGGCTGAAAATAGAGGGGAGGGAACTGGAGGTGACAAAAGGCCAGAACAAAGCAGGGCCGGCAACAGATGGCCAAGAAAGTGTGGAGCCCATAATGGCCCATTGTTGGCATGGGAAGAGGTGATAAGGAAGAGATACAAGGATGCAAACTGTGGGACTGGTAGAACGTCTAGGGTGGGTGAGGGGGGAGAGAGGGAATGCTGGAGTTACTTGAAGTTAGAGAAGTCAATGTTCATACCGCTGGGGTGTAAGCTGCCCAAGCGAAATATGAGGTGCTGCTCCTCCAATTTGTGCTGGGCCTCACTCTGACAATGGAGGAGGCCCAGGACAGAAAGGTCAGTGTGGGAATGGGAGGGGGAGTTAAAATTTTGGCAACTGCTGTGAACAGGTGATTGATGGTCACCGTGGACTTGGTGGGCCGAAGGGCCTGTTTCCATGTTGATCTCTAATGAGACAGAAAATAAGAGGCTTTTAGATAGGCACATGGAAAAGCAGGGAATGAGGTTTAGTTTAGTTTATTATAATGGTGGGATATTGCCAGCATTTGGCCCATATCCCTCGAAACATTTCCTATCCATGCACCTGTCCACGTGTCTTTTAATTGTTACTAGACCAAGTGCAGACCCGTTGGGTCTGTTCCCCAACGTGCGGTAACGGTGGGGGGCAGCATCTGGCATCAGACACACTAACTACCCCCCCCCGCACACACGCTAACTACCCCCTTGATATTATATTAATATTATTAATTTGCTCCTTTTACCCCATAACCGCCCTATCCACTGACGCATAGCCCCCAACTCACTAGGGGGGGGGGGGTTAGAGAGTGAGGGCAGAGAGAGAGTGGGGGGAGACAGAGAGAGAGGGGCAAGAGACAGAAGGGCAAGAGACAGAGGGAGAAAGGGGTGGAGGGGAGGACGGGAGGATGGGTGGGTGAGGGGAGAGGGTGGGTAGGAGGGGAGAAGGAGATGGGGGAGATAGTGGGGAGTGGGAGGTGAGAGGAGGGGGAAGGGAGTGAGAGGGAGATGAGGATGGGGTGAGGGGAAAGAGAACAGGGTGGGTAAAGGAGGAGACAGGGGTAGGGGAAGGGGGTGGCAGAGGGGCAAGGGGGGTGAGGGGTGTAGAGAGGGGTGGGGGAAGGGGAGAGGAGAGGGGAAGAGGGGGAGGTGAGAAGAGAGGGGTGGGGAGTAGAGGGGAGGAAAGGAAGAGGGGGAGGGGAGGGGAGAGGAGAGGGTAAGGGGGAAGGGTGAGGTAAAGAGAGAGTGGAGGGGGGGAGAGGAGAGTGAGAGAGTGGAGGGGGAGAGAGAGGAGGGGGAGAGAGAGGAGGGGAGAGATAGAGAAAGGGGAGGGAGGAGAGGTGGGGAGGGGGAGGGAGAGGGGAAGAGTGGGGTGAGGGGGAGAGGGGTAGCAGGGAGTGGTGCAAGACAGAGGGGGAAGGGAGGGGGGGGAGATGGGGGTGAAGAGGGGGTGGGGAGAGGGGAGAGAGGGGGTGGGGGGAGGAGGGAGAGGGGTGAGGAGAGAGGGAGGGAGAGGGGGAGAGAGGGGGAAGGGGGAGGAGGAGAGGGGGGTGGGGAGGGGGTTAGAGATGGTTTGGGGAGAGGTGAGAGAGGGGTGGGGGAGGGGAGAGAGAGGGGTGGGGAAGGGGAGAGATGGAGATGGGGGGGAGGAGGGAGGAGGGAGGGAGGAGGGAGAAGGGGAGGAGGGAGAGGGGGAAGGGGAGAGAGGGAAGAGTGTGGAAGGAGGGGGAGAACAGAGAGGGGGAAAAAGTGGGGAGGTAGAGGGAATGGTGGGGAGAGTGGTGGAAGAGGGAGAGAGGGGTAGGGAAAAGGGGTGGGTGAGATCGGGAGGGGGAGAGAGAGTGGGGGAGGGAGAGAGGTGGGGAGGGAGAGGGGTGGTGGAAGGGGGGAGAGAAGTGGATGATTGGGGAGGGAGGGGGAGAGGGGTAGGGGGAGTAGTGGAAGTGGGAGGGAGGAGGAGGGGGGAGGGGGAGGGGGGGAGTTGTGGAAGAGGGAGAGGGGGTAGGGAAAAAAGGGGTGGGGAGAGGGGGAAGGGAGGGGGAGAGAGGGGGGTGGGGCGAGAGAGGGGGGTGGGGGTGGGGGGGAGAGGGTGGGGGTGGGGGAGGGAGAGGGGTGGGGAGGGAGAGGGGTGAGGAGAGGGAGATGGTGAGGAAGAGGAGAGAGGGGTGGGGGAGGGGATGAGAGAGGAGAATAGGTGTGGGGTGGGGGAGAGAGAGATGGGGTAAGGGAGAGAGGGAGAAGAGTGTGGAGGGAGGGGGGGGAGAGTGGGGAAAGGAAGGGGTGGGGTAGAGAGGGAAGGGGGTTAGGGAGTGGGAAGGGGGATGGGGGAGAGAGGGCATGGGGGTGGGAGGAGGAGGGGGAGGAGAGGGAGAGGGGTGAGGAGAGGGAGATGGAGAGGGGGGAGGAGAGAGGGGAGGGGGAGGAGAAAGGGATGGGGAAGGGGTGAGAGGAGTGGGGGAGGGGGAAGGGATGCGGGAGGGAGGGGAGGAGGGAGATAGGATAGGGGAGGGGGGAAGAGTGTGGAGGGAGGGGGGTGGGGGGAGAGAGGGGAAAGAGTGGGGAGGTAGAGAGGGAGGGGGAGGGGGGGAGGGGCCGTCCATCTATTCCCCATTCCCTATCACCCCCAATCCTCTTTCTCTATTCCCACACACGTGACCACGCGCCTCGACACGGGCTGCGGGGGGTGGGGGGGGGGGGGGTGGGGGCAATGGCAGATGTAAATGAGATCCATTCCGATTGGACATCTGTGAGCATTGGGCATTGTGACATCACACGATGGAACGTTCACCAACATTCTATGGGTGAGAGCAGTTTGATTTTTTTAACATTTTTAAATAATGGGGGGGTGGGGTGGGGGGGTGGAAGGATTTTATTAAAAATGTGTACGTAAAAAATGTCTAAATGTAATGAGGTGTGCATTAGTGAATGTAAAACCGTTATGTCTAGCAAAATGGAAAAAATCGCTGCGTTTGAGGGTCTGGTCTTGGCGGACCATGGAATCAAAGGCCAAAAATCTTATCTGAAAAAAAATGGAATGTGACATACACCCACAACACACGGTCGGTCGGCAGACACACACACACACACACACACAGAGTTTTAAAAGTATACTAGACCAAGTGCAGACCCGTTGGGTCTGTTCCCCCATCATGCGGTTGCGGGGGGGGGGGGGGGGTGGCAGTATGTCACGTCACACACACTAACTATCACCCCGCACACACGCTAACTACCCCCCTTGATATTATATTAATATTATTAATTTGCTCCTTTTACCCCATAACCGGCCTATCCATTGACACATTGCCCCCAACTCGCAGACATGTCTGGGGGGGGGGGGGGGGTAGAGAGAGAGGGCAGAGAGAGAATGGGGAGAGACAGAGTGAGAGAGGCAGAGACAGAAGGGCAAGAGACAGAGGGAGAGGGGGGTGGGGGGGGAGGAAGAGAGGATGTGTGGGTGAGGAGGGGGGGGAGGATGGGGAGGAGGGAAGGTGGAGATGGAGAGAGAGTGGGGAGGGGGGGGGGAGATGGGGAGAGCGGGGAGGGAGAGGGGAGGGGGAAGGGAAAGAGAGGTGGATGAGAATGGGAGGAGGGGAGGAGAGCAGGGCGGGTAAAGGAGGAGGACAGGGGTAGGGGGTTGTTAGAGTGCGGAGGGGGGAGGGTGGGTGAGGGGGGTAGAGAGGGGTGGGGGAGAAGGGGAGGGGAGAGAGAGAGAGGAGGGTGGGAGGAGGGGAGAGTGGGAGATGGGGAGGAGAGTGGGGAGGGGGAGATGGGGAGAGAGTGGGAGGGGGAGGAGAGTAGGGAGGAGAGGGGGAGGGGGAAGGGAGAGAGAGGGGGATGAGGATGCGGGGGGGGGGGGGTGGGTGAGCGGGGAGGGCAAAGGAGGAGACAGGGGTAGGGGGAAAGGGGTATGTAAAAGGGGGGGAGGGTGGTTTGAGGGGGTAGAGAGGAGTGGGGGAGAGGGGAGTGGGGAAGAGGGGGAGGTGAGAGAGAGGGTGTGGGGGAGAAGAGGGGAGGAAAGGGAGGGGAGAGGAAAGGGGGGTGGGGGAGGGGGAGGGGAGAGGTGTAGAGAGAGTGGAGGGGGAGGAGAGTGGAAGGGGAGGTGAGAGTGGAAGGGGAGAGGAGAGGAGGAGGAGAGAGAGAGAAATGGGGAGGGAAAAGAGGTGGGGAGGGGGAGGTAGAGGGGAAGAGTGGGGAATGAGGGGGAGAAGGGTAGCAGGGAGTGGTGCAAGAGAGATGGGAAGGGGTGGAGGGGAGTTAGGTGTTAGGAGTGGTGGGGGAGAGTGGGATGGGCGGGGGAAGTGTGTAGGGGGGGGAGTGGTGGAAGTGGGGAGAGAGGAGGGAGGGGGGGATGGTGGAAGAGGGAGAGAGTGGTAGGGGAAAAGGGGTGGGGGGAGATAGGGAGGGAGTGTGAGAGAGAGAGGATGTGGAGGGAGAGAGGTGGGGAGGGAGAGTGTGGGGGGAGGGGGAGAGAAGTGGAAGAGAGGGGAGGGAGGGGGGGGAGTTGTGGAAAGTGGGAGAGATGGAGGGGAGGGGGGTAGGCAGTAGTGGTGGAAGAGGGAGAGAGGGGTAGAGAAAAATTGGGTGGGGGAGAGAGGGGGTGGAAGGGGGAAGGGAGAGAAAAGGGGTGGGGGAGGGAGATGGGTGGGGGATCGGGGGAGAGATGTGGAAGAGTGGGGAGGGTGGGGTAGGGGGAGTGGTGGAAGAGGGACAGAGGGTGTAGGGGGAAGGGGGGCAGGGGAGGAGAGAGGGAAGGGGGGTGGGGGAGAGAGAGGGAAGGGAGGTAGGGGAGAGAGGGGTGGGGGTGGGAGGAGGAGGGGAGGAGAGGGAGATGGAGAGGGGGGAGGAGAGAGGGATGGGGAAGGGAGAGAGAAGCGGGGGGGGGATGTGGGGAGGAGGGAGATGGGGTAGTGGAGGGGAGGGGGAGGATGGGTGGGGGGAGAGAGGGAAAGAGTGGGGAGGTAGAGTGGGAGGGGGTTGAGGGGTTAGGGACAGTCCATCTATTCCCCACTCCCTATCAACCCCCAATCCTCTTTCTCTGTTCCCACACACGTGACCACGCGCTGCGACACGGGCTGCGGGGGGGGGGGGGGTGGGGGGGCAAGGGCAGATGTAAATGAGATCCGTTCCGATTGGACATCTGTGAGCATTGGGCATTGTGACATCACACGTTGGAACGTTCACCAACATTCTATGGGTGAGAGCCGTTTGATTTTTTTAACATTTTGAAATATTGGGGGGGGGTGGAAGGATTTTATTAAAAATGTGTACATAAAAATGTCTATATGTAATGAGTAGTGCATTAGTGAATGTAAAAGCGTAATGTCCAGCTAAATGGAAAAAATCGCGGCGTTTCAGCTTCTGGTTTTGGCGGACCACGGAATCAAAGGGCTAAAATGTTATTTGAAAAAAAAAATTGAATGTGACAGACACACACACACACACACACACAGAGTTTTAATATATAGATAGATAGATATTACCTACCTCAACTACCTCCTCTGGGAGCTTGTACCAGTCAAAAAGGTGTAAAGGTTGGCCCTCGGGTGCCTGTTAAGAGGCTTGGATAGAGTGGATGTGGAGAGGATGTTTCCAGTCCAGAACCAGAGAGCACAGCCTCTGAATAAAAGAGCACACCTTTCATAGGAAATGAGAGGGATTTCTTTGGCCAGAGGGTAGTGACTGTGTGGAATCTTTGGCACAGAAGGCTGTGGAGGCCAAGTCAATGGATATTTTGACAGACTCCTGAATAGTACGGGTGCCAGGGGATTATTGAGGGAGTGCAGCGTAGGTTTACAAGGTTAATTTCCCGGGATGGCGGGACTGTCATATGCTGGGAGAATGGAGCGGCTGGGCTTGTACACTGGAGTTTGGAAGGATGAGAGGGAATCTTATTGAAACATATAAGGTTGTTAAGGGTTTCGACACGCTAGAGGCAAGAAACACGTTGGGGGAGTCCAGAACCAGTGGCCACAGTTTAAGAATAAGGTGTAAGCCATTTATAACGGAGACGAGGAAACACTTTTTCTCACAGAGAGATGTGAGTCTGTGGAATTCTCTGCCTCAGAAGGTGGTGGAGGCCGGTTCTCTGGATACTTACAAGAGAGAGCAAGATAGGGCTCTTAAAGATATGGGGAGAAGGCAGGAACGTGGTACTGATTGTGGATGACCAGCCCTGATCACATTGAATGGCGGTGCTGGCTCGAAGGGCCGAATGGCCTACTCCTGCACCTATTGTCTATTGTCTATTGTCTATTGTTATGTGAGAAGGCAGGAGAATGGGGTTGAAGGGAAGAGATCGATTAGCCATGATTGAATGGCGGAGTAGACTCAATGGGCTGAATGGCCTAAGTCTGACTCGACAATCTATGAGCATATGATAGAGCTAATGATAGAGCAATGTATGAGCTTATTGTCCTGCCTTCTCCCCATAATCCCTGACACCCAAACTAATCAGGAAGGTGATTCATAAGCGCTTTATGAGTGAGGGCGTCAAAGGTTATGGGGAAAAGTCAGGACAATGGGGTTGAGAGGGAAAGATAGATCAGCCATGATCATATGGACGAGCAGACTTGATGGGCCGAAGGGCATATTTCCGCTCCCATGTCTTATGATCTTATTATGAGCTTATAAATCTTTCCTCTCTCACCTCAAACTTCTGCTCTCTAGTTCTTGATTTTTCTTAGACAATAGACACTAGACAATAGGTGCAGGAGTAGGTCATTCGGCCCTTTGAGCCAGCACCGCCATTCAATGTGACCATGGCTGATCATCCCCAATCAGTACCCCGTTCCTGCCTTCCCTCTTCCCTGGGGAAAAGACTCTGTACCTTCATACTTTCTATTCCCCTTACAATTGTATACATCCGTAGACCCGAAAAGAGTCACCTTCAAGTAACCCTTTCAACCCCTCCCTCCCCATCCCTCCCCTACCCGTCATACCAGCTTCAAAGCCGTCTTGTTGAGTCTCATTGTCTGTAACTCGTTTTCACCTAGCCCACAGCTAACAATGGCCTGTTTCCTTTATCATCGTTACATTTTTGCTTATCTTTCATTCATTTGTTCTATCTCTCTACATCACCATCTATATCTCTTGTTTCCTTTTCCCCTGATTCTCAGTTTGAAGAAGGATCTCGACCCGAAACATCACCTATTCCGTGTCTCCAGAGTTGCTGCTGGACCCGCTGAGTTACCCCAGCATTCTGTAACTATCAAAGAGCCAGCACAGATGTGAGGGCCCAGTTGCCAATGTGTCAGACTATGAGCCCTGTCCCACGGTACGAGTTCACTCCAAGAGCTCTCCCGAGTTTAAAAAAAATCAAACTCATGATGAGCACGGAGAATGAACGTAGCGGTACTGTCGGAGCTCGGGGATGTCTCTTAGCGGCTCGTAACGCTAACGGCAGGTACTCAGGAAGACTCACTAACGGCAGGTAAGCTCGGGAAGAAACGCGAAGATTTTTCAACATGTTGAAAAACGTCCACGAGAGCCCCGAGTACCGACGAGCGGCCATTCCCGTAAATCTCCGAGTTCGAATCAGGGCAAACTCGGGAGAGCTCTTGGAATGGACTCGTACCGTGGGACAGGGCTTTATGGCTGTATTATAATCCAAGAGCGAACACTGCAGACAAATGACGTGACAAATAACGGCCCCAGTCAATGAAGTTACTGTTCCATACCTCAAGCCTTTGTCAATCTCTGACTAGACAGTATTAATTCCCCAAAGCATTTGATCATTTCTTCGCAAGGTTTAAATATTTCTCCGACCTGTAAACATATGAGTTCCAGACGTGACTACAACAGGACCATTCAATAAAGCATCTCTCGACAAGGTGAATAGCCACACCTGGCCTACAGATGACACCACAACATCCTAATCACATCACTTCTCTTTCAACTGAAATAATTACCATCAAACATGAGTAATCTTGAACGAGTCATTTCCAAAAAACAGTGCCGTCCTGTAACGCTGAGCATGTTAACCCCTGGAAGTAGCTGGGTTTGGGCAGCTTTGAGGCGCAGCGGTAGAGTTGCTGCCTCACAGCGCCGGAGACCCAGGCCCGATCCTGACTACGGGTGCTGTCTGTACGGTGTTTGTACTTTCTCCCCGTGTCCCGCGTGGGGTTTCTCCGAGATCTTCGGTTTCATCCCACACTCCAAAGACGCACACCTTCCTCTGCAACTGCAGAAGATGCAACACCTGTCCCTATACCTTCCCCCTCGTCTCTGTCCAGGGACCCCGACAGTCCTTTCAGGTTAGGCAGAGGTTCACTTGCACCTTCTCCAACCTCATCTACCGTCTCCGTTATTCAAGATGTGGACTCTTATACATCGGCGAGACCAAACGTAGACTGGGCAATTGTTTCGTGGAACACCTTCGCTCAGCCCACGTGAACCAACCCGGTTGCTAAACACTTTAATCCTCCTTCCCATTCCCACACTGACCTTTCTGTCCTCGGTCTCCTCCATTGACAGAGTGAGGCTAAATGCAAATTGGAAGAACATCATCTTATATTTCGCTTGGGCAGCTTACAGCCCAGTGCTGTGAATATTGATTTCTCTCACTTCAGGTAGCCCCGGCATTCCCTCTCTCTCTATCCCTCCCCCACCCAAGTCGCACCAGCTTCTCATTTTCACCCAACAAACAGCTAACAATGGCCTGGTTCCTTTATCATTGTTACTTGTTTGCATATCTTTCATTCATTTGTTTTATATCTCTCTACATCCCATCTATATCTCTCATTTCCCTTTTCCCCGACTCTCAGTCTGAAGAAGGGTCTCGACCCGAAACGTCACCCATTCTCTCTCTCCAGAGATGCTGCCTGTCCCGCTGAGTTACTCCGGCACTTTGTGTCTATCTACAGGTTTGTAGGCTTGCTATAAATGTCAATTGTCCCTCGTGTGTGTGTGTGTGTAGGATAGCGTTGGTGTGCGGGGATGGCTGGTGGGCCTAAGGGCCTGCTTCCGTGCTGCATCCTTAAACTACACTAAGCTAAACACAGAACATAGAACATAGAACATTAAACATGGAACGCAGAACATGGGACATTGAACATTGAACATTAAACATTGAACGTTGCCTTTCTTCTGTCACGGAAGCTCTCCGGTTTATCAGTGACATGATTGAACAAAAGAAAAAGTCCCAAGATAAAGTCTAGAAATGTTTCACTGACTCTCGGACATAATCAAATTAAATTCCAGAGCCCAATCACTGCAATCTACATTTTTCAACCTGACCAGTCACATTCCATAGGGAACCATGTTCCTGGCCCCGAGCAGTGCAGCAATCTGAGCATCAGATTATCTTAACCCTCAAGATCCAAGATTCTAGAGAGGTTATTGTCATGTGTCCCAGGTAGGGCAATGAAATTCTTGCTTTGCATCAGCACATGAATAAATACAGAACAGATCAGTGTGTCCATATACCATTGAATATATAATACGCTTGCTTTCAAGAGAGAGCTCGATAGGACTCTTAAAAATAGTGGAGTCAGGGGACATGGGGAGAAGGCAGGAACGGGGTACTGATTGGGGATGATCAGCCATGATCACATTGAATGGCGGTGCTGGCTCGTAGGGCCAAATGGCCTCCTCCTGCACCTATTGTCTATTGTCTATTGTCACACATATACACACTCTCCCTTGCAGCGGTAGAGCCACTGCTTTCCAGCGCCAGTGACCTGGGTTCGATCCTGACTACCAGTGCTAGTTTGTACGTTCTCCCTGTGACCTGCATGGATTTTCTGCGAGATGTTTGCTTTCCTCCCACACTCCATTGACGTACAGGTTTGTAGGTTAAGTGGCTTGGTACAATTGTAACTTGTCCTTAATGTGTGTAGGATAGTGTCAGTGTGCGGGGATCGCTGGCTGGTGTGTACTCAGTAGGCCGCAAGGCCTGTTTCCGCGCTGTATCTCTAAACTAAACTCAATTCTCTTCTCTGTGCCCCACCTGAATGGCCACGCATTTCTCCCGCTGCCTCCCTTTCCCCTTCTCACCATCCCTTCCCATCACCTCTTCCATTCTCCAGCTTCACATTTAAAAACAAACAAAAAATAGATTCAGGAGTAGGCCATCAGCCCTTCGAGCCAGCACCGCCATTCAATATGATCATGGCCGATCATCTAAAATTAGTACCCCGTTCCTGCCCTGTCCCATTATCCCTTCATTACTTGAGCCCTAAGAGCTAAATCTAACCAAAGATCCCTTCTCATCCTTTTAAATTCCAGTGAATACAAGCCCAGTCGACCCATTCTTTCATCATATTTCAATCCTGCCATCCCGGGAATTATCCTGGTGAACCTACGCTGCACTCCCACAATAGCAACGATGTTCTTCTTCAAATTAGGGGACCAAAATTGCACACAATACTCCAGGTGTGGTCGCATCAGGGCCCAGTGCAACTGCAGTAGGACCTCCTTGCTCCCTAAACTCAAATCCTCTCACAATGATGGCCAACATGCCATTAGCTTTCTTCACTGCCTGCTGTACCTGCATGCTTACTGTCAGTGACTGATGTACAAGCGCACCCAGGTCTCGTTGCACCTCCCCTTCTCCTAATCTGACACCATTCAGAAAATAATGTGCCTTCCTGTTTTTGCCACCAGAGTGGATAACCTCATATTTATCCACATTATACTGCATTTGCCATGCATTTGTCCACTCGCCCAACCTGTCCAAGTCACCCTGCAGCCTCATAACATCCTCCTCACAGCTCACACTGCCACCCAGCTTTGTGTAATCCGCAAACTTGGAGATGTTTAATTCCCTCATCTAAATCATTAATATATATGGGGTCCCTGCACCGAGCCTTGCAGCATCCCACTAGTCACTGCCTGCCATTCTGAAAAGGATCTGTTAATTCCTACTCTTTATTTCCTGTTTGCCAACCAGTTCTCTATCCATGTCAATGCCCTACCCCCAATACCATGTGCTCTAATTTTGCACACTAATCTCTTGTGTGGGACCTTGTCAAAGGCTTTTTGGCAGTCCAGATACGCTACATCCACTGGCTCTCCCTTATCCATTCTGCTTGTTACATCCTTAAAGAATTCCAGAAGATTAGTCAAGCTTGGTTTCCCCTTCATAAATCCACGCTGACTTTGACCGATCCTGTCACTGCTTTCCAAATGTGCTGCTATTACATCTTTAATAATCGACTCCAGCATCTTCCCCACTACCGATTTAAGGCTAACTGGTCTATAATTCCACTTTTTTTCTCTCCTTCACTCCTTAAAAAGTGGCTTCCCTCCAGTCCACAGGAACTGATCCAGAGTCGAGAGAACATTGGAAAATGATCACATCCACGATTTCTAGGGCCACCTCCTTGTCTACTCTGGAGGGCAGACCATCGGGGTCTGGGGATTTATCTGCCTTCAGTCCCAACAGTTCACCTAACACCATTTCTACCTAATGTGGATTCCCTTCAGTTCTTCCCTCCCAGAAGATCCTTGGTCCCCGAGTATTTCTGGGAGATTGTTTGTGTCTTCCTTAGTGAAGACAGAACCAAAGTATTTGTTTAACTGTTCTGCCTTTTTCTTGTTTCCCAATATAAATTCACCCGTCTCTTACTGTAAGGAACGTACATTGGTCTTCACTTCTTCTTCTTGCGTGTGGCGTGCACAGCCTAAAGTTGTCGGACAACTTGTTCTGTTTGATCTTATTTGATTGTGCACGCCGGGTTGATTGCATTTGTCGAAACAGGGCGGACCACGTGAAGGTTGCAATCTCCCACCCTGGTCTTCACTGATCTTTTCCTTTTTACATTTCTAAAGAAGCTTTTACATTCCCCGCAAGCTTTCTCTCATGATTTTATCCCCCCTCTTAATTAACCTCTTTGTCCTCCTCTGAGTTCTAAATTTCTCCCAGTTTGCTGCTTCCTCTGGCCAATTTATATGCCTTTATTTTGTCACCAGGCAGGGATGAACAATTTTTGGAGTTCATCCATGCGGCCTTTAAATCTTTGCCATGGCATCTCCACCGCCAACCCTCTTAGTATAACTAGACTAAGTGGGACCCGTTGGGCGGTCGGGGAGAGGTGTGTGTGTGGGAGGAAGTGGGTGGGGGTGTGTATGTGGGGGAGGGGGGTTATGTGGGAGGGGGAGTGGGGTGTGTGTGTGGGGGAGGGGGGTGTGTGGGCGGGCGGGGTGTGGTGGGAAGGGATGTGTGTGTGGGCGGAGGATGGTGTGTGTGTGGGCGGGGGTATTGTGGGGGAGGGGGTTGTGTGGGCGGGGGGGGTATATGGGGTGGGGGGAGAGAGCTCGGAGAATAGATGGGGGAAGAGCCATGCGGGAGAGGGGGTATCACGGGGGAGGGGGGCAGGACCCAGCGAGGGGGACCAGAGGGCAAGGGGCTGGATCTGGGGGGCGGTGCGATGGGGACTCACAGCGGGCGGATCAGTAACTAATAGTTCTCCTCCGCCAGGATCAGATTCTCTGCTTTCCGTTTGGCCGACATCTTCAGCTCTGCGCCGCTTCCGGTCCGTTCGACATTTGTGTCCGGTTGGAGATGTCCGCCGGCCACAGCGGAGCGACCCTCAGCTCCGGTAAAGACGAGGAGCAGCGCGCAGGATGGGGTGTCACCGTCGCCCTGACTGACAGGAGAGGAGACCAATTGGTGTGTCGCTGACTGACAGGAGAGGAGACCAATTGGTGTGTCGCTGACTGATAGGAGAGAAGACACATCTACGCATGCGCGGCTTTTAAGATTTTTAAAACTTAATAACTTTTAAACTATACCATCGATCGGAACAAAACTTGTTGCACTTGAGCACAGGAGAGTGGTGAGTAAATCGTAGAGCTATCGTGCATCGTTTTTGTGCAAATAGAAAAACCACACAAACAGGAGGAGCACAAGATCAGAGTTTTAGTTATGTATAGATAGACTGATTTGCCGGTCCATCCGATCCAATTCCCACCTCATACCATCAAAGCCTCCTTTCTTCAAGTTCAGGTCCCTAATCTCTGATTTGCCCGTGTCACTCTCCATCTTAATGCAGAATTCCACCATATTGTGGTCACTGTTGCCCAAGGGGCCTTACACAACAAGATCACTAACTAATCCTTCCTCATTACACAATACCCAGTCTAGGATGGCCTTCCCTCTAGTCGGTTCTTCTACATATTGGTTTAAAAAACCATCCCGTGTACATTCCAGGAAATCCTCCTCCTCAGCACCGTTGGAACTACTTATATGTAGATTAAAGTCACCCATGATAACTGCTGAACCTTTGCTGCACGCATATCTAATTCCTTGCTTGATGCTATCCCCAAACACCCTACTGCTGTTTGGTGGTCTGGGTACAACTCCAACAAGCATAATAGCATATAATTCTCCAACATTTTCGCCACCTCAAACGAGATCCCACCACTGGCCATCTCCACCCCTTTCTGCTTTTCGCAACTCCGTAACTCCCTGGTCAACGCGTCCCTTCTCTCCCAAATCACCCCCTACCCAGGTACTACCCTGCAACCGCAGGAGATGCAACACCTGTCCATTTACCTCCCCTCTTGACTCCATCCAAGGATCCAAACAGTCTTTCCAGGTGAGGCAGAGGTTCACTTGCACCTCCTCCAACCCCATCTACTGTATCCACTGTTCCAGGTGTCCACTTCTCTACATCGGCGAGACCAAGCGCAGGCTCGGCGATCGTTTCACTGAACACCTCCGCTCAGTCCGCCTTAACCTACCTGATCTCCTGGTGGCTCAGCACTTCAACTCCTCCTCCCCTTCCCACTCTGACCTTTCTGTCCTGGGCCTCCTCCATTGTCAGAGTGAGGCCCAGCGCAAATTGGAGGAACAGCACTTCATATTTTGCTTAGATTTACACCCCAGCGGTATGAATATTGACTTCTCTAACTTCAGATATCCCTTGCTTTCTCTCTCCATCCTCTTCCCAGTTTTCCCACTAGTCTTACCGTCTCCGACTACATTCTATCTTTGTCCCGCCCACTCTCCTGACATCAGTCTGAAGAAGGGTCTGGACCCGAAACGTCGCCCATTCCTTCTCTCCAGAGATGCTGCCTGTCCCGCTGAGTTATTCCAGCATTTTGGGTCTACCTCCAACAAGTGTTTCTGCCCTTGGCTATTTCGCAGTTCTACCCATACCGATTCCACAGCATCCAAGCTAATGTCTCTCCTTGCTGTTGCATTCATCTCCTCTTTAACCAGCAATGCCACCACCACCTCACCTTTCTGTCTATCCTTCCTGAATATCGAATGCCCCTGCATGTTTAGCTCCCAGCCTTGGTCACCCTGGAGCCATGTCTCCGTAATTCCAACTATATCATGTCCCTTAACTACCAACCGCACATTCAATTCATCCACCTTATTAGTCAAGTCAAGAGTCAAGAGAGTTTTATTGTCATGTGTCCCAGATAGGACAATGACATTCTTGCTTGCTGCAGCACAACAGAATATGCAAACATAGTACATAACAGGAGAAGAAAAAAGTTAAATATGTGTACACACATGCACACATACTCAATCTCAATAAATAACAAATATAGTGCAATAATAATGATAGTCTATTGCAGTTCAGAGCTTATTTGTTTTAGTGTTTGATGGCTGTGGGGAAGAAGCTGTTCCTGAATCTGGCCGTTACAGTTTTCAGGCTCCTCTACCTTCTTCCCAATGGCAGAGGTGAGATGAGTGTTGGCCAGGGAGGTGTGGGTCTTTGATGATGTTGGCTGCCTTATTGAGGCAGCGACTGCGATAGATCCCTTCGATGGTGGGGAGGTCAGAGCCGGTGATGGACTGGGCAGTGTTTACAACTTTCTGCATCCTTTTCCGCTCCTGGGCGCACAAGTTGCCGAACCAGGCCACATTGCAACCAGTCAGAATGTTCTCTACCGTGCACCTGTAGAAGGTTAGGAGAATCTTCTTCTCCGTAATCTTCTCAGGAAGTAGATTCACTGATGTGCCTTCTTTATAATTGCATCAGTCTTCTGGGACCAGGAGAGATCTTCGGAAATATGCACACCCAGGAATTAGACGTTTTTGACCCTCTCCACCATCGTCCCATTGGGAAAAGGGAGTTAAAGTGTTTGCCAACCGGGAGATCAGGTTGGTTCACGCGGACTGAGCGAAGGTGTTCAGCGAAACGATCTCCCAGTCTGCGTTGGGTCTCGCCAATGTATAAGAGTCCACATCTTGAACAACGGATACAGTGGATGAGGTTGGAGGCCTGTTCCATCGTTAAATATCATTACGGAGGCAGGAGAGTGGCGTTGAGAGGTAAAGATAGATCAGCCATGATTGAATGGCAGAGTAGACTCAAATGGCCTAATTATGCTCCTATAACATGAACTATTGACACATGGCTAACATCTGTTACATACTATATCTGTTACACAGGTCTGTTTCAAAGACCATTTCTGATTTTATCATTTCCGACTGTCAGCCCTCCAAAGTCTCCAACCTTATCGTTCCCTAGCCCCGCATGGCCCGGTTTTATCTTCTCCCTAAAATCCACAAACAGAACTGCCCTGGCAGACCCATTGTTTCTGCCAGCTCCTGTCCCACTGAATTAATTTCCACATACCTCGACTCCTTCCTATGCCCCCTGGTCCAATCCCTCCCCACCTACGTCCAAGACACCTCACCCTTATCTCTTCAATGACTTCCGTTTTCCAGGCCCCCACTCCCTCATCTTCACCAGTCACTCTACACCTCCATCCCCCACCAGGGGGGTCTTACAGCCCTCCGTTTCTTCCTCGACCACAGAACCAACCAATTTCCATCCACCAACACTCTCCTCCACCTAGCAGTGCTAGTCCTTACCATCAACTCCTTCGACTCCTCCCACTTCCTCCAAATCCAGGGTGTAGCTATCGGCACGCGCATGGGCCCCAGCTGTGCCTGCCTCTTTGTTGGGTACGTCGAACAATCCCTGATCCAGGCGTACACAGGCCCTATCCCCGAACTCAACCTCTGCTAAAATGACGACTGCATTGGTGCTACCTCCTGCACCCATGCAGAACACTGATTTCATCAACTTCACCACTAATTTGCATCCTGCATTCATATTCACTTGGACCATCAGTTTATACATTCTCCCTGTGACCTGCGAGGGTTTTCTCCGGGATTTTCGATTTGCTCCCTCACTACAGGCATACAGCTTTGCAGGTTATTTGGCTTGGTATAAATGTTTTTTTTTAATTTGTCTCTAGTGTGTGTAGGATAGTGTTTTGTCCCACTGTACAAGCTAATTCAAGAGTTCTCCCGAGTTTCCCCTGATTCGAACTCGGAGAATTACGGTAATCGCCGCTCGTAGGTACTCGGGGCTCTCGCGGACATTTTTCAACATGTTGAAAAATCTTCACGAGTCTTCACGAGCTTACCGCGTTTCCCGAGTACCTGCCGTTAGTGTTACGAACCGCTAAGAGACGTCCCGAGCTCCGACGTACCCGCCACGTACATTCTACGTGCTTACCACGAGTTTGATTTTTTTTTCGAACTCAGGAGAGCTCTTGAATTACCTCGCACAGTGGGACAGGCCCTTTAGTATGCAGGGATCGCTGGTCGGTGCAGACTCGATGGGCAGAAGGGCCTGTTTCCGTGCTGCATCTTTAGAAATCTATAAACAAAATGTGTGCTCTGACTGTTATATCTGTACACCAGAGTGGAAGCCAGCTCTGTTTACCGTAGAGATCAAGATCGGGTAATGTTTCGACATGTTAGTCTTGCTCCTCGGGATCACTGTGCATTATCTCACCATCCTGAATGCCAAGTGCTGTCGAATTGTCAGAAATTATCCCTTAACGCTCCACATACTATTTCCTAGAAGGAGTTTAATATAACTCAAACCTATTTAGGGAACCTCCCATGTGAAATTTCAGCTGCACAGCCAGCATTAAAAATGTGGATGAAACAAGGAAACAGAAATCGATGGTGTGGGTGGGTGAGATCTGGAGGTTTAGAGACTTAATAGAGAGACTTTAGAGAGATACAGCGCAAGAACAGGTCCTCCAGCCCACCGAGTCCGGACCGACCAGCGATCACCCCGTACACTAGCTCTATCCAACACACACTAGGGACTACTTACAATTTTCCCAAAGCCAATTAACCTACAAACCTGCACGCCTTTGGAGTGTGGGAGGAAACCGGAGCACCCGGAGGAAACCCACGTGGTCACAGGGAGAACATAGAAACATAGAAAATAGGTGCAGGAGGAGGCCATTCGGCCCTTCGAGCCTGCACCGCCATTCAATATGATCATGGCTGATCATCCAACTCAGTATCCTGTACCTGCCTTCTCTCCATACCCACTGATCCCTTTAGCCACAAGGGCCACATCTAACTCCCTCTTAAATATAGACAATTAACTGGCCTCAATTCCACAGATTCACCACTCTCTGTGTGAAAAACAATGTTCTCATCTCAGTCCTAAAAGACTTCCCCCTTATCCTTAAACTGTGACCTCTTGTTCTGGACTTCAGAATCTTCTTGCATTTAGCCCTTAAGAATTGTATAAGTTTTGATAAGATCCCCCCTCAATCTTCTAAATTCTAGCGAGTACAAGCCAAGTCTATCCAGTCTTTCTTAATATGAAAGTCCTGCCATCCCAGGAATCAGTCTGGTGAACCTTCTCTGTAATCCCTCTATGGCAAGAATGTCTTTCCTCAGACTAGGAGACCAAAACTGTATGCAATACTCCAGGTGTGGTCTCACCAAGGCCCTGTACAACTGCTGTAGAACCTCCCTGCTCCTATACTCAAATCCTTTTGCTATGAATGCCAACATACCATTCGCTTTCTTCACAGCCTGCTGCACCTGCATGCCTACTTTCAATGACTGGTGTACCATGACACCCAGGTCTTGTTGCATCTCCCCTTTTCCGAATCGGCCGCCATTCAGATAATAGTCTACTTTCCTGTTTTTGCCACCAAAGTGGATAACTTCACATTTATCCACATTATACTGCATCTGCCATACATTTGCCCACTCACCCAGCCTATCCAAGTCACCTTGCAGCCTACTAGCATCCTCCTCACAGCTCATACAACCCCCCGGCTTCGTGTCATCCGCAAACTTGGAGATGTTGCATTCAATTCCCTCGAACAAATCATTAATATATATTGTAAATAGTTGGGGTCCCAGCACTGAGCCTTGCGGTACCCCACTAGTCACTGCCTTTACTCCTACTCTTGGCTTCCTGTCTGCCAGCCAGTTCTCTATCCACATCAATACTGAACCCCCAATACCGTGTGCTTTAAGTTTGCATACTAATCTCTTATGTGGAACCTTGTCGAAAGCCTTCTGAAAGTCCAGATGTTACTGGTTCTCCCTTATCCACTCTATTAGTTACATCCTCGAAAAATTCTATAAGATTTGTCAGACATGAATTACCTTTCATAAATCCATGCTGCTATCCCATCTTTAATAACTGACTAGCATTTTCCCCACTGACTAGCATCGGTATGTTAGACTAACTGGTCTATAATTCCCCGTTTTCTCTCTCCCTCCCCTTTTAAAAAGTGGGGTTACATTAGCTACCCTCCAATCCTCAGGAACTACTCCAGAATCTAAAGAGTTTGAAAAATTATCAATAATGCATCCACTATTTCTGGGGCTACTTCCGTAAGTACTCTGGGATGCAGCCTATCTGGCCCTGGGGATTTATCAGTCTTTAATCCATTCAATTTACCTAACACCACCTCCTGACTAACCTGGATTTCACTCAGTTCCTCCGTCTCATTTAACCCCCAGTCCCCTGCTATTTCCGGCAGATTATTTACGTCTTCCTTAGTGAAGACAGAACCAAAGTAGTTATTCAATTGGTCTGCCATGTCCTTGTTCCCCATGATCAATTCACCTGTTTCTGACTGCAAGGGACCTACATTTATTTTAACTAATCTTTTTCTCTTCACATATCTATAAAAGCATTTGCAGTTTTTATGTTCCCTGCCAGTTTTCTTTCAAAATCTATTTTCCCTTTCCTAATTAAGCCATTTGTCCTCCTCTGCTGGACTCTGAATTTCTCCCAGTCCCTTGGTAGGCTGCTTTTTCTGGCTAATTTGTATGCTTCATCATTTGTTTCGATACTATCCCTGATTTCCCTTGTTATCCATGGATGCACTACCTTCCCTGATTTATTATTTTGCCAAACTGGGATGAACAATTGTTGTCATTCATCCATGCGGTCTTTAAATGCCTTCCATTGCATATCCACCGTCAACCCTTTAAGAATCAATTGCCAGTCTATCTTGGCCAATTCACGTCTCATACCCTCAAAGTTAAATTTCTTTAAGTTCAGAACCCTTGTTTCTGAATTAACTATGTCACTCTCCATCCTAATGAAGAACTCAACCATATTATGGTCACTCTTGCCCAAGGGGCCACGCACAACAAGACTGCTAACTAACCCTTCCTCATTACTCAATACCCAGTCTAGAATAGCCTGCTCTCTCGTTGGTTCCTCTACATGTTGGTTTAGAAAACTATCCCGCATACATTCCAAGAAATTCTCTTCCTCAGCACCCCTGCCAATTTGATTCACCCAATCTATATGTAGATTGAAGTCACCCATTATAACTGTTTGACCTTTATTACACGCATTTCTAACGTGCAAACTTCATACAGACAGCGCCCGTAGTCAGGATCGAACACGGATCTCTGGCGCTGTAAGGCAGCAACTCTCCCACTGCGCCACCTTGCAAACATATTCAATATCAGAAAGAGGAAGATTGACTGAACTTTATTGCCTTCCATCACAGTGAGGAATGTGGATTCCACTGTGGTGGATGTTTATGTTAAATTTATTTTACGTGTGTATTGTGTTCTTGTCACTTAGTACGGCTGTATGGTAAGTCAAATTTCACTGTTCTTTAGTTGGTTAAGTGACAATAAACACGACCTTGAACTTGATAATGAATAAGATTGTGGTCCTTTGTACATTCCACACAACTTTCAGCTCTGCTAATGAACTTCAAGCAGCTCAAGGGACAGCACAGTGTTGCAGCTAGTAGAACTCAGCACCAGAGACCCGGGTTCGATCCTCACCTCCGCTGCCGTCTGTGTGGAGTTTGCACGTTCTCCCTCTGACCGCCTGGGTTTTCTCCGGGTGCTCCAGTTTCCCCCCACACTCCAAAGACGTACAGGTTTGTAGATTAATTGGCTTGGTATATTGTAAAATTGTCCCTAGTGTGTGTAGGGAGTCCTTGCTTTCTCCCTCCTTCCCCTCCCTTCTCAGATCTCCCACAGCCCACAGTCTCCACCTCCTCCTTTCTTCTTCCCTCTCCCCCCCCACCCCCCCACATCAGTCTGAAGAAGTTTCTCAACCCGAAACGTCACCTATTTCCTTCGCTCCCTAGATGCTGCCTCACCCGCTGAGTTTCTCCAGCATTATTGTCTACCTTTGGTGTTTCAGTTTAGCTTAGTTTGTTGTCACCTCTACTGAGGTACAGTGACATTTGCCATTTGCAGTGTACAGATACATGAGAAGGGAATAACGTTTAGTGCAAGGTAAAACCAGCAAAGTCCGATCAAGGATAGTCCGAGGGTCACCAGTGAGGTAGATAGTAGTTCAGCACTGCTCTCTGATTGTGTGAGGATGATTCAGTTGCCTGATAACAGCTGGGAAGAAACTGTCCCTGAATCTGGAGTTGTGCGTTTTCACACCTGTACCTTTTGCCTGATGGGAGAGGGGAGACGAGGGAGAGGCCAGGATGCGACACGTCCTTGATTGTGCTGCTGGCCTTGCCGAGGCAGCGTGAGGTGTAAATGGAGTCAATGGAAGGGAGGTTGGTTTGTGTGATGGTCTGGGCTGCGTCCACAATTCGCTGCAATTTCCTGCGGTCCTGGATGGAGCTGTTCCCAAACCGTGCTGTGATGCATCGCGATAAAATGCTTTCTAAGGCGCATCTGTTGTCGGGGACATGCCGAACTTCCTGTGAGCCCAAGAGGGATATATTATTGCAGGCCTGGAAGCTGGAGGAGGAAGGGGAATTGGAGGATTGAGCGTTCATACCATAGGGATGTAAGCTACCCAAGCAAAATATGAGGTGCTGTTCCTCCAGTTTGTGTGTGGCTTCAGTCTGACAATGGAGGAGACCTAGGACAGAAAGGTCAGTTTGGGAATGTTCTGACATCGGGCACCTTCCACACTGTAGCAGTTTCTCCGCAGGGTTCTACTGGGGTGTTGGGCCAAATATACTAGAGATACAGCGCGGAAACAGACCCTTATGCCCACCGAGTCCGCGACGACCTGCGATCACCCCGTACATTAGGTCTATCCTACACGCTAGGGACAATTTACAATTATACCAAAGCTAATTAACCTACAAACCTGTACGTCGTTGGAGTGTGGGAGGAAACCGGAGCACCCGGAGAAAACCCATGCACGTCACAGGGAGGACATACAAACGGGACAAAAAAGATTGGGAACCCCTGGTCTAAAGAGCAGGCCTTGGTGGACCGAGGGCAAGTGTTCGGTGAGACAGTCACCAAGCCTAAACGTGGTCTCCACAAGCAGCCTTAGCTTGGTCTCCACACAGGAGACCACGAATAATTGAAATGGGCCTTGAAAGTTTCAACTGACTCCTTGGTCTTTTGAGGAGGTTTGGAAGAGATGGGTCACAGCAGATTTCACTCGATAATGAACATGTAGACAGAGATAGATCTGACAACATGTGGACTGATGTAGCCGGCCCTCGATAAAGGACTCCAGTGTCAGAATGTATCTTCCAATCTCAGAAAAGGTTGTTGATGAGCAAAGATACTCTAGGGTGTCAAAGTTTATGGGGAGAAGGCAGGAGAATTGGGTTGAAAGGGAAAATAGATCAGCCACGATTCAATGGCGGATTAGATTTGATGGGCTGAATGGCCTAATTCTGCTCCTAGAACTTATGAACTCAGGGAGTTCCCTTATATACAACTTAAACAACAGCAGAGCAGAGGAAGGGACCCTTCGGCCCACGATGTTTGTGTCGAACTATGATTGATACCAAATTAAACTGATCTCATCTGTCTTTTAACCTTGTAGCAGAATGGCAGCCAAGAAAACTCTAACCGCTCCTTAATAATGTTATCCTTTCCTCATGGTGGGTTGTAAAAGATCAGACGTGGGATTAAGACAGAGAACGCGATACATCAAAGAAAAAAGCCCAGCAAAAGCAAAAAATCAGAAATTGAAACATAATCTGTTTAAGTTGATTAAAAGCAAGGGCAGATGCAGTCGTGAGTAAAAGCTGAGTTTTAGATTCTGGGTTGCAATATTATTTGACTGCCGGAATGATTATAATGTCTGGTTATAATATTACTATCCAAGGTCCACAGGTGTGGTAGCTACTCTTCAAGGCATTACGATGGGATAGTTTAACACAATGCCCAGCAAAAGAGCAATAAATAAAGTTTAATACTATGCATCATTTATGCTTTGTTGTCTTAACAATTCCCGTGGCATGTGTGCGATGTCCTGTGCCATTTCAGTTGGCAGAAGTAACATGACCAAGCATAAAAGGTGGCGCAGCGGTAGAATTGCCGCCTCACAGCGCCAATCCTGACCACGGGTGCGGTCTGTACGGAGTTTGTACGTTCTCCCCGTGACCACGTGGGTTTTCTCCAGGTGCTCTGGTTTCCTTCCACACTCCAAAGGCGTGCAGGATTTGTAAGATAATTGGCTTCAATAAATTGTAAATTGTCCCTAGTGTGTTGGATAGTGTCAGTGTGCGGGGGCGATCGCTGGTCGGCACGGAACCAAAGGGCCTGTTTACACTTCATCTCTAACATCAAAAGTGTAGAGTCTAAAGAAGAAAGAAGTATGAATATAATGTCCGTGCTGAATAATGTGTCAAACTAACCTAATCCTGGCAGCGTGTTCCAGGCCCCCACCACTCTCTGAGTAAAAATCTTGCCCCGCACATCTCATAGAGTCATAGTCATAGAGTGTTACAGTGTGGAAACAGGCCCAACTTGCCCACACCGGCCAATAATGTCCCACCCACACTAGTCCCACCTGCCAGTGTTTGGCCCATATCCCTCTACACCTGTCCTATCCATGTACCTGTCTAACTGTTTCTTAAACATTGGGACAGTCCCAGCCTCAACTACCTCCTCTGGAAGCTTGTTCCATACACCCACCACCCTTTGAGTGAGAAACTTACCCCTCGGATTCCTATTAAATCTTTTCCCCTTCACCTTGAACCTATGTCCTCTGGTCCGCAATTCCCCTACTCAGGATAAGAGACTCTATGCATCCACCCGATCTATTCCTCTCATGATTTTATACACATTCTAAACTATTTGTTTATACACTAACCTTCAAACTTTGCCCCTCATACTTTAATCCAACACTCTCTAGCCTTTGACATTTCCACCCTGGGGAAAAAGGTTCTGACAGCATATGCTATCGATGCCTTTGATAATTTTATATATTTCTATTGGGTCTCCCCTCAGCCTCCAACGTTCCTGAGAAATACAAGAAAGGGAAACAGATGATAAGAGGGAGAAGGGGAGAAATGCGTCGTTCAGTCTTACTTACTTGGTCAATTTTAACCCTTTGATGCATTATGTTTGTCCGCAGGCAGTCCCTTGGAAAGGGAGACACGAGAGGCTTCAGAAGCCGGAATATTAAGTAAGAAACATTTGGCAAGAATCAGGAGTGTTTTATTGTCACATGTTCTGAAACAGAACAATGAAAGTCTGAAGAAGGGTCTCGACCCGAAACGTCACCCATTCCTTCTCTCCTGAGATGCTGCCTGTTCCACTGAGTTTCTCCAGCTTTTTGCGTCTATCTTCGGTGTAATCCAGCACCTGCAGTTCCTTCCTACACAATGAAATTCTACTAATGGAAGAACTTGAAGATTAGACACAAAGTGCTGGAGTAACTCAATGGGTCAGGCAACATCTCTGGAGAAAAAGAATAGTTCAAAAAGTTCATAGTTCATAAGTGATAGGAGTAGAATTAGGCCATTCGGCCCATCAAGTCTACTCCGCCATCCAATCATGGCTGATCTATCTCTCCCTCCTAACCCCATTCTCCTGCCTTCTCCCCATAACCTTTGACACTCGTACTAATCAAGAATCTTTCAATCTCCACCTTACAAATATCAATTAACTTGGCCTCCATAGCTATGAATGTGTTAGCATTGAATTCCACCAATTCACCGCCACCCAGAAAATAAATTCCCCCCCATCTTCCTGAAGGTTCGTCCTCTTATTCTGAGGTTATGGCCTCTGGTCCTAGACTCTCCAACTAGTGGAAACATCCTCCCCACATCCCCCCGACCCAATTGGTGATGTTTCGGGTTGAGACCCTTCTTCAGACTGAGACAGGTTGGAAGAACTTAGTGGGTTGGGTTGTACATGTGGTAGGAAGTGGATCAAAGACATTTCAGAGGCAAGAGGAACTGCAGATGCTGGAATCTTGAGTAAAAGCCAAAGTGCTGGAGAACCTCAGCGGGTCAGGCAGCCTCTGTGGGGGGAATGCACAGGTGTTTTGGGGTCAGGACCCTTGTTCAGATCGATTCATTGTAAAATCTCCACAAAGCAGGCGTATTTTTAAATTGTTCTCCTCCGTAAGTCTGAAGAAGGGTCCCGATCCGAAGCATTGTCTGCCCGTTCTTTCCACAGATGACATTTTGGGTTGGGAGAGTGATGGGGCGGAGGGGAGATAGTTGGTAGAGATGGGATGTGGCAAGAGTTGGCAAGTATTAGGTTCACCCGGCTGTTATCAGGCAACTGAACCATCCTACCACAACCAGAGAGCAGTGCTGAACTACTATCTACCTCTTTGGTGACCCTCGGACTATCTCAGTCTACCCCACGACAGAAGGGGGAGGAGTTGTACAGTTTGATAGCCACAGGGAAGAAAGATCTCCTGTGCTGCACGTTGGTGGTACCAGTCTGTTGCTGAAGGTGCTCCTCAGGTTGTGTCATGGAGGGGGTGAGCTGTATGCTGCCCTACTTTGACAAAAGGAAGCAACTGACAGAAAAGCGTTTTCTGGTAAATGAAGAAAACGTGTTATTCTTTCAGCTCTCTGTGATGGAATTTCTTACTTCTCTGGTATAAATATTTTCAAATTGTACTCAGAGAAGACTTATTGTGTTCACCATTGTGTAGAGCATATCTCAAATATCCTAAAACAAGCAATAACTCAATTTTGACAACATTGTCAGTTGCTTCCTTTTGTCAAATTAGGGCAGTATTGTCCGGGATGCTCCGCAGTTTGAGGAGCATCCTCCCTCCGAGACCACCTCCCGTGAATCTGACTCCGCCCCCAAGACGGAGCCGGCCTTCCTGATGAGTTTTGGTGATCCTGTCGGCGTCTGCAGCCTTCGCTCAGCTGCCCCAGCACACGGCAGCGAACAGGATGGCGCTGGCTACCAGCGATAGGTAGAACGACACTGGAACTGGAACTGAAACTGAAACTGAAACTGAGATGGAGGGAGTGATGTGTAGGTGGTGCAGAGAAGGGGGGAGATGGTGACCAAGGCTGGAGGTGATAGGCGGTGAAAATAAAAGGGTGACATCTGTGGAGAATAGCAAATGGTGAATACATTGTAAAACTAGAGGTAGTGAGTAGATGGACCCATCTCATCCATGCTGACCAAGGTGCCCCATCTAAACTCATCCCATTTGCCCACGTTTGACCCGTACCCATCTAAACTTTTCTTTTCCAAATACCTGTTCCAATGTAGGAGGATGAGCATAGGAGGATGAGGGGTGATCTTATGGAGGTGTATCAAATCATGGGAGTAATAGATCTGGTAGATGCACAGGGTCTTCTTGCCCAGAGTAGGGGAATCGAGGACCAGAGGACGTAGGTTCAAGGTGAAGGGGAAAAGATTTAATAGGAATCTGAGGGGTGACTTTTTCACACAAAGGGTGGTGGGTGTATGGAACAAGCTGCCAGAGGAGGTAGTTGAGGCTGGGACTATCCCAACGTTTAAGAAACAGTTAGACAGGTACATGGATAGGACAGGTTTGGAGGGATATGGACCAAGCGCAGGCAGGTGGGGCTAGTGTAGCTGGGACATGTTGGCCGGTGTGGGCAAGTCGGGCCGAAGGGTCCGTTTCCACACTGTGTCAAATGTCTTTTGAATGTTATAAAACCAGCCTCAACTACCTCCTTTGGCAGCTCGTTCCATACACCCACCATCATTGTGTGTGTGTATGTGCGTGTGCGTGTGTGTGAGTGTGTGTGTGTGTGTGGAATGTGTGTGTGTGGAGTGTGTGTGTGTGTGTGTGTGTGTGGAGTGCGTGTGTGTGGAATGTGAGTGTGCGTGTGTGGAGTGTGTGTGTGTGTGGAGTGTGTGTGTGTGTGTGGAGTGTGTGTGTGTGGAGTGTGTGTGTGTGGAGTGTGTGTGTAACGCGTGTGTGGAGTGTGTGTGTGTGTGGAGTGTGTGGAGTGTGTGTGAAATGTGTGTGTGGAGTGTGTGGGTGCGAAATGTGTGTGTGTGTGAAGTGTGTGTGGAGTGTATGTGTGGAGTGTGTGTATGTGAGTGGAGAGAGTGTGTGCGTGGAATATGTGCACATGTGTGTGTGTGTGTATTTATATGTGTTTATGCACTTCCCAATGTCTGTATGTCCAGTTGCCTGTGTGTGTGCTTGCACTAGTGTGTGTTGGTGCCCGTGAGTGTTGGTGCACTGTGTTTGATAGAGAGAGAGAGTACTTGTGTGTGTGCGTGTGTGTGAGGGAGAGACGAGATGCTTAAGTGTGTGTGTGAGAGAGGGGGGGAGAGAGATAATGTGTGTGTGTGTGTGTGTGCGTTTGTGTGTATGTGAGGGAGAGACGAGATGCTTAAGTGTGTGTGTGAGAGAGGGGGAGAGAGAGATAATGTGTGTGTGTGTGTGGTGCGTTTGTGTGTATGTGAGGGAGAGACGAGATGCTTAAGTGTGTGTGTGAGAGAGGGGGAGAGAGATAATGTGTGTGTGTGTGTGTGTGCGTTTGTGTGTATGTGAGGGAGAGACGAGATGCTTATGTGTGTGTGAGAGACAGATAATGTGTGTGAGAGAGAATGTCAGTGCATCTCACCGTGCCTTGAGTACGTGCGTGTGTGTCTGCGTGAGAAGTCAGTGTGTGCCAAGCTGAGAGTGCGGAATGTATCTGAAATGTGCCTGCGCGGCGCCCCAGATGAAGTTGTGGGTTAGGTGTGGCGTGACATTTCGCTGGTTCCTCGCAGCCCGGCGGTGGGGAAACCCCCACCTCGGATGCCGATGGCCTTGCCCATCCATAACAGTGTCTGCAACCGTTTTCTCCCGCTGTCCGGGCTCCAGGCAATAATTGCACGCTCAAACAGAGCAGACCAAACCGGATCTGCACAGTTCCCAGGGCTTGTGAGTCACACCCTCCGGCACACTGGGAACGCATCCTCGGCTCAAACTGCAATCAAACTTTTCACACGGATGCCGTGCGAGGGAATCGGAGATGACAATTCGTGGACTTTCCCCTTGCAATATGCAACGCATAAACGCCGCCTCATCAATTTGGGACACTTTTTGTGTTTTGCAGGAAATAGACAGATAGACAGCAAATAGATTCCAGAGATCTCTTGCAGTACTGCACTTTGCCAGATTAGCACAGAGATGCGGATTGATCCGCGCTGATGGGCCGTTCGGCCCCGCACACTGACTCTATCCTACACACACTAAGGACAATTTACACTTGACACCAGGCCAATTTACCAGCCAACGTCTTTGGAGCTTGGGAGGAAACCGGAGCACCCGGAGAAAACCCACGCGGTCACGGGGAGAAGGTACAAACTCCGTACAGACAGCGCCCGTGGTCAGGATTGAACCCCCCTCTCCGGGGCTGCAAGGCAGCAGCTCTACCTCTGCGCGCCATGCTGCCCTTGAGTTGAACCGCGCTAAGTAACTAAAAGCAGAAGCTTTGTTACTTGGCGCCTCCCGCCTTTACTGCCTTACTGCAGGAGAAAAATAATAAAAAACGTCACCCATTCCTTCCCCCCAGAGATGCTGCCTGTCCCGCTGAGTTACTCCAGCATTTTGTGTCTACCTTCAAGATGAACTGGTTCAGGGTACAGGAGCTGGATATAGACCAGCTGAACAAGTGCCACCCGGCAAGGGTTAAGTTGAGACTTAAATTATAAACTAATATTGTGGCATTTTAGTAAATACATAGAGTTGTGAGGGATAAAGTGATTAAACCCCACTATTGTAAGGGTTCAGGAGAGGATTCTAACTTGTAAAGAGGATTCTAACCGATAGAGGCCAGGGAGAGGATTCTGACACAGCTGTGGATGAAGTTACCAGAACTGTCCTTGAGTAAGGATTGATGGCATTGTATAGCGGTAGAAGGGGAGTGATGGATGCGACCCTTATCAGTAGAGACTAGTGATGTATACGACCCTTGTCAGTAGAGGCTAACTTTTAATTCAGATACAAGAAAACTGAGACAGGTCAGTTGGAGGTGAGCAAACTGGGGCAGGTCATGTACAACTGAGCATGCTTAATGAAATAAATGAATATTACTAACACACCCCTGGTCAAGAAACTGCTCGTTACCATGCACATGTATGAACATGCGATGTATGATGTGGGAGGTACTGGGGGGACGTACCTATAGACTGTGCACCTCAGTGCTCTGAATGGAGAGGGCCAGAAGGGGAGGTTAAATGTAGAATTGTGTGTATAAAGGGGCTTTACTTTCCTGACTTCGGTGTGTCTCAACTTGGAGAGGCACCCGACTCTGCAGACTCGCAAATAAAGCATTTCTTGAGCCCAACCTATATCTCACAAAGTGGGGGCTCGTCCGCGATCGCCACTCCGGCCGCTCGGTGGAGGCACAGAAGAAAGGGAAGGTGCACCTGCTGATTTCAGCAGTCTCTGATCTCCTTGCTTGCCATCAGCGGTTAGAGCGAGTGATATCCGGACAAGAGACTCGGGAAACAAGAGGGAGTGTCGGAAAAATAAACAAGGGACGGTCGAGCGATTCTTGTGCACAAGACCCGGGTAAGAAAACTAACTATTATGTATTGCCCAGGCGACCGAGGGTCTGTCAGACGGAAATAGTACGATAAGACAATGGGTAACCGGAACGGGAAAAGTGAGGGTCCGGGAAAACAGGACAAGGCTCAATGGTGAAGAGCCGCACATTCTGCCTGATAGTCCATTGGGGGCGAATGTGGCAATCTTGGGGAGAAGGAAGCCCCGGGGGTAAAGATAAGGAGACTATGATCAAGTTCTGTTATTTTGATTAACCAAGGGAACCAATAAGGGGGAGTTCAGTCTGGTGGCCACGACTGGGCTCCGATGGGGATTGAGCACTTTGGATGCTGTACAGAATATTCAGAGTATCACTCAGACATTGCAAAAATCTAAGGAAAATTACAGTGCCAAATGTTTTGAGTACGAAAAGTTAAAAAAAAGGAAGGAGCAACACAGAAAGAAATAGAAGAGGCAACTGTCAAATCTAAAGAAGTAAAAGCTACAGAAACCTATAAATTATAACAGATTTTGAACAACAATTGACAGAAACCTCAGAGAAATTTCAGGAAATTGAAGCTCATCTTAAGCACGTGAAAGAAATACTGAGTTGTTTCACACAATCTATAGAAGAAATTCATATACAGATTGGTCAGGTACATGAGGAGTTAGTGAATAGCAGAAAGTAGATTAGCAATAAGAATTATATAAATGTTAATTTTGAAACTTTAATCCGTGTAGGAAATTGCATAATTTCATTGAAGTTAGAATGGAACGAATGTGATTTGTGTGTAAAAACCGGTTTTGTATGAATGAGGAAGTTCATATATGTGATAAGTTTGTTTGCTGTAGGCCACATGCTGTAAGGGTAGGTGTGTGTGTTCCTTTAAGAAATTGTAAGCAATGGGGGAGGTTAGGTTACGAACAGCTGTAAGGTAACAAACAACGCTTTGTATCATCGCAACTTAAAAGGGGAAAGTTGGAAAATGTAAGTTGCTTCTCTTTGTTGATGTTTCTATAGATTTCTTTTCAGTAAAGTTAATTTGGAAAATTGTTACTAGTACTAAATAGTGGTGAGAATGCATTGAAATAATTGGAAATAAGTTAATTGCTGAAACGTGACCAGCTTTTGTGGTTTGTTTAAATGAACATTCTGGTTGGAGAAGGATAATGATTGTTTGCTGAGATTTTCAGAAACAGTTATGAGGAAGTGGCCCAAAGAAGGCACTTTCAAGAAGGATCTCGACCCGAAATGTCGCCTATCTCCTTCGCTCCTTAGATGCTGCTGCACCCGCTGAGTTTCTCCAGCCTTTTGTGTACTCTCGATTCTCCAGCATCTGCAGTTCCTACTTTAGCACTTTCAAGATAAATGTGTGGCAAGATGGAAGTGTTAATTACGAATTATATGTCACAGATAAGTTGGAAAGGTGGGAAAAGATGAGAGGAAATGGATTAGATGTGCTTAAGCAGTTTAGAGAGAAAGGGAGAGAGAGGCAGTGAGGAGGTAACAGAAGTAGGGAACGACAGGTGTGAAAGTAATAAATCAGGAGGAGTCAGTGGAAGATTTTAAAAGGAAGGTGAATAAATTTGCAAAGGAGGATAAACTACCTGAGAAGTAAGAAATTGAGTTTAGAATGAGAAAGAAGGCATATCAGAAAGGATTAAAGTGGGAAGCAGAGGGATAAATTGATGAGTGCTTTAAACAGATAAGAGCAGGACAGACACAGATTATCCTTTGGGGCACCCATAAACTGAGATGGTTAAAAATACCTTACCCAATATGCCTGATGGGGCAGGAAATGGATTATGGCTTTGGAGGAGGAGAACGTGGGACAATTATTGGCTATGGGAGATTTGAAGGCACTGTTGGTGAAAGTGATAGGAACCACTAAACTGACAGAACTCCTGAAGATGGCTGGTATAAAAATGCTGTGAACAATGCAATAAACAATGGCATGCTGTTTGACACAGTCAGGCAGAGGGTATGGCAGGCCCTCAGACAATAATCCAGCAGCCTATCTGGAGAACAAGCTGAAAAGGTGGAGACTGGAAACTGAACAAGAAATAGAAGGCAACCAGTTAATGAACACTATATTTTGAACCAGTGTGGTGGATGTCATTCCTCCTAAAGTCAAGTCTAGATTGGAGGAGGTGGTGGGATTGTAATCTATTTCCCACCCCTGATTCAGTGATCATTTGGTCAGTGAGGTTGAGAAATATCGCAAAGATAGGAAAAAGACTTGCAGACCAGCAGGAAGAGGTGCAGAGAAAAATGATGCAAATGTAACTTGAAGAGCTCAAAAAGAAAGAGCGTGAAAAAGGAAAGACAATGTTGTCAGTAACAACAGACCTGGTTGAAAAGTCTGAAATAAGTGATGCACCGACACACAGTGAGTCCTATGACAGAGCCAAACGGGGGTCAGAGATTCCATGCCAATAATAAATGTATTTGGGAGAGTGTTTCCTCAAATGCCCTATCAGGAGTGAAATAAATCTGGATATAAGCCCAGACAGGACTGGGGTCCCCAAGGGAGGGAGGGATCTCAAGGAAGAGGTCAAGAAAGGCTAGTAAGGAGATAGGTAATGGATAAGGTGTGTTGGGGATGTGAACAGGTATGGTAATCAGGAAATAATAATAATTATATTAAGATAATGGTGAACATAGCTATGGTAAGAACATTAAGAAGAGGTATTAAATACACCTAGGCTAGGATGCAGAAGGGTTTTAAATCCTAGCCCCATGTTTTTAATCATATGTTGTAGGCAGATTTGGAAGGTGTTGATATAGCATGTGGATGATTTGTTGGTTTGTTCCACAAGTGAGAAGCAATGTGAGAGACATAGTATTAAAGAAGGAACTGCAGATGCTGGAGAATCGAGGGTACACAAAAGGCTGGAGAAACTCAGCGGGTGCAGCAGCATCCAAGGAGCGAAGGAGATAGGCGACGTTTCGGGTCGAGACCCTTCTTCAGACTGGTCAGGGATCAGGGAAACGAGAGATATAGACAGTTCCGCTTGGGGAGTCTGCATCCTTTGGGCTTGAACATTGAATTTTCTCAATTCTGTTTGCAACCACAAGAAATGCTACACTTGTCCCTTCACCTCCCCCCTCCACTCCTTTCAGGGACCCAAGCAGTCCTTCCAGGTCTGACAGAGGTTCACCTGCACCTCCTCCAACCTCATCTACTGCATCCGCTGCTCCAGATGCCAGATGATCTATATCGGTGAGACCAAGCGTTTCTCCGAACACCTCCGCTCGGTCCACAATAACCAACCCGACCTCCCGGTGGCTCAGCACTTCAACTCCCCCTCCCATTCCGTATCTGACCTCTCGGTCCTGGGCCTCCTCCACGGCCAGAGTGAGCAACACCGCAAGTTGGAGGAACAGCACCTCATATTCCGCTTGGGGAGTCTGCATCCTTTGGGCTTGAACATTGAATTTTCTCAATTCTGTTAACCCCTGCTGTCTCCTCCCCTTCCCACCTCTCCCTCAGCCCTCGTGCCCTGGCATTCCCTCTCTCTCTTTCTCCCTCCCCCACCCTAGTCGCACTAGCTTCTCATTTTCACACCACAAACAGCTTACAATGGCTTGTTCCCTTTATCATCGATACTTTTTTGCATATCTTTCATTCATTGTTCTTTATCTCTCCACATCACCGTCTATATCTCTCGTTTCCCTGATACCTGACCAGTCTGAAGAAGAGTCTCGACCCGAAACGTCGCCTATCTCCTTCGCTCCTTAGATGCTGCTGCACCCGCTGAGTTTCTCCAACCTTTTGTGTACCCCTGAGAGACATTGTAATTATCTTGGAAAAGATGGCACAGGAGGTCATAATGTATCAAGGAAGAAGTTGTTGTTTTGTCAGCAGCAGGTAGAATATTTTGGACGAGTAATAGCTAAAGGAGTAAAAGCTATAGCGCAGGATCAAATTGAAGCGATAATTGAAGTTCCCAAACCTCAGACAGTAGAACAGGTGATGATGATCTTGGGAATGGCAGGATATAGTTCAGACTAGATTGGGAAGTATGTTGAAATGTGATGTCATTAAGGAAAATAATGAAAGAAGAAGGACACACAAGTCTGAGAAATGTTTTACAGTCAGAGCCTTTGAGTGAAGGGGACAAAAAGGTTTTGCTTGTGGATGTTTCTTGTTAAAGGGATCATAATAGCAAGTATACAGGGTTTGAAGTGATGCATCAGGATGAATTAGATAATATATAAGATAATCAAATTGGAAGCTTGCCTGCAATCTTGCTTAGCTCAATTGGCAGAAATTAAGGCTTTAAGAGCAGCATATGTACATGGTGTCTGGCACATGTTTGGAAACAGTAGGGAAACAGAAAGGCTTTGAGAAAAGCAACGGAGACCCCATGCAAAGTTAGCAGTATCCCCCTATGAAATGTTGTTTGGGTTACCTTATTTGGGAAAGATAGAAGGAATACCCACCATAGAGGGCAGTGATGTATTCTTAAGGAACTATTTACTGGCAGTATCTCGTTCCCTTACAGAATTAAAAACTAAAGGACTATCGGCTCAAAATCCACCACTCGACTTTCCAATACATGCTGTAAAGGCCGGCGACTGGGTACTGGTCAAGAATTGGAAGGAGGAGAAACTCCAGTCCCGGTGGACTGGCACATACCTAGTATTACTGACAACCGAGACAGCAGATGGACATTAGACAAAATGAAGGAGGAAGTAATAACAAGGTTAACGAAAGTAGTAGTCACCAAGCCTCCCCCTCCCCCACCTACTCAGCCTCAATTGCACCAGACACTGTACGAAGAAATAAAGAAGCAGATTGAGATCCCTGAAGGAGGGAAAAACCTGTTTGTGGACTTGGCCCTCTGGATAGCTGGAACCCTGAATGTGACTAACTGTTGGGTCTGTGGCGGACCACTGATGAGCTCACGTTGGTCGTGGAGAGGATCCATTGTTGAAGTATGGGACCCTGATGGAGTGGAACCTGACAGTTGGACAAGACCGAGATCCCCAGGCATGGGTCCTGACAGACGCTCTGGTTGGGACTGAGTGTATCGCTAGGCCCTGGGCAAAGGATGCCGTCCTAGTAGGCAGCAGCCCCTGCCAGCGCATCGTCACCCAGTTGCCAAATCAGTCCCGAGTGTGGTGGCCAGAGGAGCCTAAATGGTATCCAACTAAGAAAGACGGGAGAAACTGCACTATCTGGATGAAGACTGATGGAATGGAATCGACTGGACTATGGAACTGCACCGGGAACAACCCTTATCAAGGAATCCCGGTGTTGCGAGATATATGGGACAAGGTTACCTCTAGTGGACCGGCCCCTGAAGGACTGTTATGGATATGCAGATACAAGGCATACTCGGTGTTGCCAACAAATTGGAGCGGGACTTGCTTTATTGGACTGGTACAACCGGGATTTTTCCTGTTAAACACCGAAGAAGGGCAGTCGCTAGGAACACCTGTATTTGACGACCTATATCGGAAGAAGAGGAAAATAGACATTGGAGAATGGGAAGATGATGAATGGCCACCCGCAAGAATCATCTCATACTATGGACCAGCCACTTGGGCACAGGATGGATCCTGGGGCTACCGAACCCCGGTATACATGTTAAACCGGATCATAAGACTTCAGGCAGTACTGGAGGTAATTACCAACCAAACTGCGGGGGCACTGGAGATGCTGGCAAAGCAGCAGACACAGATGAGAGCAGCAATATACCAGAACCGGTTGGCCCTAGATTATCTCCTGGCAGAAGAAGGAGCGGTATGCAGGAAATTCAACCTCTCTAATTGCTGTCTAAACATCGATGACAATGGACAGGCAGTGATGGACATATCAGAAGGAATCCATAAGTTGGCACATGTTCCAATACAGAAGTGGAATTCGATTATGGGAACCCGATGGTGGGATTCCGTCCTCGGAGGAACATGGTGGAGAACAGCGGGACTCGTGTTTCTATGTGCATTGGCTGGGCTGATCTTTATCCCCTGTTGTATCCCTTGTTTTAGGGAACTTATTACAAGGAGTATAAGTCAGATGCAGGCTGTAGTCGTGCCTATGGGAGAGAAAGGGGTAATACAGAAAATAATTATAATACGACCAGGGAAGGTCCAGGATCCACAGGAAGAGGAGATTAGGACAATGTTACTTCAATTCGAACTGAAGGAGCTTGAAATTGAGGTTTAATCAATAGATGCGTTGCAAAAGAAAAAGGGAGGATTGTGAGGGATAAAGTGATTAAACCCCACTATTGTAAGGGTTCAGGAGAGGATTCTAACTTGTAAAGGGGATTCTAACCGATAGAGGCCAGGGAGAGGATTCTGACACAGCTGTGGATGAAGTTACCAGAACTGTCCTTGAGTAAGATTGATGGCATTGTATTGCGGTAGAAGGGGAGTGATGGATGCGACCCTTATCAGTAGAGACTAGTGATGGATGTGACCCTTGTCAGTAGAGGCTAACTTTTAATTCAGATACAAGAAAACTGAGACAGGTCAGTTGGAGGTGAGCAAACTGGGGCAGGTCATTTACAACTGAGCATGCTTAATGAAATAAATGAATATTACTAACACACCCCTGGTCAAGAAACTGCTCGTTACCATGCACATGTATGAACATGCGATATATGATGTGGGAGGTACTGGGGGGACGTACCTA